>JAUMJL010000444.1:450000-655320 GCA_033558185.1 Dromococcyx pavoninus
AGCTTTCAGGCAACACACATTTGCATCTGCCAGATCTGCAGCACTGGAAAATTCATTTCCATGCAGGAGATTCTTGGGAAGGATTCTCTTCAGGCTATTTGCCCTCATTCCTGGTGCACTGAGGCTCGAGCTGCTCGAGGACTGGACCCAGAACAGCAACTGTTGCTTGGGTCATGCTTGGTGCAGATGAACTGAAATTTTCTGTAGTCTTCCACTCTTGGTATATTTAACTGAAATACTCTCCAGGTCTGTGGATTTCTTATGGAAAATACAGACACTTTTCTCTGTTGCTTTGATTGGAACAATCAGAGTTTCATTGTTGTCACTGCAGGCTTTTTCTTGCCTGTGCCATGGAAACAGCTGCTTTCCCCAGCACTGCTCTTGCTCGGGTTTCTCTTCTGCTTCCCTTGGTGTGGCTGTTTCTTTGCTCCCATAGATTTTTAGGGAATGTCCTTGGAAGCGTCTTGCTCCCTTCAGAAGCTGCCCAGACAGCTTTCCAGTCCCACCTCAGCCCCTGGCTGGATGTCTCTGGGGCTGTGCAGTCTCGGTGCCCCAGGGCAGAGCAACTGCCTACGGGCAAGAGGCAGCCACGGGTGACCTCTAGGCGAGAGGCACTCGCAGAGGAGTGTCTGCACAGCAGTACTCCTCGCCCAGCTTTCATAGGCCTGTGCAGAGGTGGATTCTCCCAGCTGTCTGCTGCATCTTGGCCTGGAAGCGACTTTCGAGACAAAGGTTAAGCTTGTGCTGTGTTTCTGGGCAGAGACAAAACACTGATGAGAAGTTCCACATGAGCCGCCAACGTGCGCTCACAGCCCAGAAACCAACCGTGTTCTGGGCTGCACCCAAAGCAGCAGGGCCAGGGAGGGGGTTCTGCCCCTCTGCTCTGCTGAGAGCCCACCTGGAGCCCTGTGTCCACTTCTGGAATCCGCAACAGAAGAAGGATGTGAAACTGTTAGGACGGGTCCAGTTGATCAGAGTGTGGAGCACCTCTGTTTTGAGGACAGGCTGAGAGAGTTGGGGTTGTTCAGCTTGGAGAGGAGAAGGCTCTGGGGAGACCTCACAGCAGCCTTTTGGTACCTGATGGGAGCTACAGGAAAGCTGGGGAGAGACTTTTTCCAAGGGCAAGTAGTGTCAGGAGAGGGGCAACGGCTTTAAATTGGAAGGGGAATGTTTTATATTAGACATTAGGAAGAAGTTGTTCACGCTGAGGGTGGAGAGACCCTGGCACAGGTTGCCCAGGGAAGGTGTGGCTGCCCCATCCCTGGAGGTGTTCAAGGCCAGGTTGGATGGGGCCTTGAGCAGCCTGGTGTGGTGGGAAGGGTCGCTGTCCCTCGCAAGGGGTTGGAACTGGATGAACTTTAAGGTCCCTTCCAACCCAAACCATTCTATGATCCTGTAAATGCTGCTCTGCAGTCAAAAGCCTCCCTGTGGGATACAACAAAGGGGAGCCTGAGACTGCCAGCAAGCACACGCTGCACCCACCTGTGGGAGTTCCAGTCCCCACACAGGAACACTCAGTTGCACGTGGAGGCAACAGAGACTGTTCCAATGTTAGCTCGATCTCTGCTTCGTCTTCCAGAATGCTGCTTAGTACCTTCCATTTATTGTTTTTTGATCTAGAAAAACTTCTGTTGAATCTAGTGTGTCAGTACATTAAACATATTAACCATGTCTGTACGCAACATTCCTAAATCATCACCAGGGAGCTCTAAATCCATCGCAGCATCTCTGCTGTAAGAGGACAGGGAGCGCAGCCCCCTGTGTAGGAGGCGTGAATGGCAATTACCAAGCTTTCTATTTTTGGTGGCATCAGAAGAGTTAAAGATTTATTTTCCACAGGAAGAACAGCTTAAAACAAACAGCAGTGACAGTAATTGCTCTGGCTTGTTTTATTTTTGTTGTCAGTGGTGGGATTTTTATGTGCCATCACTTTCATCAGCACTTAATTGCTGGCACAGAGCTGCAGCTGCCGAATTACCAGTCTTGTTGCCATGTGAAGGGCTGTTACATCATTTACCTCCTGAAGAAGCCGTGGCCCTTACAGAGTAAAGGCTCTGTTATTTTTTGCTTAACATGGATGCTAAAACTTGTGTTTGTGATGGAGAAGGCTGCTGACAGCAGGGAGGCTGCTGACCCAGGGACTGGCGAGCAAATGTGCTGAAGTGGCACGGGAGAGCCAGACAGGGTTTGTTGTAACTATGAAAGCTGTCAACCAACTTGAAAAACAAGCAGGGAGGATAAAACAACAAGCAGAGTGGACAAGGAGAGGGTGATGTGCAAAATTGTTTTACTTTCTTTAAATAGGAATCACCATGGAGAAGAGGTCTAGGTCAACCTTCTGGCCACAGCTTGCTTCTGCCATGGTGCACTGGAGCTCTCATGGGACTTTCACCAAAAGCTCTGCATGAGCATTGCCTGAGCCTTTACCCTCCATGGCTCAAGAGGTTCACACAGTAGTGCTGGATGGCCACGGGAAGCAGGTGCTGGCACCGCGTGGGTGGGACATGCAGGGAGGAGTCACGACTGGTGGGATGGTCTCTCCTCATCTTACATTTTTACAGGTTCAGATGTCTCTGAGCTTCACCTCCCTTTGACCTGCTTTAGCATCAGATTTGTGGCCCCCTGGTATTGCAACTTATCCAGAGCTTGTGGACAGATGAAACACTAAGAGGTATTTTATCTTGGTGTGTTTTCTGCTAGCCTGATTCAGCCCAGGGACTCGAACTAGTCTGTCGAGGTTTTGATGAATGCACTCATCATCTAATGTTTGCTCTTCAGGGATGGTAACTCCTTAGTTATTCCTTTCTGTCTCAATTCAGACTGCTCGGTTCACTCCATTTGTTGTCTCTCTGGCATGTTTGCAGCATAGTGAGTGGGGGAGCTTCCCTCTGCTCACCCAGCATGAGGGTCTGGCCATCATCTGATCTCCTTGCCCTGGGCCCCCTCCTGTGGACACCAAGCCATAAAGGGGAGAGTTTGGTAAATGCCCCATTATCTCCAGGACATGAAACTACAGGGTCAAGACATTACTAGGGTGCTCACAGGTTCCACGTGCTCCTGGATCAGTTCACATCCCAAGTCTGTAGTTTCTAGAGCAGGAACCCTCAAGGTTTAGCTCCTGGCTTGGCTTCAGATTGAGCATGTGATTTTCTGTTTTCTTTCTACTGAAAAGTTTCATCCTGCTTTATTGAACTTGCCAGCACTGTTGGGAGATGCAAAACACAAGTGTTCTAGAATATTGTGGTGGTTTGAGAAGGAAAAAGAGAAGAAAGAGGTCTTATAGTTTAGCTGTTGTGGTGGCAATGTTTCAGCAAGAGTAGAGTGCCAAACTGTCAAAAGGAGCTTCCATCCATAACCTGGTGAAGATGTGAGGCTTTACCCCAGCAAACGGACTGGATCTCTGTGGGATGGAAAATATTTTGATACTTTGCTTTGAAACCGTGCAGAGTTGTTAAGACTTAACCAGGGAAGATGCACATTGTCTGCTATAATCAAAGTGCACCCATAAATGAGTCAAATGTGACATTTCATCTGTCCTTTGCAGTAATGTGAGGAAGTGATGGCAGTGAACACTGCCCCAGCTCTGGAGGAGGAGAGTCACACAGCTCCCCTAGGGGCTCTTTCTTACAGACACTCTCGACACAGGGCTTGCAGCAGCTTCACTCCTGCGTGGGCCTTCCACTGAGAGCTGAATTTCACCCTTTAAGGTTAGATTTGGGTCAGCACGACACCATCTGTCTTCCACACCCATTGTACATGAGAACATGGGGCAGGTTTGCCAAGGCCATGAGCACTACGTGGAGTGACTGTATAGGGAGACCTATGAGAGAAATGGGATTCTGGGAACTACAGCAGTTTTGTACCAAGTTTTCTAAAGCATGTGAATAGTACTTGCCTGAAACACTACCTCCTTATACGAGGTAAGAGTTTCTTTAAGCAGAATTCAGAATTGAACATTATTGCAATAATGCTTTCAGGTAACTTCATGTCTATAAAGGTATCTTGGTAGAGCTTGGAGTAGAAATGAATACTGAAAGGCAAAGAGTGATAACTAAGTTGTGTACCTGACCTGGATTAGGAGTGACGAAGTGGAGGCAGGAGGCTTTGCTGGAAGTCTGGCTCATGAAGTCACTTTGCCAGTACATTATCAAAAAGTTTTATTGAGTTGGTTTTTATCTTAATGTTTATGCAGCATTTATTTGCATAATCCATTCCTTACTGTAAATTTTGTTTTACAGCAGTTGCGTTGCTTTTTGTAACTCTGCTGTGACTAAAGCAAGCCTAAGACTTATTCTTTGTTATTTTACCCTTTTTTTCTGTTCATATTCCTATTCATAGGCAGGGATGGGCCCAACTGCCCACCTTTTGATAAGTGAAGAATAAGACATCCTGTGATAAGAGTAATCAGACAAAATAAATGGTTGGAAGTCTGTGAATTCAGCCATAGTATCCAGTGGTATCCTGGTGGAAGGTAGATCACATCCACAGTAACAGTTTCATTAAATCCCAGCTAAATCATCTGCCCTGCCTTCTGCCTGCTGGAGCTTTGCCACAGCTCCTTTTCCAGTCTGCTCTGGGAACTGAATGCACCCCAGCCTGGGCAGGGGCAGGGGCTTGTCTGGTAAATCTGGTTGCACTGCCTGCTGACATTGGGCTCAGACTTACAGCATCTGGGAAACAGATCAGTTGACCCATCAGTCCTCTGGTCCCCAGCACAGGTGAGACCACACAGGGCAAGTTGCTTTGGTTCTGTTGCTTTGCATCACGGTTGGAGCAGAGCTGGGGGCAGAAGGGGAGAAGTTTGGCAGCCTCTTGACTACAGGGACAAGTTGAGAAAGATATATTTTTCTTGTGTATACAGTTATAAGCTCTGTTTTAATCTATGAAGTTATTTCTAACTACAACCCCCAGTATAAATGAAAACTTTCCTGTTTTTTTAAAAAACAAGTCATATCTATGTCCCTGGAGGGCAAAGCCCAATGCCAGCGCAATAGCACGCAGACAGGTCAAACCAGTTTGGTGCAGCTGAACTTCTGAACTGGAGCTGGATGACATCGCACAGCTTTGAAGCACAGAAGGAGGCAGCCTGTGTGACTTTCTTCATGAAACCACATAAAAACACCCTCAAACGCAGTGTCTAGATCCTGCTTAGACCCGGGGAACTGAACATGAGAGAGGAGCTGTTTCCAGAAGCAGCAGCTGAGTGACAAAGCAGAGGGGAAAACCTACAGCCATGGTACAACGATGGGATCAGTGGGGATGACTTGAGGGGAGGGAATTTTGAAGAATCTTTAGTGCTCTTATCCAGGAAGTCTTCATCACCTGTATCTGATGGGTAAGAGGGAGACGAATTACTCTGGCTTTGATGCACAGGGTTGGTCCCTCCTGAAAATCTCAGTACAGCCAGTGAGAGTGCTTTGTGTATACTTGCCTAAAACCAACTTTTCTAACTATCTGAAGACTGTAAGTGGTGGAGAAGAGACTAGCGCCAGGAACTGGCACCTGGAGGTGTCTCTGTCAGGTCCTTCTGCACCACGTGTGAGCCTAGCCCCAGCTGTGAAGGCTTTGCTGTAGCTAAGGAGTCTGCTTGCATCTGCTATCACTAAGCCTTATCCTAGTGTCGGGTTGGCCAGGGTGTGGATGCAGATGGAGCAATTCGCCCCACGGTCTCTCTTTGAAGAGGACAGAAATGCCTCTGGCTGGAGAGACCCTCGGAGGTTTGGCTTTGAGCCTGCTGTGAGGGGCTTTGCTGCAGATTCAGTATTTTCTTTCTGGAATAGAAAGCTGAAGACTTTGAAGGCCCTTTCAGCCTCCCGTGTTGAAGCTGTCATTTGAGGCTGTTAAGTGGCAAAGATCAGATCTGGGGTGCTCTCCAATAATCTACTGCATCATCATTTACTCCCATTGCCAATACTCCACCAGATCTGAGTGACCTTTGCAGAAATAAAATCAGGCTATATTGACATATTTGCTTTAGAAGATGCTAATCAATATCTATTTTGTTAGCCAATATGGTTATGTCTCCTCTTATTGTGATTTATTTCATTTTTGTTGACCGAAGGGGGTTGAATGGGTGATAACAGTACTGAAAGTGGCAAGGGTTAATAAATTCAGATGAGGTTGTCATCTTATTACCAGAGTGCAGGAAGTGAAGCACAGCCATTTAATTAACCCAGTCGCAATGAATTTCATGCAACACGCAGTTAACACTTCATCTATTAAAACTGGGAAGCAGATGGTGGCAAGCAGTTTTGTCTGCCGTAAATAGGGTACCAATTTAAATTACTTGCTGCACGGGAATTTATAGGACAAAATTATCTAGATATTAAATGGTGAGATATTTAATAATCTCTTTCTTTTAAGTCATGCATATATCAAACTCTTGGTCCAACAGTAGAAAACTCCATTATTTCCATGAAATCCCCAAAATGGGCACCTAAAAAAATGAACTGGCATTTCTTCAAACTCCAAGGCCTTCAGTCATCATCTCTGCTGGAGAATATACAAAGTTTTATCCTACTTTCTCTATCTGCCTAAGAGATTTTTATTGCTCACACAAATGGTAATCCTAGTTGACCATCAAAAGGACACATTTCTCAATAGGTCAGTAGTTTCCTCTCTTGCTCTTGAAAATCTATTGTGATAAACATTACCAAAATTGGCGTTTTCCTTTTCATTTCCCACAGTTATGGAGAGTTACGTGAGCACAGGACTGCACATGTGGGCAAGGGGGCTGTGTACCAGAGGTGCTCTGGGTGCCTTGGTGCCTGAGGTTGAGTAGCTTTTTGCTTTCCTGTCTCTTATTGTAGGGAGGGGAATGAAAGTTTTAAAAAACATGAAACCACAAGCGTGTGATGTGGCTCCATATGCACATAACAATATAGACACTGGAACTTGTCCACTCTTGAAATTATTTCATTCACAAAATTGCTGCCCTCACATAAAACACAAGGCAGAGATGCTAGGAAGCAGCAAAGAGGCTCTCCTAAAATCGCGATTGCCTCAGGACTGCGTGAAACTTATTTTTCAACAGAGAAGCAAGCATTTGTTTGAAATCAGAGCAGAATCCCAGAAAGAAAAATCAAGCCTGAGCCAGCAGAGCAAGTAGGTCGCCACAGCCCCAGGAGCACGGGGCTCCCACAGTCCCAGGCAAGGGCAGAAAATTGTCTTTCCCCTCCTTTAGAGAAAACAAACCCGACAAACCGAGCTCCATCACCATCTTCCTTCTTCCTCCAAAGACAGGCTTGGCAACCAGGCGCTGCTCCTGGTGGATGAGGCTCGTTAAGCCCGCAGCAAGTGGGAGGGTGAGCATCCGTGTACTCGAGTGGCTCTAAAAGACTCCTTTATTTGAATAAATAAATCTCCTTTGAGATGCAGAAGGCGAATGTGTCCGTGTCACTTCCTGTGCTCGCTCTGCCCGCTGAACCACCAGCGAGAGCCACCGGACAGTCTGCAGAGATTCGAGGCATCGCCACCCCTGACAAAGGACATAAATTGCTCTTTTCCCAGATGGCATCCCGCTTTATCTCAGCAAAACACAAATCCCTCTTCAATGCCTGGAGAAGTCCTGGAGCAATACCTCACTGCAGCGAGGCTTCATGTAAATACGGCTAAATCGGAGGTGATTCCTACACCATCACCCAGTGAGGCTTTTTTTGTTCTCTATGTTACTGAGCCCCAGGAGAATTCAACTATTTCTTATTACCAGCCTCACCCTACTTAAGCAAAGTGCCACCGTCCCTTTTCAGCGCTTCACATCGAGGTCAAGAAGGGCTTAATTTTCCATTGTTTGCAGTAGCACGGGTTTGGTTTGGCTGTTTCAAAAATGAATGGTCCCAAGCAATAAGTAACGTGCAAAGGAGACCAATAATCAAATTTCTGAGGCCCAGGGAAAAAAAAAAAAAGAAAAATTAAGACTTACCTGCAATGGTATTATTATTAGTGGACAGTTTTACCTGCTCTCTGGAGAAGGGTGTGCAGAGCCCCCAGCACCAGCCCTTCCTCCCTCAGAGCCGGAGGGTACTTGACTGCTCTTTTGTCTTTCGTGAGGGGTTTGTGACAAAGGCTTATGGACAGATGTAGAGACCACCTCATTCCTTATGGTAAAGGGACAATCACACAACCACACCCCACCTCTGGCCTCCCACTCTTCCCCACAGGAGCAGGATAGGGTGCTTAGGAGGTGGGAAGGGGAGGACTGAGGAGCAGAACAGGGGTCTTGACCAAACGACTTTGAACAGTTCAAAACTAAATTTTCTTTCAGTTTCTGTTCAAACACGCTATGAGCTATTTATTTCCTTCCCAGCCATTGCTGCTGAAGAGGAATGGACAGCAAGATAGGTGGAGGAGACAGCTTCCTAAGCCACAGGAGCCACCTCTGTGCAAGTGGGATGTTCCAACCAGATGATTCCATGATTCTGTGATTCTATTATTCCATGATTCTATGATTCTGTGATTCTATCATTCTATGATTCCATGATTCTGTGATTCTGTCTGCCCTGCTTCTTCACACAGAAGAGAAAAAAAAAAAGGAAAAAAGAGAAAAAAAAAGAAAAAAGAAAAAAAGCCATGGTAATACCACAAGATTGAGAGTGGCAGCTTTTAAGCTGCTATAATTTACTGTCACTCCATGGATACCAAAGCATCTCAATATCCATAGCCTGACAATTTTCCCTTTTCCTTTAAACATCATTATCAGGGTTTCCTAAGAAAATAAACATCTTAAAACTGGGAGATGCTACTAAAAGACTGTGAAACAGATTAAAATATTGATAGGATATTGATGGTTATTGATATTGATATTGATACTGATTGTATGCTGATCTGTTTGTAAAGTTGGGTCCATAGTATTGGTCAGTCTGAGACGCTGAGGCGCTTCAAGGCAGAGTGACCAGCCTGGGCCAACTCAAGAGATTAAAATCAGACTCAGAAACAAATCCTAACTTCCTGACTGCCAGTCAGTGCTTTGTCAACAAAGTGCATTGCTTCAGTATATTAATTTATAATGCAGATTAGGTGGATGAGAGGGAAATTTAATCATTTAGAATGACTAATAACTATGCTAATGTGTTCAGATAAAATAAGCATTCACAGATGCTGAAAGCATTTATAGTGTAATAAACTTCTGTTATCTTTTGAGGCGTGCAGTACTTTGATTTTCACATACCAACTCCTCTTTATTTCAAGTGCAATAAAAATATATTTTTAAAAAAGATTGCAAAGCTGGAACCTGCTGAACCTCATATTCAGTAGTGCCTGTGTGAAAGGCTGACAAACTGCTCCCAGTAGTGGGCTCTGGGGCTTGGGGTTCCTTTGGTTGGTTGGGGTTTTTGACTCCTTGACAAAATGTGTCAAACCAATTTGAAGAGTTGGACTTCAGAGGTGGCAAGGATCTCTGAGGGAATTGACTTCAATGGGTCTGAGACTTTGTGTGTACAGAAACACCAATCCCCTTGGAAGTTACTTTCATTTTCCTGCATAGGACCAAAAACTGCTTTGATCCCCTATATAAATTCCTATTATTCTCCCCTCATAACACAGACATATTTATACACCAGTTTATTCATTTTTTTTTCTCTCTGCTGATTGCTTTTGTCTGAAAAGATCCCCAGGTAAGCCCTGGAGTCCAGCAGCCTGTTCCATCCTGACATAGCCTTGTCCTCCTCAGGAAAAAGCACGATGCTGTTCTTCACTTCTGTGCTGCTGCTGCGCCAAGTTGTGGTTCTTCTGTACGGAACACTTCAAAAGTAGAAAAGTAAGTGAGAAGTCAAGTGAGAAAACAATCTCAGGGAAATACAGAAAAAAAAGAAGCAAGCATTAGTCACAAATTTCAACATATGCTGAAAATAAGTCAGTTTGGAGAAAATCAATTGTCTTTTTAAAAAAAGGGAAACATAGACAATGCAGTAATATTATTTATTTAATCTTCTTCCCTTAAGACGAATGAAATATCAAAAATACTAAGTCTGTAAAAGGAAAGAATCCTCTGATAGGAGGCATTAAATGACCAGATATTAAATACATCATCAAGAACAACAGAAGGTCTTGGGGTCTGTTTTTCCCTTTCAATCAGACAATGAAGGATAACTAAAATAAAATAAGAATAAAGCAATGGTATCTCATTCTAGATGAAAACACAAGCGTCACCAAAAAACACTGAACCAAGAATGTGCCCTGAAATAGGAAATGGGGCCTCTCTGACGAGTGGGCTTTTGTGAATGAGCGCAGAGAGCTCTGTAGAGGGGTGGCTGCCAGCACGGAAAGGCACAAGAGCTGCCGAGGCTATTTTCAGGGACAAATTGGAAGGGGAGTCTGCTGAAGCTGAGGCAGAAAATAGAAGGAAGGCTGAGCAGGCCTTAGTGTCAGGCAGAACTGCCTACCTGCTCCCAGCACCGTGCTGATGTGTGGGTTATATTTGGTACCTGCAGACCTGTCGTCCTCACTCCGCTGAGTGTCTGACTGTGAGCACCTGGATGTACACTGTCAGGTTGATCAGTCATGCTGGAAAGCACTGCTACAGAAGGGAGATAAACTGATTGGCATCTTCAAGTCTTTCTTTAAATACTCGCTCAACTCCCCCTTTGTTCTTGTACAACTCATCAAACAGAATGTCCAAAGTCCAGGTGGTTATCAGCAAAACTGAGTTACACACAAAAGGGGGAAGACACAGTTTTTTCTAAATCTAAAATTTGTTTAGCTTACAAAGTTCCTTAAAGTTAAGAGATGTCTTAAAGCTTTAAAGAGACCCCTTACAAATCCCTCACTCATTTCTTATTTCGGTCATTTTAAGCTTTCTATATCCTATTGTGTAACTAGATAATTAACCTTATAATGCTATTTTTTATTTAAATCTTCCCTCCTTCATCACGCTGTTGGTATTTTCTAAGCTAACCTTAATCCAGATTCCAACGGCTGTATTCTTCATGCTAAAGAGCTATGCAAAAATAAAAGGTATTGGGAGGATTTTCAGTATTTAACATTTCCCTGCAATGAGGAAAAGAGCCAAGAGGAAGGAGGGCACTTGCAGGCACAGGTGAAGCTGCCACAGGAGCCAAGTGTGGAGGAGCAGCCTGTCCTGGTACCCCCTGCTGGATGCCCAGAGGTGGGTAAAAGCTTTGCAGTAGACAACTGGGTTATTTTCCTCATCCTGGCACAAGCTCACTGGACCAGCAGAGATAACGGTTATCATCTGCTTCTTCTTTTCCGCAGAAATGTCATAAATAAGTGCAAGGTATGAGTATTTAGGAGGAACATTTCCTTATCTTTTAATTAAGAATATTACAGAGGTTTTTTCTTCTTGCAAGGTGGGTAGAGCTGTAGATTTTTCCAGTCTAACCTTCCATAGGCCAGGCATGTGATACATGGTGAGAGCATGCCATGAGAGGCATTTAAATTATCTCTTTTGAGGCCTTTTTATGCTTATTTTAGTTCCAGTAGAACTGGGTCTGCTCCATATGTCCTTATTCACTACAGGATGCTTTTCTTGTCGGAGGAGTGGCTCTGTTTGATCAAGATGGTACTGACCTCATTTGTGAAAGCAAGTATCGACTCACTGTTTGAGGAAGTGTCTGCCCAGCACAGCTTCTAACAAAAAGCCTTTAAAAAGAACACTTTTATGCAGGTTCTAATACGACTAAGCCAGGAAAAAAAACCCCAAACCTTATGTAATACCCTATCACATACACATTTAATCTTCCATTCACCTAATTAAAATTTTAATCAGAAAAAACCTCATCTGAAATAAGAACACTATCATATTTTTAACAGCCCTAGGCTTCTGTCACTGTGAGAATATGAGGTGCTGAAATTGTAATAGTAAGATGGGATAGCTCTTGTTTTTATCTCTGTGAGTGAGCAAAAATGGATGTTGCTATTATCTGCATGTTACTATTCCCTGTCACAGAGGGGAAACAGAGGGACTTTTGCTCCATCATAGCTCACCAGATGTCAGCAAGATGTATACCCAGTGTGAACAACTCAGCCCTTCTTTGTTTTAAGAATTGTAATGTTCACAAACCTATGCCTCGAATGGCAAAAAAGTGGATGTTATAGCTGAAGTATCCTCAATAAAGGCTGTAAAAATGTTGGTCAGACTACAGCCTGTGACTATATTTAGATATATGTCTCTCTGAAGACTGCAATCACCAGAGCAAACTGTTAAGGGCTGGTTTGTGGTGCTATTTCCATTTTACTTCCTCATTCATGTGCATGTGGAATAGAGCAAACAAGTATCTGGGTGAGGAGAGCTGGGGACAAGCTGAGCAGGGGACTATGTCCAGGCAGGTGCCAAGGCAGGGGCTCAGTGGGAAGGTGTAACGCACTTCCCCTGCTCCAGGAAGCTTTGGGAGAAGTCACTCACCTCCTGTAGCCAAAGGTCAGCCCGCACTGGTGGTGCAGAGCTACACAGATCAAACCAAAGCATTTCACTGGGCTTTTTCACCTATAAAAATTGCAGTGGAGGTCAACTGGCAATCGATTGGGAAAGCTCTTCGGAAGGATGCACAGATTTGTGCGCACCTACAGCCACACCTACTGTTGGGTGAGGAACACATGCACCTCTACTGACTGAGAGGAAATTTGCCTCTCAGAAAAAAGCCCTCCAACATAACTCCAGCCAGCACACAGCCACCTGCAACAGAGAGCAGCGTGGACACACCTGGGTGGCACAGCCATGCCGGCAGCTGATCCACAGCTCCTGCCAGCGCACGGGTCCAGCGTGGCCAAGGAGATATATCCCTGGGTGGCACGGCCTGGCAGCAGCTGTGACCCAGCAAAAAGTCCAAGGGAAAACATGTTCTGGCAGGAATGGGGAGACTCTGTCTGGCCTGCAGGAATGGACAGGGGAGTTAGCTGGTGGAAAAATAGCGAGCAGTGGCAGAAGCAGAGTCCACGTGGGCTGTTGCTGAGCTTGAGCATCCTATCCAAACACTTCTTTAAAACAGGGAGAGTAGAAAGCATGGGCAAAATCTGACAAATAGTGCAGAATGCTTCCCAAAAAAAAAGCGCACAGGGAGGAGGTATTCAGAGAGCCCCCCACCTCCAGGCTTTGGGAGGCAGTGTACTCATGGAGTGGGGCTAGGGAGGGTTTCTCGTGGTGCAGTAAAGATCAAGGGAGCATTTGCGTTCTTCTGGAAAGCATCCACATTTGCCATTGTTAGAGACAACTTACAAATGGATCCATGGCACACTCTGCTATGCTCAGTTGCCAGGAATATGAGGAGCTGTGTTACTATGGGAGCTAAGGCAGCAACAGCCATAGCAATTGCTCCTCCAAGTTGCTGTCCCAGCTGTTAGAGAAGGACTGCAGATGCTTTCTGCCTTTCTTTCTGTTGCTGTTTTTGAATGTAGGAGATGTACATGACTAAAGCAAAGTATCTAAATCTAGGGATCATATTTTAACCTCAGGGAGTGTGTGAGAGAGGGAGATACAGGCAGAATGGATTAATTTCTGAATTAGTGTTTATAAGAGTTCTGCAAGCACTTAGACAAATTCGTAGTCAAAAGGATAGTGTCAACATTTCATTTAAAAGCCTCTTTGAGAAATTTCATTGCTGTATGTTGAAAATCTAATCTTTAAAAGAGCCGATGTCCAGAAGTTTGGCTTACTTCTCAAATGTGTCAATTGATATTTTCCTTCATTCCACCTATTTATCTTAAAACATTTATAATCTGTCAGGGGGATGTCCACAGCTAAATGTCCAATTCAGTTTGTTTGTTTTTTAAATCTGCCATTCAGTTGCCAAGAAATTAAACAAACAGATGCCACTCTTTTTGAGGGGCTCCATTAAATACAATGTCTCACAGACCATCTGCTGGATCTGCAGCAGCAATTAACAGCTACACACTATTCCCAGAGCAGAGCTGACAACAATTGATAGTGCCGGGATACTGGCAATTTCTCCTTCCCGCTCCTCACCCTCTCTCTTCCAAATACCTATAATACAATATTTCTGCAAAATGGACTAGATCTGCTGAGGGAAAAAGGAAGGGAATTAGGTATTCCTTGCTCTTCAAATTGTGATGGATGAAAGTCTTTTCTAGGTTTTTAACTTTTTAAACAAAGAGTGTATTCAATGATAACAATTCAGCCCACAGATGTCTGCAAATGCAATGTGAGTGAAGTTTGTCCTGCATCTTTTGCAACCAGTCTTCTCCATACCAGTGCGGAGCCGCTCTGGGAGCCGGGACACAGGCTTTTCCCTTCTGCATTGCTGGTTTAAATCCACTTTGTGAGCAGTCACTGAAAACAACTATACCTGTTTGATAATGAACTTGAAATACCTGGGGAGGCTCAGTCTAGCGAGCAATCCTGAGCTCTGGGTGCGATTCATGTCCATTACTTGGCAACCAGGGAAATGGTTTTGTATCAGTAGAAACTCTTGGAGACTCTCTTTTATTGGCAAGTGGCCCTCTTCTTCATGGGATAACATGGAGCACACTGGTTCACTTTACTGACAATGGGCATCAGCCTTCAGCCTACAATCCAACCCTTTCTGTTAGCTGAGCAGATGAATTACCCTGGAAAAGAAGAACTTCCCTGGCCTTTTCTTCAGTGTTTCTGGTGATGGCACCGTTGGGTTTTCTGGGCCTGAATTTTGGTTATGCTCTGCCTCACAGAAGTGGTAGCTTCAGGGGACTTCTTGGGGCACCAGAGGACTCACTTTTTAATGCACTAAAATGCAATTTCTTTTAAATTTTGTACCTCTGTGTACCTGAGGCTTCAGCTCTCCTTTCTGACACAGAAAGCCCACTTGCAAACAGACCAACCTGCCTGCTTCCATAGCTTCATACACCCCTCCACACCTCCTCATGGCTCTCCAGCATCAAGGTCTTCCTTTAAAAACCATGAGCTTCCTCTCCAGGGTATATTATACAGTATTATCTGAAAGAAATGCTTGATGTTGCAATGGTGTATTGCTTTATTTTCAACAAGTTCTTTGCATTGCTGCTTCAGGGGGAGACTTATTTACCTTAGTTTGCCAGACTCATAGAATACATGGAATCATAGATTTGTTAAGGTTGGAAAAGACCTCTAGTATGCTCAAGTCCAACCATCAGTACAACATCAACATGCCCACTAAAACTGTGTCCTGAAGCACCACACCTACGCGTTTTTTGAACCCCTCCAGGGATGGTGAGTCCATCACTTCCCTGTCAGTTAAGAAATTTTTCCTAATATCTAATCTAAACCTCCCCTAGCAAGAAGAGTTTATCAATACAACTGTTTTATTCTCTGAAGAAGGAAGAAAGGGACTTGGAGTTTAACATTTCAGATGCTCAGCCTGGCCACAATACCAGGATCGACAGGTGTACGTTATTTTGGAAATTAAGATTTCCATCCTGGCAATAAATCTGTATTAGTAATTATTCTTATTGCCCTTTATGGTGACCATCTGTAAAGGCAATCTGAACTTAAAAAGGCCATCTCATAAATCAGGTGCAATTTAAAATCTTCCAATAGTTTGTAAATCTGCCCAGGATTAGGAGATTAATTGAAGAGCAGACAGCTTAATACATTAACCTTTCACCCTTGTGGGCCTGGGTTCAAAAGCTGACTTAGGTCAAGAAGTAAAAAATGAGATTGGCGATTTTGTAGTAGTTGTTACGAGTGCTGGGGTTCAGGAGAGCATGGTTAGTACTGTTCCCAGCACCCAGGTCTCTCAGTGAGGGTTTGCTTTGAAGGCTGTGTGTGTCTTCTCTGTTGCTGGTACTCTATTGTGAGGTTACTAATTTAAGAAGGTGTCTGAGGAGACCTGTTAGTAGGATAGGGTGGCTGTAAGAGAGGCCAGGAAGAATCACGAATGGCCCTAAGTAGTTTCTTCCCTAAAATTGAGCCAGGTCATTGAAGGGATCGCAGGGACATTGGGACAGACGAGGACAGGAGGGGATATCCTTGTCAGCCCTGATGGACAGCCTCACTCTCTGTCCTTCCCCATGTTCCCACCCACCATCAACCATGTCCTTCCCCAGGGCTTGCCAAGAAATCAGCGTTGCAAGGAGGCCGGAAAGAGAAGCTGGATTCAGCAAGCGTTCCTTAATTTCTTTGCCTCTGGCTGAACACAATAAAATGCTGCAGCACGCAGCAAAATGGACCTTCCCTCTTTTGGTTTCCCTTGGCTTGTGAAAGATGGGGACCTTGAACCCTGAGCTACACGATACAGGCTGTCTTGTCACTTGGCAGTGACCCGTGACAGCCAGTCCTCTCTGACTGAGAGTCAAAGGCTGCTCTACAGGGCTGCTACTTTGCTGCAGGTGACGACATAGCCCACATCCATAAAGGCAGTGAAGTAGCCCCTTCATGCCTGGTTGGTGGTGGTTGCCCCTTACTGGCAGCCCTGGCTTGTCAGCAGCTCATTTCTGGTGGTTTAGCACTGACCACTGGTGGCAGAACACAAAATGATCTGCACCCTGTCAGGGATGGGAAAAGGGATTGACTAAGTGTCCACGCCTCACCGGAGAGCCATCCGCGCTCTGAATCCCTATGAAATAGCACCGGTTTGTGAAGTCCCTTGGTGGGTCTGTCCCTTTCTGTCAGCGTGTGAGCATCCCCGGGTAGATTTATGCTCTTCACACCCTTCAGACCACCCTTGAGAAATACCCATGCAAAAATAAAAATCACCCGTGACCCCTGACTTTGACTTTTTGACCTCTCCCTTTCCCCAGCACATGCCCTGTCTGCTTGGGATTTGCCAGCTGACTAATGAGATTGGGTAAGACCTCTGCTCCAAAAGGATGTTTGAAAATAATGTCATTTTCTGGAACCTGAAAACACACACACAAAATCTATATTTCCAGCACTGGGTTGGATATTTTTGGAACAAACGTCATCGCAGGGGGTTTTAACCTTACAAAAATGCATTCATTACTGATACAGGTCAGAGGTGAGATGAAAAACACACTGTGAAATCCAGTGATAGAAAGCTTAATCATTTATTTTCTTGTTTGGAATCTTCACTTGTTCCAGCTGGTTCAAAAGCACTTGGAACGTGTCAACAAGGATTACACGACTGAAAACAAAACTTTGCTAGCAGCAGGACCAGGCCAAAAGAAACAGGACAATAGTCTTTTTCATGCCACAAAAATGCTACTGAGCAGCACACAGTTTCATGTGTGCTTTCACTTCCCTCCCCACTTGTTTAAATTATGAAATACTATTTACTAGCAAACATTATAGTTCACTTTTTAAGGGAATTAATATGATTAAAGGGTTAGCTGGGAAGTGGTGATTGAAGTCCCAACTATTAAAATGCACATCAGCGTGCAGTGAAAATAGAAAAAGCACTGAAATTCTTTTCAAACCCAAGCACCAGGTGCATTAATTACATTTCATTGCATGTTGGTTTATTACTGTGGTCACTTGTGCCTTATGATCTGCACTAACACCTGCCTTCTATGGATATCTTGGTATTTCACTAAACAAGATGAATATTGGCCAGATGGTGACTCCAGTAGGAAGCATTTCATGTAGATTTCCCTGCTCTGCACAGTTGCCTGTAAAGGAATCCTGAATGTCATACTACACCAAAGCAAACCCAAAAAGCACATCTCTAAGTCTGAGATCAACTGCCTTGACAATATATTCACAAAGGACCAGATCCAAGTCTTGTAATATGGATCTCACTAATAAATCCCCTGTGTGTAACACAACGGTATTGTTGGTACCAACATTTCACCCCACAGGGTGACCCTGACTGGCACAGAAACACAATTTCATGGAAAACTGGGTCAGCTGAGGCCTGAACCATGTACTGCAGATGACTCAGTGGTTTTTTGGTGTTTCTTTTTCCCCCAGGTTGTGTACCTGACCTTTCTTCCATAGTACAGGTTAGTTAATGTACAACAGGCATCCAGCCCTAGAGAACTGCCACAACAAGGAGTCAGTACCTAAGCCCAGCCACGCCTGGCACCTCACCCTTTGACCAAGGTAGGGAGCACTTCGGGAGAGGTGGGATGGGACACAGACCTCACTGCCCTCTTACTGGCACTGTCTGGCTCTTGTCTAACACATCAGAAGTTGCTTCCTGACCTGCATGAGAAAAGAACAACAATTTTTACACTGGCACAGTATTACATTGTCAGAAACTTGGGCAAACCTTCTAAACCATGCAATTGACACCTACCTCAAACCCACGTTAACTAGGACACGCAGCATTGTTCCAGAACACTCTCCTGTACTACCTGTGAGTTTTGCTGTCCTTGTTTGCTGTTGTTGCAGAACAAGGAAAGCGTTTTGCCCGTGTGAATGAGATTTTTATTGGAGATGTCCATGTTCATGACTTCTTCTTGTCCTCCTCCACTTGTGCCTTCACTTGTGGGTTGAGCACTCTGTGATCATAGTGACTGAAGTGTCAATACAAACTGTCATACCATAAGAAGCATCGAGATTTTGTGGTCTCCATGGTGTTGCAGTACCCTTCCCTCCCGGGGTGCACTGGGAGGAGCTCAGGGGTGCAGCCAGTGCCTGTTGGCTCCCTCCTCTGCTCTCTCTGCTGGCACCAAGCCGTGACGCCCACCAGCCTTGTCTTCCTCTGGGAGGAACAGTGGCTGCCGGTTCCCACCTTAAGGCAGGTAAAGATAGGATGCTCTGAGTGAGCTCCTCGCGGAGCCTGGTCCTCTGGCCTCCCTGGACTCTTTTTGCTGTGCATCTGAGAGATGCATAGCTTGCATGAGGGCCCTGAGCAGAAATAACATAGCAGGATGGGCAGCAGCCCGATGACCAGCAAACCATCCAGGGCATGGAGTGGACATAATGTCTTGGAAACCTAGGCCTTGGAGGGCAGAATGCTTGTGACAGCTGACAGTAGGCTTTCTGAGCACTGTCCTTGACGAACAAGGCTCAAAAAACACCTCCCAGACTGGACACAGTCCCCAAGCCAACACTCTGATGCAGACAAATGAAGGCAGAAAGTGAAGCACGGGGCTGGCCAGCCACTGAGCTCAGCCCCATGCTCAGGATGGGTGCAGAGCACCCACGGCCACGGCCAGGTGCTGAGCCCCACCGATCCTGCCCCAGCTGTGAGCAGCCAGCTCCTCACCCTGCTGGCATGCAGGGATGACCACGGAGCTGGCAGTTGCCATCCCCTCCAACGGCAAGCTCTTCAGGATGATGACCTTGTTGTTCCCCACATAGCACCAGATCCAATCTACGACAACAAGAAGCCAAAATATATGAATTAACTCTCCCACCTTTCCCCCGGGCACATTTCCCCCCGAGCTGCCATTTCATTGAAGACCAATATCTCACTCTTAGAGGAATGTGGGCAAATCCTATTACAAGTTGAGATTAACCATCAGTCAGATAACTCGCCAGCGCAGCGATCAAATATAAAAGATGTATGTTCTGTGTCATCTGTTTAGCAACCTTAAATTAGCTCACACGGGTGGATGGTGCTGGCCAAATGGCAGAACATGTGCTGCAAATGGAAATCAGAGTCAAAACAGAATCCTGTGGGATACCCGCAGCAATTTTAAAGCAGCTATCTTATTACCTAAGCAATTTTCAGGGACAAGCAGAATTCGGACCCAGCCGGCAACACTCTCCAGTCCCACCTTGGTGAAACTACTTCATTATTATTTCAGTAGCGCCTGGAGAGCTCTATCTGCTGCTCCAGTTTCTCTGCAAAACCCCTCCCAACAACCGACAATGAAAGACATATCCTGCGAGCACGGGCTTAGAGTTTAATTTAAGACAAGGCACAGCAAGTGGAAGTAACAACCAACCAGAGAGACTAGAAGGGAGAGGGCTGATGGAAGTGGTGGGAAGCACTTGTCCCTGGAGTCCCTGTATGTGTATACATCCATTACACACAGATTAATGCGTGCACAGAGATTTCAGAAGCCCCTTAACTTGGATATAACACATCCAGAAGTAACTGATAAAAGAAATGCACGCTTGGGGCAGAGGACTGGAGGATGGGAGAGACCTGCTCTGCTCTTTGCCAAAGGAGCAGTGCACACAGGTGGCTTTGACTTGGCTTTCCTTCATGCCGTGAGCTGCTCTGGGGGCAGCAGGCCAAGTTTCTTACCAAGTCACACACCTGGCTGAAGACTCTCTTGTTTCTCAGCATACAGAGTGTACATTTGACCTCATGGCCTTGCCCTGGGAAGCAGAAGAAATAAGAGAACTCTGCAAAGTGGCCTTGATGGGGGGGAATTCGGGTGAGCAGCACCCAAAAGCTGGGCACAGAGCCAACTGCAAGGCCACAAGAAGGATGTGCATCACCCTGGCAATCACACGGGGTCCTCAGCAAACCCTGCTTGGCAGGGCTTGGTGAGGAGTGCCCTTGGGAGGAGAGGGAAGCCATTAAGGAGATACAAGGACTTGCAGCTCAAACAAAGTGCGAGAGGGTTGTCTCACAGCCCCAGGCCTTTTGCTGCACGGGGCATGGCTGCAACTGAGCCAGGAAGCAAACAGCATGACAGCAAAATTCTCCCCAAAGGGATCTGTTTGTATATAGTTTTAAAAAATAATATTTCTTTTAAATCTTGATGAACAACTACTTCATTGCCTTATTGCTTGTAAAGCCCCCAACTAGTTCCTGGCTCCTGCAAGCCTCACCCACGCATGTGGGTGAAGAGGTTCAGCCTGGCAAACCCACAGGGGAATCAGCACATCCTGTATCTCACCCTGGTGGTGTAAAGGGGTGTGTGAGTGTGGGTTAGGCCAGTTTTTCCATTTTCCTAAGGGAAACTCGGTGTGCTGAGAGCATCTCTCATCTTTGTGCCACCCGGCATCACAGTTATAGTAGGAAACAGATTGTTCAGGCACACATAACTCAAGAAGGATACTCTGAAAGTGAAAAACAATTTGCAGAGGTACTGATGGCAGGAGCATGCATTGAAGATTTCCAGGTTTGTGTTTGCTCAGGGCTTGGGGACTCTCAGAGGAGGCACAGTAATGCCATTGAAGTGCAAACCACTATGAAGGTGACTGTTGTAATCAAAACCCAGTGCCTGTTTGGAAACAACATCTTAAGAAGCAAAAGAATAGTTTTGAAGAGGTCACTTCCAAAAAAGAATTCTTCTGGGTCACCAGCAGCATGCATTACTCTCAGATGAGGAGATTCCTCCTTATCCCCCAGCCCCAGAAGCACAATGTGTGGTACTTTCTCCTGCAAACCTGCCAATATAAAATAAAAATTTACTTTGAAAAAAGAGCATCTCCGATGATGTCTACAGGCTTTTGACTTTGCTCTTTCCTTCAAACACTACTCGTGATGCTGAGCACTCATTCTCTTGGCCTATTTGTTCCTGGCAAACAAAGAGCAAATTCCCCTGGGTACAACAATCCATTTTTAACACTCTGTAATTATTTAGAAAAATGTTTTGATAGGAGCAATGAAAAAACTGGGGCATTTCAGGTGTCCCTGAGAAAGTTCTCGGAGCACTACATGAAACGGGAACATAATGTCTCTTTATTTGTGGCACTACCCCGAAAAAAAAGGCCACCTTTTCAGCTGTGGCATTTGGATCCACTCGCAATTCATTGAACAGCCCCATCTGCCTGTCATCTCCAAGTGCAGAATGCACAAAACCCCTGAGGGTTGACTCCAGAACGGTGAGGGGAGGGAGAACACAAGGACTCTGGGTGTTCCTAGTAGGGCAGGTAGGAAAACTCTCCCTTTCTGAGCTATCCTCTCGTTCTGTTCTCCCAAAATCTATGGGACTTCATATGTTAATGTACCCTTTGGGGAAGCCCTCTGATGGAAGAATTTGCAGCAGGAAATGTCAGAGTCCTTAGCAAGAGACTTGCAGCGCCCAAAGGCACCTGAGCTTGATACAGATGAGGAGATGTCTCATGCCATTCTCTGGCCAGCTGAGAATGTCAGGGATGAAATCTTGATGCGAAATGTCAGTTCAATTTTGCCACAAGGGCATATTTTCTTTGTAGAAGATGTGGACAGAGAAACACCTGAATCAAGGCTGTGCAGCTCCCTGCCAGCTCTGAAACGTGTCACCTCCCTTGTTTATTCATCCCCGAACACTGCTGTTCAGCCCCTGTGATGCTGTTTACAGTTGTGTGGCACTGGCACCCCCAACAGTGAGGAGCAGAGGCGGGGTGCAGGGGGCTTTGTGGCGATGGAGCAGCTACGGGAAGGGTGCAAATGTGAGCAACAGGAAAACCAAACAGGAACAGAAATGTTACAGCTCAGTTGTCCTCAAAGGACCCGGTGAGTGTCAGCGAGTATGGAGTGAAATGAAGGGGAGCCCCCCCACACTTAGAGAGTTCACTGCCATCTCCCAGTGGGCAGGGGAACAGCCTCAGCCTGCCCAGCCTCGCGGGCTGCCGGCACCACTCGAGCTGCCACAGCCACTGGGGAGTCACAGTGGCAGCAATAGGAAAGGGCACTCGATGTACTTTGGAAGTGCGTTGTGTGCTAAAAGTAGAAGAGCACCAGACCAGCTCGGGTTTGCTGAGATGAAGGACACGATCCCCACCTGGCCGTCAACATTTACAACACCTCTGCTGCATCTCCTCTGCAGCAGAAACAGTGTATTGGCCCGAATTACCCATCTGTGAGTGAATTGTTAAGCCTTTACATACAATTTGTTGTTTAGAAAATTCCTCAGGTGCAATCAAAGCCTAAAGAAATGTTAAAACAGAAAATGAAATGGGCCAAGATGGATAAGATGGGGTACCTGTAGGTTGAAATTACATCATCCCCAGAAAAAACAGCTGGTTCTGTGGGTTCATACTCATCAAAGTGGATCACTCTTTTTCACATTACATTTCATGCAAGAGTAAAAAGATTTTATAAATGCAGAAAGTAACATATGCAGGAAAGCAGTGCAGGGCTGCAGGGAGCAAGTCCAGCAGAAAGCCTGGATTGCCCCAGCTCCCTTCTGTGAGGTGAGCATCTCTCCCTATCTTTGGTCCTCTTTCCCAGCTAATGCTCCAGAAACGCTGAGATCAAAGCCACGGAAGATTTGAATTTTGCCCCCAAGAAAGGTATTAAAATAAGCGAAGAAAAAGTATTTGAAAATAGAGTTCTGCCAAGATGCTGGTGATTTGACACAGTTTTTGAAGGAGGAGTTTAGGTCCCTTTTACTGCCCTGCAGAGGCAGTTTGCAGCCAACGTTCCCTGTCTGGCTCCTGAAAGCATCACTCGGCAGTGTTAAGTGTGTCACTGTCAGGATTGGTCTCTCCTTTTAAAAGTGAACCTCTGAAAAAAACACCTCTTCAGGAATGGAGCACGGTGATGCAGGCTCACGGCACATGGAGAGGTTTCAAAGCTTCCATGTTCGCGTGCATGTGATGGAGCTGATGTTTCATACACCTGTCAGGAGCTGAAACCTAACACACACTTGCATTTGGAGAGGAAATATTGCTTTTATTTTATTTTGGGTGAAATACACCAAAGAGAGATGGAGTCAGGTGACCCAGTGCAGAAGCAAAAGGTTGGGGGAAAAAAAAATAAACAGGTTTGAGCCGAGGGAAAGCCCTTGTAGTACTTTTCCAGAATTGCCTTTTCTTGCTCTTGCTGGTTTCAATGTTTCCCTTCTGCCTGCTTTAGCTCCTGGATAAAAATATAGAGAACCTTTTAAAAGAGAAGATAAATCCTTTCTTTAGTGAGATGTAGGTTACTGATATCTGTCTGGTTATAAAACCAAACTGAGATTTCTCGCTCAGGAAAATTACAGTGCCGAGAAAAGCAGGTTTCCTTTGGTTTACTGCAGTACGTTGGGCTGCATCTCCATACCTGGGCAGGACAGTATCATTCAGGAATCCCCGTATTTCAGCCTCTCCTCTTTGGCTCGGGAGGAACTGCCCCAGCACTTGGGCGGTGTCAGCCCAACACCACCACAAAGATTTGTACAGTCATAGGCTGATGGGTTCCCCAGCATCCCACACTGAGCCCTCATACAAAGCTGGGCTTGGGCACACAGTGCCGGAGGAGCCCTTCTCCAGCCAGGTACACACACGCTCACCTTACACCTGGTGCTCACCCCCTAGTGACTTTTCCTTCCACAGGTGAACACCTCTAACACATCAGTCTGGGTTTCTCAGAGCACTGTTCCAAGAGCCCTGCTAATGAGCACACTGTTTGGGAAATCTCTTTTTGCCAACTGCACTGACTTCCCTAGAGAGAAAGTGCAATTTGATGTGTGTTGTCGTGGCACTAGAACACCTGATCTTCCCTGTCCTCACTGCCTGCTGTCACCAGCTGGTGCTCCCAGACCAGCACGGGTTATCTAGGTAACCCCCTCTAGGCACATCCCAGGCACATGGCTGTGCCTGCCTGAGGCATACGAGGTCCAACACAAAAAAAAAAAGACTGTGCCTCTAACACTTTTTGTTTCACAAAATAAGAAAACCAACTATGATCACCTTCAAACCAGTTCTTTCCAAACTGGCAGGCAGCTGCATACCACGCTGCCAGTGTTCAAAGCAATTCTGCAGATCATTTTCTGAAGCTGCTGAGGTTCTGTCATTTTTGCTTTCACATCTTCTACTGAGAAAAAATGGGTTCCTTTCCTTTTAGCACCGACTTGACCTATGGGAAGAGGGAGGTCTGGCGAATAGGGTGGGTGCTCGAGCACAGGGATGTTGTTATTAGCTAACAACTTCTTCACAGAATAAACGTTTTGGGCTCGTACACACCAATATTTTCTGACTGAGGGTAAGAAAATGGCTATATTTGAACACACATCGACTCATAATAAGTGAAGCAATCGAGCTGAGCCTTGTCTCGCCGTGACAGACTAGAACATCTTCTACAACCATCTCTTTGTCTCTCCCCTTCCACTCTTGGTTCCCAAGCTATAGGGTTAGTCTTGGGGTTTTTGTGTTGGACCTCATACGCACACCCAGAGAGACACAAGCTGGTCCCAGCACTGCTGTCAGTGTGTGCTGTGCCAGACCCTGCACCACGAAGAGCAGCAGAGGATTATCTGTGCCTTGAAGCCAAGGCAGAGTGCCCGGACTGGAGCCGAGGATGACTGCATGGTCACTGTTCACCCTCAGAACCTGCAGCACGGAGAGTCGGGGTGGGTGACTCTTAGCTCTAGAGCTTTTCTGCTGCATGTCCTTTGAGAGCTTCTTAGCACCTGCAGTTGTGTTGGCAGGTCTGAGAAGCTGATGGATTTTAGGAGGGAAGAAACAAAAGGAGATGAGAAGAGCGTTTTAGCTCTGCAGCTACACCAAAGACTCTTTAGTCAAGCAACAGCACTGCAGTTGTGCTCTGATTAGTGTTATCCATCCCCTTGGCTTACTTTGCGCAATTACAATTGCTTTTGTAAGCACTGAGAAGAGGTGAAGATACTACAGAACTTAAAAGAACAAATGATGTATTGCTAATTTCTGAGCATTAGAGAGAGAGGTCACATCTGAATGATTAGGTTAATTCCTGAGATCCCTGCTCATATCATACAGCTACCTCCATTAATTTAGCTATGACACAAGTACGGATCCTACAAAGATACTGTCATAGGTCATCATTTAATCCATCTTACATTCCTGGGTTACTTACAATTGCAGTGAAAATACTTTCTTGTACTCATTTGTTAAGCTATTCATAAATATTTCAGAAGTCTAAGATCATGTCTGTTGGCTGTGCTGAAGTTTGTTGCTCCTTCTGTGCTACAGAAGGCTCTCATCTTGGGTTCAGCCAGAGATACACATCCTGCAGGGCTATTGAGAAAATGATGCCTCTGTGTCATGTCACAGATATTCCAGAGCAATTCATCTGTTTGAAGAAACATGAACTTGTTGACAAAGTTTTCCTCTGAAGACCTGCACTGGGTCAGAACAAGAAGGTATCGTGTCAGCACAGCACGAGGGGTACTTGGACATCTTGCTTCAATGAACAACCAAGATGAGGTGCTCCGGAAGGCAACACCAGCTACTTCATAGTGGGAAGAATAGTATTGGTTGCATACAGAGAGAATATTTTCACTCTCCTCTCAGCTAACATGATGTGTGTGCTCAGCTATGAAGGTCAGTAGTCTTAATCCTTTTTCCTATAGGGATGTAACTATTCATATAATTTCTGCCCATGTTGATGTTGAATCAGTAAACACTTATCTCCTAAGCTTTTATCCTTGGTGATATGTTGTCACAAACTCTGTAAGAAAGTGTTATTAGAGCTTCCCTTCTTGGTTTATGGCTGAGTAAAATTTATATGGTTTGTTCTTTCGTACCCCATCCTCATGTGCCTGCATTGCAGTTTTTTCCTCATGGTTTTCACCAAGGGTAGAAATGAGGCTGTTAACCTGGGCAGGAAAGTCAACTCCTTTGTTTACATTTCAGGGGAACTGACAGTTATGGGAAGACAGGAGGAAAAGGTGGGAATGCAGGTGTATGGAAAATAGTGAGGAAAGGCCTAGGAGCGTGGGAAGAGAGTAAGTACAAAGAGATGAGGGAATGAGAAGCCCCTCTCTGGGTGGCTACAGAGGATGGCTCCTCTCCTGTGAGGACTTTGGATGAAGCTGGAGGTTCTCTACCAGCCCACAGACCCACAGATTGCATTGTCTGGGTACAATCGAGCTGACATTGCCTTGTCAGTCACTCAGGTGCTCAAGTGCACATGCTGTCTCCATGAAGGTTTGCAGGCCAGCATAGGTAGGGGCTCCTTCCCTCCAAGGTAAACCAGATAAACCTTTGAAGGGGCCCTGAAAAGCCACTGCACTCCTTGCAGTGCAGGCAGTCTCAGAGGTTCTCCCTGCAGTGCCCTCCTAGCAGTGCTGAGCCCAGACATTGGTCCTCCAGCAATGCCAACATTCCTTATTGTTTGTTCCCTTTGGTCTCTCAAACACCTTTATGTTTTCCCCAGGCAGCTTCTCCTACTTGGGAAGAAAGAGGGAAATAGCCCCCCACCACAACTACATGGCTGATCCTTTACCTCCTCCACAAAATCTTGATGCTGCTCTACAGCTCTGTGAGAAGTCTCTGCTGCCCAATGGGCCAGTTACAAGCCAAGAGTCTTGCTTCACATTTTGTAAAAAGCCCTCATTTGATTGTTATTCCAGGCTGTACATAGGCACAGACTTCTTCCCATAGATTTGTTTATCTACAGTTTAGGAATAGCCACTATTAACTGGCTGATGAGAGTGCTGTTTGTTGCCTGGTTCCTCCCTCACTTGAGCTGCAGATGGACCAGTTTTGTTTTGGTGTAAGGGGGACTCCAGCCATGCCTGCAGCTCTGGATGGTGCCCATAGAACCAGGCACATGGCACATAAACTGTCCACTCTCGAGGATGTGACTCTACTTTTTGCAGGGAGGCTGTGTCAAAGACAACTCGATCACTGATCTGAACTCCTAGATGTTGTTAAATAATGCTGCAATACAAAGGCAAGCTTTGATTTATGCAGTGAAAACAGAGTGGGTGGAAATGTCTCAGGATTCAACAGCCTGTCTGTTTTAAAACTCATCCTTAGTCTCCATAAATCATGTTCACATTAAAAGCCAGTGTAGAGCAGCAAGAATAAATAGGGGTATTTCTAGTGTTCCCACCATCACATCCTCATGCCGTCCTCCAGCCCAACACTGTGCTCACGTCTTTCACTGGGATGCAACAGCTCCAGGCTTTGCTGTGAGAATATGTAGTGCTCCCCTTTCAGGTTTCTGAGACAATATTTTTTGTGCTCCCATTTTGGTTTGTGAGACAGAAACAGAAACCTCTGCAGTTCCTGTTTTTGCAAAATGAATTTGCTTTAACCTGATGGTTTGTTTAATTTGCCAAAGCTCTATCTGTAACACCTGCAAGCAGGAAAGAATCCAATAGGAAATGAGTTTCCCTTTTTTCTCTTTCTTTTTTCGCTGCAGCAAATCTGCTTTTCAGTAAAGATGCCAAAGATTTCTCTGCCCAAGCAGTGACTTTAGTGTGTTTGGCTTTGGGATGCGAATATTTTTACTCAGCTTCTCATCTGCTGTTATTTAGTAAGAGTTTTTACAAGGTTGTTTTCCTGCACTACTTGGAGATTGCAGATGGTTCACAAAGATTTTTAGCAACTTTTTGACTGACCTGTTCTTTACAGTTTGCGTTTGTGCTTGAAAAACTGAGGAAAAAGTGAGCCCAGAGATAGAAAGCTTTTAGCTCCCCTGGCTATACAGAAAGGTTGAAAACATGGGCTGATTTCATCCGCAAGATTCAAAAGCCAGAAGGAAAATGAAGACACATTTATTGTATTTAACATTTTATCATTTGGGGTTGGGTATAGCTGAGTTCATGAATTCTGAATATTTGGAAGTGCTCTTGTTATAATCGTAGCCTAAACTGAATGCAAGTAGCAACAATCAGATATTTTGGAGGGAGCCTGTAAACAAGGAAAAAAACTTCAATTACTTGTAAATTTGCAAATGAAGGCTTTCCAAATGACCAGATGAGTGAGAGAGACAAAAGAATGATGCAAAACCCATTTAAATTGGGACTGCAAACAGTTTGATCACATATTCCAGGCATGTCCGAGCAAAGCAGTTGCTATAAACCCTCGATACAAAATTGAAACGCATAGCACAGGCCTGAAAATGCTGAAAATCAGACACCTCTTTTGACAAATGCCTGCCTTTTTTTTGCTGGAGTAATGCTCACTTCAAAGTCTAAACAAAAGAATGATTCACAATAAGACCAACATCCTTAAATTTTCTGAGGCTCTGAGCTGTGTTCAGCTCTGCAGATGCAGATTGTCTGCAATCACGCCACTCAGCTCAGGCTGATGCTGTAAAACCTGAGCTCCCTCCTCTGCACAATGCTGTTCTAGCTTTGATTTACTTATTTTTAACATAAAATAGCCCGTTAGCTGCAGAAATTAAAGGTATTGGAACATTGCTTTCACTATAATTATAAAATCCTTCAGGGATGTGTAGAAGATACAGGAATGTTTGGGGTATATTTTTTATACCTTTTAAATGAATGACGTTTACATGTACTAATTAATTCCACCACTACTTGAGCTAAAATAGCTGTATTTTCACAAATTCTCCATTTTTTACCATTGTCTCAGATAAAGAGCATCCAGTAATCACACAACTACTGCATTTTTCACCCATTGTGTTAGCACGAACCTGCCAAATCCACCAGAAAACTGTTTCAACTGCTTTCTCCAGTGCATCATCAATGAATTGTGACCTTCAGCTCCTCAGCTGGCTTGGAAGTGATAAGCCATGATGGAGACCCTAATGAATGGAAGAGTTCAGTCAACAATGAGTGCCTTGGAAACCCCACAGTCAGACTAAAGAAAAGAAAGGGGGAAAATGGTGTAAATCTGGACACAATCACAGCTCAGGCTAAGTGCTGTGAGATTGACATCACCCACTCAGTTGTCCTAGAGGTCTCCCAGCAGCACAGGGTGGCCCAACACCTAAAAGTCAGGAAGACCACAGTTCTTGTAGTCTTACTAAATCCCAAAGGTTGACTGGATGCTCCGGGCTGTTAGAGGGGTGCTGTGCCCATCAGGTCATGTGTTCAGCCCCCCTCACCTCCCTGGCCTCTTTCTGGGGGTGGTAGGACTCCGTGCCAGCCTCGTCCCAGCAGACCTGCACCGAAGGGACCATGGTGGGGAAGCGTGGGGAGCAGCTTTTTCACACAGGTGAAACCTCTCGCCTTCACTGCTAATTTGCACAATAAAGAGAAAAGCATTGCACTACCACTGGAGATGTCCTGAGGAAAACCAGATTAATGGCCATGAAATATTTTGCTGCTGTGATGGGCTCATCAGTACCTGATCCCCAGCCTGCATATAGCTGCTTTAATCCAGCACATCAGTAAAACTGAGTCTCTTCTGCATCTACTGCCTGTTGTCTTCCTCCACAGCCCAACCCCACCTTCCCTCCCCAAGCCTTTGTGTCTCCCTTCCCTGTGCCTGCCTGTGAGCTACATCTACATGGAAATAAATGACCTCAGCAGCACCTAATTCACTCCATTTGTAGTGCCAGGAAAGTGCTACCCAGTTCCACAACAGTGGCATTTTGTAGCTTAAAAAATGGCTTTCCAGTTATTGCAAATGGACAGTGAAGTCATATCCACATTTCTTCTTCCATCTTACTGCTTTCATCCCCAAATAAAGCACATAATATTCTTGTTCTACAGTTAAGGAGATTTTTTTTTTAATTATGTATCTTGAGGTCAGATTGTTGGACTATTTTCAGTGATTAGCTATAATAGGAACCTGAAATTCCACTTCCACAAATAAACTTATTATTGAATTTTCTGTATTATGTTACCATTAACATGTTCAGCTCTGGAGCCCCCAAAGTAAGAAGAACATGGACCTGTTGGATTGAGTCCAGAGGAGGACCATGAAAATGATCGGTGGCCTGGAGCACCTCTCCTATCAAGACAGGCTTAGAGAGTTGGCATTATTCATCCTGGAGAAGAGAAGACTCTGGGGAGACCTTATAGCAGCCCTCCAGTACCTGAAGAGGGCTACAAGAGAGCTGGAGAAGCTCTTCTGACTAAGGCAAGTAGCGATAGGACAAGGAGCAACGGCTTTAAGCTGAAAGAGGGTAGATTTATCTTAAAAATAAGGAAGAGATTCTTCACCTTGAGGATGGTGAAACAGTGGCACAGGTTGCCCAGAGCGGTCGTGGATGCCTCACCTCTAGAAGTGTTCAGGGCCAGGTGCGATGGGGCTTTGAGTAATCTGATCTAGTGGAATTTGTCCCTGCTTATGGCAGGGGGGTTGAAACTGTATGATCTTTAAGATTCCTTCCAACCCAAACCATTCTATGATTATATGAATTCAAATTTTTGTAAGAAGAAACTGCAACAGAGTGTCGGGAGCTGAAGTAAAATATGTATTTGATCCCACTCAGGAGAATTTCAGGTGCTGGCAGGGGCCTTGAACAGCTACTGAATTCACATAACCATGTATACAAAAATAAAGAGAAAACTCCATGATACATTAAGACAATCCTTGGAGTGAAACAACACATCAAATTATATCCTAGCCTTCATCAGCACGAGTGAGGTGTGCCACAGAGCAGCTATTGAAAAGACAAGGGGTGTAAAACACCTCAGATCTCCAAAAACTAAATAGGAGATATTAACAAAATGGGAGAAGAAAACAGATGGAAAAAAAACTGGCTTTCCTCCTACCTTTTTTTTCCTAAAGAAACAGGCATCTTCTACATGACACTGTGTAAAATTTCCCAGTTCCAAACTATGAACCCTGCCCTGCAGTGCATCAACTAAACTGCCATCGAAGCCCCAGGCGGAAGCCCGAAAGATAAAGACCTCATGCTTTTACCCATGTGCAAGGATCCACACCATGGCCAACAGGTGCCTGATCGCCCTGGGCCATGCTCACACCATCCGCCAGCCACAGCATTCCCACTAAGACCAACTCTTTATCCGTATCAGCCAAAGCTCCTTCTGTTGGCATATTCATCCCCACAATGAGGAAATAATTTCCCAGATTAGTGTACAATGATGAGGACTATGGATGGATGTACTTTCTGATTTCTTTCTGCAGCAAAGGATTCAGCATCTGGCTTCAGATCTGCTGCCTTCCCTGCATGTTAAATCCCTTTTAAGGTCTCTTCCTTCCTCTGCAATTTACCTTGCTTCCTTCTGCCAGCCCAGTAGATTGCTCTTGATTCTTGGAAGCATTTGTGAGCTCCCTGGTCCCTTCTCCAGGGCTTCAAGTCTTTGGCCCAGAAAGGCACCATAATTTTCTTTTCTCACTCTGATGCCAGTGGGTGACTCCCAAAGGCCCTTAAAGTGTAGAAGATATCGCCAGCAGTAGAAGACTCTGAAACACCAGGTTGGCTTTGCTCCTGTCTCACTTCTGGGCTGGTATAAAGCAAGGACTCAGATCTGAGCTCTGCTTTTCTGTTACATGGGGTGTCCTTTGTTTTGTAAAGTCTGAACTCTCATTCAGGGAACACAAAAATTAATTTCAAACCTCTGTGAAAGAGCCTTCCTGAGTTGGGAATATCTGGGTTGAACAGTTCAGGTTGGAATGCAGGTGCAAATAATTACTGGGATTATTTCCCAAGTTTAGTCAAGGTGCCTGAAAAAGCTGAATATTTTCCAAATTCAAATGAAGTGTAGATGAGGGGGGTCATGAATTTATTTTATATGAAAGATCTAAGTTATACCCCTAAAAATACATGCTTGGGGGGGTATGGGGGAGATGATTCCTAGTCTTGGTCCTTTCAAAAGCACAAAATTATGCAAATAAACCATAATGCTAGGCTTGTTATCAGGTAGATCAGCTCCATCCATTTTCACTGATGCCTTGGAGAAACCAGTTCATTGTTATCCTACCTTCAGAAAAAAAACCATAAATCCCTTTGTTGAACAAAATTTGTCTTTGAAATATAAGCTCTTAACTTATCCACAGGGGGAAAACGAAGCCAGACCACCGGGTTACGCTGCTCAAAGAGTGAGCTAAAGGGTGTGCAAAACCAGTCAGGCCATGTCCTGTACTGGCACAATCTGGTGTAGTTGCAGGAGTTTCCACTCTGAGTGGGTTAGGTGAGTGGAACATCAATACCAAAACACCTATCAGTGAAGGAGGAGCTTTTGGACAAGTTTGGCAACCACACAATTCTGTTTTCGCGTTGCCCATGTGAGGTTATTCAAGCCAGCAACGCGGTCGAACACATCAAACTGGGAAAGAAGAGCATAAAGAACAAGCCACGGCGGACTAAATGGCAGCCCCAGTAACAAAATGATGATGGTCCAGTAACAAAATGATGATGGTATTTTCAAAAGTGCCACCAGAGGGCAATAACAGGCAGAAAACGAGCTAACCTTGGGCTGTCTGGAACTGGGGCGTCCTTGAGCCTGACTTTCAGGTGATGGAAAGGAGGAAAATATCCCCAATTTACCTTACTCACCCTGTACGAGAGGATTTTACATCTCAAGCCTTTGCAAAGACTTATTTGCATCTGGGCAGCAGGGCTGAAGCCGGGCCCCCCGCCCCTGGGATGAGCAGGGACGGGGCAGCCAGAGCGGTGCCCTCCTGGGGCGACGCTGCAGCTCTCTTAAGGATGTTCCTAAATACTTCTCAGCCGGGGCAGCAAACAAGCTGCCACAAGCACAGACAATTTGCTGCTGCTCTTATTTTTCCCTAACGGCCTTGGCTTTAATTCATTGAAAGGGAAATGTTTTTTTGGCTGACTCTTGTGGAGATGGATGCTGCGGAGGGAACGGGTCTCATTCGCAGGTACACAGTGAAGATGTGTCTGTGGAGCTGTGAGGATTTTTCATGTTGGGAAGAAGGCTCTCACTTTCTCACATCCCAGCATCTCCAGATCCCTGCATCACTTCTTTCCAACATCCCTGCATCCCCCCCCCCCCCTTCTTCACATCCCAGCAGCTCCACATCCCTGCATTCTTTCATCCTCATATCCCAACAACCCCACATCCCCACAACCCTCCACCTGCACATCCCCACATCCCCATATCCACAACAGTCCCTCTGCCCGGAGCTTGGCAGATCCTCCCTCTCTGATGCAACACATCTGCACAAGGAGGGGCTTCCCTCAATTGCTCAGCAGCAGACACCGTCCTCAATGAGTGGCTTGGGAGCACAGATTTGATCATTTCTGCCCACAGAATTCAACTGTGACACTAGCAAGTGTTGCCTTACATCACCTTTTTTTAATCTAAAGGATTAAGAGCAGCCACTAAACTAACAGACAGATTAACTGGAATACAGCTGAGTGGAGTATTCTGTTTTCCTCTGCCTTTTCTTTGGGGAGGGGGCAGGGGAACAAATCACGTATTCTTGAAATAAAACAATTTTGAAGCAGTAGATGAGAATTCTTGAAGTCATGCTGAGATTTTGCGTTGAATCAAAGAAAGAGTGACTTGGAGCTGGAGCCTCCCCCTTAACTGGGGAGGGCTCTCAGCCTCTCAATAATCAAATAATCATCTCTTCAGCACTGAAAACATTTACCTAACCTCTGAACTTACATCAGAGAAACTCAGAGGATCCACCCAAGAATTCCTTGTAGTTGGAACATATTTTCCTGGAGGGAGAGATGGATTCAGATCCCCTGAAGCAAAGGGAGCACATCTGCTACACTTTATAAGAGCTAAATTTTTTTTGCTTCTTTGTGTTTTAATATCAGTGTTAAAAAAATTAATTATTTTTTTCTAACTCAAAGCAGCTCTTCCATTCCTCCTCCATTTTTCCTTTAGGTTTTGCTTGAAAGAAAAGAAAAGATAAAATTAACATCAAGTATTTCAAAGCAGCTTAGCCCAATTCTTCTCTCAACTGGCAGCTGAACCAAAAAAAAATCCATGAGATGTGAAACCACTATCTGGTCTTTTTTTACCCTATATCAACAGATGCAAAATGTGGATGTTTGGAAGTAGCAGACTCCTTGTTTGTGTGCAACAACCACAAACACACACAAATTCTAGAGAGGGAAAGAGTAGATTAGCTCATGGGGAAAACAGAGGGAAGTGGTTGGATAGAGAGTTATCTCCTTGTGTCTTTGCTTGGTATGCAAGTGGTAAGGTCAAGTCGTGCTCCCTTCCTTGGTTTGACTGGCAAAATGTATAGAGTTCCTCTGTGCATTAAGCTGTAATCATAGAATGGCTTGGGTTAGAAGGGACCTCAAAGATCCTCTAGTTCCAACACCCCTGCCATGGGCAGGGACACCTCCCACTAGACTTTGTGGCATATATGAAGCGAAAAAGTGCTAATTTTAACAAAGAATTTACGAGAAGTTACTTCTTTCTTAGGAAGTGATGCTCAAACACCTTTGACACCTCATCCCCTTTAAAAATTGGCATTTGTCCTTGCACTCAACACTGCCATCAGGAGTGGACCTGGGGCCAAGGATAAGCCTGTCCTTCAGCGTGAGGGACTTGCGCTCTGGGAAAGCCACACCAGGTCATGTTTGCTGCTGCAGTGCCAGCTCTGGGTGAGTGTGCGACACCAGGGGAGAGCCTCCCCTGAAAGGGTTCTCAGCACTGGCACAGTTGCCCAGGGAGATGGTGGAGTCACCATCCCTGGAGGTGTTTAAAAGATGGGTAGATCAGTTTCTTAGGGACATGGTTTAGTAAAGGAAGAGGGACAGCTGGACTCGATGATCTCAGAGGTGTCTTCCAACCAGATGATTTTATGATTCTATGTGGGATACCCTTCTCCCTCAGCTCACGTCCCGTGATGCCAGTGAGGGCCTCCAGGCTTCATTGGCAGCTGGACATGGGCAGGAGAACATCCCCTCCAGGCAGGATTTGATGGTTTTGCTTCTTCTCAGGTTCCTGCAGCACAAAAGCAGCTTCAGTAGAAGTGGATCCCTCCCGGCTTCCCTTAGCTATTTTTGCTGACTGTCTTTCTACAGTTCTGTGAGTTTTGTGGTACCATGTGTCCTCAAATAATTGTCCCTTACAGCATCCAAGGGCCTCTGCAGGGATAGCTTTGGTGGCCAGGAAGGGAGTTTCCCTAAAGTCCCAAAGTACACGTCGGAGTGTCACATCTTCGGAGGTTCAACCTGTGGGTACTGAGTGAGAAAATCATTTTACCCTCACTGCTTGGGAGAAGGGTTCTTTTAAAAAGAGAAAAAAAGTGGAGAGAAATATCTGTTAAAAATAGTAAAAATACCCTATAAAAATGTTTCCTGTTTTAAGGTGCTCCATTCTAACACCAAGGACAGGCTTTTAGTGACAGAGAGGGGATCAAATAATGATAATTAAAGCTGTGGTCATGCTTTCTGCATTCAGGGTCATTTGGGAACCAAAGTAATTCTGTCTCTCAAAGATGAGTCTCATACATGGGAGCCCACTCAAGTAATTCTGCCCTGGCAGAGTAACCCTTAATGAGCCCTCTTAAATGCAGCAAAGAGACACAAAGAAACATTAGTGCAGAAAGATATTGAGTCTGTGATTTCTTAGTAATTTTTAATGATGTAATTATTTTGCCTTGCAGCACTATTACTTCTGGATTGTTTGGCTGGAGTCATTTGGGAAACTTCAAGAAATTTTGGAAAACAGCACTATGGAAATTAGAGGTTTCTCTCATATCTGCAAGGGTAAACATAGTCACAGAGCAATTAGTTACTGTGGAGTTAAAATGCTGTCCAGGAAATATAAGGGGTGGAGAACAGGGATATTTTGGAACCAGAAAAGAAAGATATTTGGACATTTTTAAAACAGAAACCCTATAGAAAATAGGTCACAAGGGACAGAGAAAGGATATCCTCATTTTTCATCATTAAAAGAAACAACGTTGTAATTAAAAACAGATTCCAGAATACTGATCTGTTTATTCACTATAGATGGACTGAATTAGCAAATGCTTAGAAAATGCACACGCACAGAAGGATTAAAAAAAAAAGGGTACAGAAGACTGCATTTTTCCTTTCAGACTTCCATATGCAAATATGCACATCTTTTCCTCTAAGACTGTATGCTCTCATCTTTGCTGTGGTGAGACAGTTAAACAGCTCCCTGCCTTCACTGGGAGCTGAGCATGCTGGTGATGGTCTTTGCAGCTTTCTGGGCTTCTTACTGCTCCAACCTCTGCTGCATCACAGGATTTTCCAAGTTCCTTGCTGCTCTTTGTATTACATTTGTAGCTTCATGTCCAAGTGGTGAAGACTGAGCCAGAGTGCTGGGTGAGGACAGAGGGGGGGACACAGCTTCTGGCAGGGGGCTGTCTCCCATCCTTGGGCAGCAGAGCTGCATGAGTACTTGTTCCCAGCAGCAGCAAGGAAAGTGTTAAGTGTTCCTCTCCTCCCCTTCCCACTCCTTTTTCCACTAATACCCTCTGGCTGAGCGGGGGAGTTGTCGTCTGCATGGCCTGACTGAAACCACACTGTCGCACCAGCCAGTTCTAGGCCGCTCCTTGCTGCTCCTTCCACACCAAACCTTCACCCCAGCACCTGGCTTTGCTATGAGAGCAATGAGGTAGGAAGGATCAGAGTTTCCAAGCTCTTCCTCCTGGTGCAATGCCCCAGCAGCCAGGCTGCGTAGCCTCCACCTCTTCTGGAGAGATTAATGCTGACTGCCACAATATCATGGAAGAGACCAAAAGGTTGTAACAACTTCTGCTTGAGGCTCTCCAATAAAAACCTAGGATGAACATTCATGGACTCCAGTCTCTGTTTGTTTAATTCAGTGAAAAATGTCCTGCAAAACTAAATCAAATCCTGCTAGGCAAACTTGCACCCTCTCTGTCTCAGCCAAGCGATTGCAATATAACAGCCTCAGGCCATGTTCTTGACAACTGGACCACGCTATGAACTGCAGCGCCTTGTACAGCCCCACAGAAGCCATTGTCCCTTGCTGTGGGCTTGGCAGCCTGCAGAGAGGAGGGTGGTGATGCCAGTGGATGGTAAAAAATTCAGCTGCCTGGATCTGACCTGCAAGCCTGGCATGGGTGGGCACCACTGGGGCCAGCAGCCACAGCTCCACGCGTGAAACATCCCTCCTGCTCCCCACTGAGCTGATTTACGCTGCCTTTAATGCATCCTGAACCCCTTTACGCTGCCTTTAATGCATCCTGAACCCCTTTACGCTGCCTTTAATGCATCCTGAGCCCTCCAGTGACTCTTTCAGCTTGTTAATTCGGCAGAAGAAAGATGCAAGTTGTTGCTGGGTGGGTTTGTGCCAAATTAATGAGCTGAATCTTGCTCACAGAGATGTCAATGAGTGGGAGAAGTAGCAGCAGAAGTGCACAGCTCAGCAGGCTAAGGTGCAGGGGGCAAATATCCTGTTTTGGCAGCAGGGAACTCCTAAACAAGCTCAGCCTGTCTTTTGGATTGCATTCTGGCATAGCTGGTTCCCCAGTGCCTATATATTTGAAAACCAGTATTTGTGGGCCGTGGTGACCAGTAACTGACTCTGTTAGTAACAAAACTCAGTTGCACAAAGGTAGCAGCAGGTCCCTACCATGGCAGCACAACCTGGAGATTTAGGATGAGTGTTAAAACCTTCAGCTGTGCCTGCTGAAGTCCTTATCTTCAACTCCCAGACTTTCTGATACATCTCCAAACGCATGAAAGAAGGGCTTTTCTGCTAACAAAAATAAATGTTCCAGCTTTTTAAGATGAAGTGCTCATTCTAGTCAGTGCTACTATGCTAGCTCAGCAAGTTTAAGTAGTAAAGTTAATTGTGACAGCAATGATTTGTTTGTTCTAAATCAGATGTTTCATTTCAGAAAGTTACCAGCTGTATTTTGTTACCATTAGTGTCAGAGAACTTGTATAGGTCAGGAAATGTGTATCAGCCTACTCACTTGGAAAGGCATCCATAGACAATAAAGTTTTATGAACAGAAAGTTAATGGCATGGATCTTTCTAGTCTTTCCAAAGAAGCTGATTTTAAGTGATAATTTTTGATGCTGAGTTCTTGTAGTTGGGTATCTGCTGGTAGCATGGGCTGTGTCCTGTACCACTGCCATCTGTAACTAATTGAGCTTCAGCCGCCCTGCCTTTGTTTTGTCTTAGCTTTGAGGGATGGTGTCAATTAACAATTAAAAGAATCCTCTTTCCATTAAATTAAAGAGCATTTAAAAAAGAAAAGCCACTCCCTAATAGCAGTTTAGAAGCCAAAGGATAGACAAGGCAGCTGAAATGTATATATATATATATATATATATATATATATATATATATATATATATAAGTGTACCCATGTTTAATGCTTGGTTTTCTTGAGCAATTGCTGCTTTATCCTGCAGGAACCCTCAAATCATTTGCAGGAGGTTGTCAGATAATACTTTCATCAAACCCAAGTCAACTGGGCGTGCACTCAGGGAAAAGCATCTGGTGCCTTGTATGCAAGGCTGATGCTTGCTGGGTTACGAAGATAGCCCTGAAGATGGCCTGGCTGGCTCTCTCTTGGTGTGAACACCAAGCCGCAGCGGTTCTGTCTGCCTGAGAGATGCTCAGATCAAGGTCCACTTTGGGTAAGTTGGCAGGCAGGACTTTCTCCAAATTGTGCAGAAATCTGCCCCTCTCCGGGTAAGGGACTTCTTCATTTTCTCCATTCATACAAACCACTCTCATCAGATAAAGTAAATTTGTATTTTCTTAATGCTTTTTGTCTTCCTGCTTATACATTGCATTAATTCAGTCCAATTATTGTCCTTTTTGGAGGTATACAGCCTTGTGTTATCCAATTCTTCTTTACTATAGTGACTAATTGCTAGAACTTAATCATGAGCTTTGAGGCTGGGTAACTGGGCCGAGACTCATCCAAATACTGTGTTCCTTTCTGGATAGGATTGCCAATGTTTCAGCATAAGTTCTGTGCGTACACTTAAAAATTCACTTTGTCAATGTTTGAATTTCTTTTACACCTATGCTCAAGGCCAATAGTGCTTGAGTTACTTTCATAAACCTCACTTTTGAGAGGTTTGAGATGTTTTTCACACCTCCTTGGTTTTGAAGAAGTCACTCCTGGTAAAACATTATTAGAATATATGCAGCCTTCCATATCCAAGGGCTCAATAGCTTTTCGTAAATAGCATTGTCCAGGGGAGCTACCCTGAGGGAGTTCAAGTCTAGACCTCTTGCTGCTCAGCAGGGTGCTCTGATTGCCAGGCTATGGGCTCCTGTGCCCAAAGAACATCCTCTGCTGAAGCTATGCTGTTCTGCAGAGAAGTTGTGAATCTAAGGGTGGGAAAATGGGAATTTTATTTGGTTTTCAGCCCTGTGATTAGGACCCTCATCTGGAGGTGGTGGATCTTCTTTCCCACCTGTGCTTCTAGGGCTGCTTTTGTACCCAATCCTAGGAATGCTAGTGTTGAAATAAACATAGAACTCATCCCTGGTATTTGTTCAGGAGTCTGGGCTGGGAATGCAGCGCACCCTGAACACTCCTAGGGATAAGCCTTTCATGAGAGGCAGGTAGAGAGATGGTTGCTTGACATAACTAGTAGGAAGGCAAATCTGAGCACGTGCATAGGCACAGCAGAGTGGGTATGCTCTGGAGAACCTTGCCTGGAAGCTGTGATTAGACTCCTAACTCAGTACCAGCTTGTTAATATCTATCTTTCCCCCAGCTTCACATTCCTGGGCAAAAGTGAGAATGGAACAGTCAAAAGTAATAGGTTACAGGGAATTAGGCAAGGAAAATATGGACTTTGGTTTTAGCTATGTTAAATTAAAGGAGCTGGCAGGATAGTCAGAAAGAATCTGGAAAGACCAACAGTAGAAGTTAGATCACTGTGAGAAACAGGAATATTAGCTGCTTTGTATAGGGGTGATGGGATCACACAAGATTATTATTTTTCCCAAAAAGATTTATCAAAATACTGTAATATAGTCATAATTTGTCAGCAGTTGTGAAGTCTAGGCACTTCAGGCAACTTTTCAAATTCTGCACAATCTTCAATGTCAATGGGAAATACCATGAAATATATTCTGTTCTTAATTGATTCCTTTTGCACCACATTTTTCACACAGGCTTGGCAGCTGGCCTTTCTCTGCTAAGTGTGGGTTTCAACAAGTGGAGAAGATGGATGGCCAAACCAATCAACTACAGAAAATGTAAAAGGTCAAAGCACTCAGCTTGCACATTGCAGACTGCTTCCAGATAAGTCAAGCATAATAAATGGGACAACTTTCTCTTTGAATAAACAAAATAAGGAAACTGGAAAGCAGTTCAAGCTGATAATGTTTTCTTTATGACTTGAAGTACTACATGCACAGTCCTGTGGAGTATGAAACAGGATAAAAGTCCTTTTTCCGCACTGTCCTTTTGAAACAGAAGAGAACAAAAAGAAGTAGTTTGCATCTGTGATGCTGAATAGATTTGTGTCAACATCTAAAGTAAATTAAGATTGATGTGTGTAAGCAGGGAAATGTTGTTAACCTTTGTGAATAGCTACAGCATTCTTATTCACAAGAGCTTTGAATGAGGGTCTTCTAGAAACATGACCTCTCTAATGTACCCTTTAGTTCCAGGCAATAAACACAGGAGGGCAGGAGTGCTCGTGTACTGTTGCTGCCTGGTCTCCAATGCCAATAGGCTGTCATTGTCATAACTGCAGGGATGCCTAAGATTTAATGTTTTGGTGGGTAGTGCTGGGGGATTCCTGCCTGTGACAGGGCTTTAGTAGCAGGGCTGTGGGAACTTCAGGGGTGTCAATAGAGGAGGGGCCGGCAGAGCTTGCTTTCTCACGTGTACAAATGCAATGCACCCAGGAAGGGGAAATGGCCAGTAATTCTCAGAGGAAGCATTTGGTTCTCAATCCTCTCAAATAAGTACATGTGCTAATTTTAAACGGCTCTCCATTACTTTCAGACTTACCTTTAGTTGCTGCTTGACTGCACTTTGCAGAAGAGAAAAAAACATAAATTGTTCTTATTACAGCATCTTGAATACCAAGTATGTTTGCATACCATCTAGCTCATAAAAGTAGAAGACAAACTGGTAGCTTAGCTCCTCTTCCAAAATAAAGGAGAATAATAAGCTGAGACATCATGGAGAGGAAGCTGTGGTACCTCTGGCGGGTACAACTGCAGAGCCACCCATGACACAAAGACAATAATCTGGATCTGAAAGAGGCATGAACTAGCTGATGTGCACTTTATTTCTATTTCCATCATAAACTGTTAGGGTTTAGAAGAAATAAAAACCTGGGTATTCAGTGAAGCAGGTCTAAAACCAGTGAAGGGGCTTCACCTCAGCTCATGTCAGGTTCTAAATTCCACTCAAGGTAATGTGAAGTTAAACTTTGTTTTGTTAACTTTAAGAAGGGACTTTCAGCCAGTGATATTGACCTGATGCTTTTTGAGTAACACAAATGCCCAGCGTTAGGAGAACAGATACTTTGCGTTTGGCACATTGGTCAATTTCTCTGCTTTGAGAAAGCAGTCTAACTGAGAGAAAACAAGATAGAAGGTTTACTCTTTGCAGACGTTGTCAGCTTACAACAGCTCCCGCTCATTCCAGGAGCCCTGTAAATCTCACTACCTTCCCAGTGATGGCCTGAGGCATCAAAACATCTTTGGAAGTCTGGGCTCTGGTGTTAAGACTCCTGCTGGAAATGTGCTGTTGAAGGAAAACGGAGGGGGAAAAAACAGCAGGAAAAAAGGCTCATGTGGAGACTTGGGTGGGTGAAGCAGAACTCCAACTAAAATTTTAATTGCAGATGTATAGCAGAGGCAATGGGACTGCAATGTTCTGCCCTATTAAGACTCCATGCCCTAATGTTGGGTGACTCACTGGAAGGTGAGGAATGTAATGTGCTGCAATGCTTGTAACAAATAGCATTTGATTTCAAAACAGTACTTAGAGCAGAGTTGTTCCAAGCTGTTTCAAGAAGATAAGTTTAAACCCTGCATGCTAATTTTACACTGGTCACTAATGACTGAATGGAGGTGCAGAGCAGAGGTGCCTTTACTTAGGTAATCTCACTGGATAAATGATATTTCTACTGTGTCTTCTAACAAATTTAGGCTTAGAATAAATTATACTCATTTGAAAAATCACAGGCCCTATTGGATCCATTGGAACCCAGATGCCTCCCTGAGGTGTGCAGCCTCAGCACCAGCAGAGTCATCTGGATATGAGCTATGTTATCAGTGATGTGTTCCCTAACTCTCCTCCTACAAGGGGACTTAAATTACCAGGACATCTGCTGGAAAAATAACATGGCAAGCTGTAGGCAATCCAGGAGACTCTTAGAGTTCATCAAAGATAACTTTTTAACCCAGGTAATAGAGACCCCTACCCGAGGGGATGCAATACTGGGTCTGGTGGTCAGCAATGCAGGTGAATGTTTGCATCAGTGATGTCAAGATCAGAGGCAGCCTGGGCTGCTCAGCAATTTTGTGATCACTGTGGCCAACACAGCCACCTACCATCGCATCTCCTGTGAGTCCACCTCTACTCACAAACAGCAAGTCTATGAGGGCATCTCTCCTAGTTGGCTCACTGAGTACCCATGACAAGAAGTTGTCTCCTTGAAACTCCAAAACTTTCCAAGACCAGTTTGTCACAGCAGAGTGGTATTGCCAGTTAATGTCTGGAAAGGTGAATACTTCCATAAAGACAAGGACTACTTATCCAGAAATTTCTCCTAACTGGAAGTAGAGTAACTCATCACAGCTTACATTCTGGCTCGGTGGTCAATTCTAGACGCACACTAAAACATCTCCTTTGTTCAAAAGCCCCATAATCCTCACCCTGATGCTCTCAATCACATCATGAATAACTGCAAGGGCCATACAATCAAACGTCTCCTTTACCTGCCGCATGACGCCTCCACCTCACCTGCCCTGCCCCTCCCTCCTGACCAGCCCTTAGCCCTCCACGTCAGTACTGAAAACGGGGGACGCCTTCCACCAAGCTGAAGTACCCTGAGAGTCGAGACAGACTTTCTGGTATTCAGACAGAATTTAATGATTTTCCCTTTGAGAAAGCCCTCTCCTAAACCACACGGCATCTCAACAAGGGGGCAGCTCTCTGGCCGTGGTGTTGTGCCATTAAAGCCGCTGCTGGCAGACACCAAGGAGCTTGCCCACCAGCTCCTTCAGCTCCTTTCACGCCAGTCAGGTAGGCTTGGCCTTGGCAATGGTGTCAACGCAGCCAAATACGGTGACACCGTTATGTGCAACACTGGGGTCTTCCTCAAACTCCTCCTCCCTGTCTTTTTGCTGGTGCTGGGCTGCTCACTGCAGCTCTCATAGTGCCTGTTCCATTTTCTGGCCAACCAGCAGAGCGCAGGCAACAGGACCAGGGCTCCAGCAATGGTGTGATGCACTGGAAGGAGGGGGGTTCCTCTGCAGGCCTTCTATCCTCCATCTCCTTCAGCAGTCGAGTCATCTCCTGGTGGAGAAACTGCTCCCGTTGCAGCATCCTCTCTTCCTTGGCCACATCGAGGTGCTGGTCGGGCTTCACCCCAAACTGGGCAGCCAGCACAGACAGGACGAGGGTGACTGCAACAGCCATGGCCTGGAGGAGGTGGGAGGAATTGGGACTGAGCAGGGCTGGGAGCAAGGGAGCACGGGGCAGGGTTTGTGAGCAGTGCAGGGATGGGAGCCACGGGCTGTCCCTGGAAGACACCTGGGCACTGGTGTCGACGGGCTTGAAGGGGCCACAGGCCCTGGCCGGGGCCACCATGGGGCCCATCCCACCCAAGCCACCCTGATGGCCAGCCCCGGTCTGGGCTGCGCCCTGTGATAGGACAGGAGACACCCGAGTAGAGTCTCCTAAAGCCCCATCCCTGCCATCCCATGGAGCATCCGACAGAGGTGTGGGCACCCCGCACATCCCCAAGGCCTCTCTGGGCAGCTGCCACCACTGGCAGCCCCGAGGGCGGTACCGTGCCCTGCCCTGAGGCGCTGAGCTCTTGCTCTGGGTTACAAACCCCCCTGGCCCCCTGCCCCACCCTCACCCAGCCCAGCTTTGCCCCTGCGTGCTTCACTCACCGATCGCCCAAGGCCAACTGCCGTGGGGCTGCCTGGTGGTGTCTATGGGAACAGCCCCCAGTGTGACCCATGCCCCGCGCTGGACCCACTCCCAGAACCACTGGGTTCCAATGGAATTTGGTTGTTTTCCCTTTGTGCCCATTGGTTCTTGTCCCGTCAACGCTCACTACTGAGAAAGTTCCTGCTCCCTTGCCCTCGTTCCCTCCACCACACGCAAGGAGGCCTCTTCCCCTTACCGTGGAAGCAGAGCAGAGAAATGGAAAAGAAAGGAAAAAGGAGTTGGGAATCTGTTTTGTTACTGCTTACTTCCCTCAAAATGCCACCCTGCTGCTTCTGCCTCCCAGCAGGCAGCAACCTGCTCCCTGTCCATGGCCCCACAGAGAGTTGCACAGACACAGGCGGAGGGGCATTCAAACAAGCTAATTTATTGTCAGCTTGACATCCAACAAAGGTCCCAGAGGGGGTAAACCCTTTCCAACAGGGCGGTTGGTCCCATCCTCTTGCAGGTGGTAACAGGAGCCTCAGTTGCGATAGCATCTTCAGCCAGAGGAGCGGAGGTTCCCCAGGTTCTGTTTGTGCTGAACAGCTCTTGAGCAGTGCCATCTCTGTGCCTCCTTGGTTCAGATCTGCAGCACAGACTCCCCAGGCAGTCTCTGGCGTGAGCAGATTGTCTGTGCCGGTGTCCAGAACTGTGCCTGGGTCCCAGTAATGTGGGATGAAGGCAAAGTCCTCAGGGTCCCAGGCAGGAGTGGAAAATCTTGAGACCACCAGGATATGGGTGCAGAAGTGCAGACCTCTGAGGTGGAACTTGTCCTGTTGGGTTTGCCTGCTGTAGGTCTTAAAAGCGGCATCTGGACAAGATCTCTGTGGCTGTGGCGTTGTGCCAGTAAAGCCAGTCCCTCTGCTCCAGGCTCAGGCAGGCCCCTGAGCTGCCCTGCTGATCGGAGGCAGCCTGAGCTGCACTGATCACACATTGGTGGAGTTCAAGGTCCCCAGGGATAAGGGACAGACAAGGAGTAGAGTCAGGACCCTAAATCGTAGGAAAGCACACTTCCAGCACTTCAAGGATTTAAGTCAGTCGAACTTCCTGAGAAACTGTTCTCACGTGCAAGAGAGCAGAACAGAGCCGGCAAATATTGAAGGACATTTCCCACGGAACACAAGAGTGCTCAGTCCCCAGATGTAGGAAATGAGGCAGGGAAGGGAAGAGACCCACATGGCAGAATTGAGACCTGCTGCTCAAACTAAAGAGCAAGAGGGAAGTGCCCAGGCAGTGCAGCTGGGGACAGGGAATGTGGGAAGAAGACATTGACACTGCCCGGGTGTGTAGGGAGGGGGCCAGGAAGGCCACAGTGCAGCTGGAGCTGAACTTGGCAAGAGAAGCAAAGAATAACAAGGTCTTCTATGGCTACACCAACCAGAAAAGGAAGGTTAAAGAAAGCCTACCCCCACTGGCGAACGAAAATGGTGACCTCGTAAGGGCGGACGAGGAGAAGGCTGAGCTTCCAAACAACTGTTTTGCCTCTGTCTTCACTGACAACTGCTCTCCTCACCTAATGGAAAACAAGATGGGGACCAGGGGGGTAAAACCTCTCCCACTGTAGGGGAAGATCAGGTTTGTGACCACCTGAGGAACCTGAACATATATAAGTCTATGGGACCTGATGAGAGGCATCCCAGGTCCTGAGGGAATTGGCTGATGTGGTTGCCAAGCCACTCTCCATGATATATGAAAAGCTCTGGCAGTCAGGGAAAGTCCCCAGTGACTGGAAGAAGGGCAACACTGTGCTCATTTTTAGAAAGGGCTGAAAGGGTGACCCTGGGAACTACCCTGTCAGCCTCACCTCTGTGCCTGGGAAGATCAGGGAACAGATCCTCCTGGAATCTGTGCTAAGGTACATGGAGGACAAGGTAGAGACTCGAGACAGCCAGCACAGCTTCGCCAAGGGCAAGTCCTTCCTGACCCACCCAGTGGCTTTCTATGATGGGGTGACCACCTCAGGGGACATGGGAAAAGCAATGGATGTCATCTGTCTGGCCTTCTGTAACGCCTTTGACACAGCCCCCCCCCAACATCCTTCTCTCTAATTTGGAGAGATACGGATTGGATGGTTGGACTGGCCAGTGGATAAGGAATTGGTTGGATGGTCACATTCAGAGAGGAGTGGTCAACGGCTCGATGTCCAGGTAGAGATTCATCTCCCTCAAGGGTCCGTACTGGGACCAGTGTTGTTTAATATTTTCATTGATGATATAGACAGCGAGATCAAGTGCACCCTCAGCAGGTGAGCAGATGACACCAAGCTGAGAGTCACACCAGAGGGACGGGATGTTGTACAGAGGGACCTGGACAAGCTGGAGAAGTGGGTCTGTGGAAACCTCTTGAGGTTCAACAAGGCCAAGTGCAAGGTCCTATGGCTGGGTCAGGGCAATCTGTGGTTTCAGTACAGGATGGGGGATGAAGTAGTTGATAGCAGCCCTGAGGAGAAGGACTTTGGGTGCTGATTGAAGAGAAGCTCCACATGAGTCATCAACGTGTGCTCACAGCCCAGAAAGGCCAAACCGTGTCCTGGGCTGCACCCAAAGCAGTGGGACCAGCAGGGCCAGGGAGGGGATTCTGCCCCTCTTCTCTGCTCTGGTGAGACTCCTCCTGGAGCCCTGTGTCCAGTTCTGGAATCCCCAACATAAGAAGGAGATGGAACTATTGGAATGGTCCCAGAAGAGAGCCATGAAGATGATCAGAAGGTGGAGCTCCTCTGCTATGAGGACAGGCTGGGAGAGTTGGCGTTGTTCAGCCTGGAGAAGAGAAGGCTCTCGGGGGACTTTATAACAGCCTTTCAGTGCCTGAAAAGGGTCTACAGGAAAACTGGGGAGGGACTTTCTGCAAGGGACAAGCGGGAACGGCTTTAAATTGCAAAGGGGAAGATTTAGATTAGGCATTAGGAAGAAATTCTTCACAATGAGGGTGGGGAGGCCCTGGCACAGGTTGCCCAGGGAAGATGTGGCTGCCCCTTCCTTGGAAGTGTTCAAGGCCAGGTTGGATGGGGCCTTAAGTAGCCTGGTCTGGTGGGAGGTGTCCCTATCCATGGCAGGGGGGTTGGAACTGGATGACCTTTAAGGTCCCCTCAATCCAAACCATTCTATGATTCTATTATCCTGCAGCATTTCACTTGTTGGGCATCTCCAGGTGACAGACTCCATCTGCAAGTCATGAAAGCAGCACTCCTTAAAAGCAGGCTGCCCATTCCTCCATCTTCTCTCTCCTTAATATCAATACCTGAATTCTGTGCTATCACCCTTGGAATATCTTAGGAGCTCTTCTACTGACAAAGCTGTAAATGCCAAGATCTAGCTATTAAAAAGAAAACAAAAGAAACCCCCAAACCCAAAACAAAAAAAAAAAACAAAAAAGCAAACACCCAAACTAAGCAAAAAACTTCCATGTGTTTTGACATCGTATTTCCATATAACAACTGATTTTTCTTATTATTTAGGGCGACTGGACAATAAGATATTTCTGTTTACCTGGCCAAAGCCAGTCTGCATTCACACCACTCTGTATGAGGGAAGAATTAGGCTTCTGGTTCTATAGCAGCTTTCTGACGTACTGTAGCACACTGCACCTTACAAATCTGCTCATGCTGTCTGTATGAAGCAAGGTGAATGCTGAGCAGTTACATTTAATCTTGGCAACTGAACTATGTATTACCTCTATGTAAACACTTTCAGCCACAACACAGGAAAACCCCAAATCCCAGCTTCAAAAAATGCTTCTCTTTTTAATGCCACAAAGTCATAATTCCTTCCTGTCACCAGGTCAAGTTCTTAGAGGTTCACTGCAAATGAAGGCTTTTGTTTGATTCCTAGTTCAGATGGTTGTGTTGGAAACATCCTTGACACTTACTAGAACCTGCTGAATCTTAAAACTCTTTTGTCAGAGAAAGGAGTTAAAGATGTCACCAGGAAAAACTCCCAGCTACTTGCCACATGAGAGGATTAAAGTTGTCAATTTGTCAAGAATATGACAACCACGTTCCTTAGGGCACAGCTGCTCATGTGTCTATTACATGTTTTCATGGGTTTTGTCTTCACGATGCAACCGTCTGTTATGCACCAAACGTCCATGTGGACAGGATCATATGAAGATTTGCACTCACAGGTGAGACAAGAGGCATTTTCTTCCCCTTTGAAATTTCTGTAGGATGAATGATTCCTTTATCTCTAACCCCTGTGTTATTTGCCATGTTGTACCTGCAAGGACATGAGTGCCAAACAGCAGCAACTCCCGGCCCAGCTGCTGAGGCCGGTGGTTCCATCCCACCACAGCCGTGTCGAGACAAAGTGAAAAAGAAGAAAACCAATGTTCTGGTGAAGTGCTGAAATGTGAAATAGTTTCCCAGAATTGTAACTTTAAAGGGATTAAAAGTGAGTCTATCACAGGCACCAGTGAGCAACCCTATAAAAATATCATCTTTTTTTTCAAAAAAAATTGAACCTGTATTTTCTGTTGAACATTAAACTCCACTTTTATTCTTACCTTTCGCCTCATATCTGGAAAGCCTGGTAAGCAAAATAAATGAGTTCAACTTCTTCCTTTTAAGACTCTTTTAAGTGGGAGTGCCCATCCCTTTCCCTCTGACAAAGTTTTAACTGCATCTTCCTCCTTAAGACTCCTCTGTAAGAGGTGAACTGCCACCTGGTGCTTTAACTTTGTGTTGTGTGGGCAAAAACTGTCCAGGTAGTCTCAGAGGGGATAAAACGTTAACAGCTCAGAAGAAATAATTGATTTTTATTATTGCTGCTATGGCAGAACCCAGGTTAGTAATTCCTTCCAGTCTTCTCCACACTGTTAAAAAAGGGGTTTTTTTACTATGGGACAGGGGCAACATCCCCTGCTTCCCCAAGAAAAACTCATAAGGAAGAGAAAGTGGCATCATCTCATGCTTTCCTAAAGAACAGCAGAAAGAGGCCAACTGTGGGCAATGCTCTACAGGTGATCTGTAATTCCCACAGGCACATAAATACAACTTTCCAGAGGTGCCATTACCTAAAAAGATATGCCTAAAGCCTGATCACAAAATGAAAATCAAGTTACAGAAACCATTTAGGTTGTTTCTACAGGACCTTTAAGTGACATGATAGGGTGGTATTTGTAATGTCAGTGTTGCCCACCTGCATCCAAGTACACCAGCAGATCCACAGGACAATATAAAAAGACTCTGAGAGCTATACTTCAGGGAAAAATGAAGTCAAATCTTATACTAAAGTTTTCACATTACCATATGACTTTTTAACTGAGAATTTTATATCCTGCTTATTACAATTTTATAGTGGAATGAAACTCTGAAACCCTTTCTCCTTAAACCCTTTTCCCCATCGTTGATAGTGGTATTTTATCCATATTTAATGAATGCACAGGACCTTGTTTTTAATTCTCAATTTAAAATATTAAATACATATTTTATTATCATGCAAATTAGAATGTTCAAATGAACGAGATCTTTTATAGCCACTTGAAAGAAGGCAATTTTGACACTTTTTTTTGTCACAGAAGATTCATTTTGTATTTCAGGAGCACCAAACACTCTCAAAAATTTCAGTCTAATGATTTTTTCCTCACTTAGATCACTTTTGCAACAAAATATGACTGGCAAAGCCAAAGTCACTTAATGACAACTACAACAAACCTTATGTACCAATTATGGAAGCTCGCAGACTGAAACTTCCCAAATCACAATAATGGGCTTTTAATGTGGCTTTTTGTTTGCTTGCTTTTTGGCTAGCAAAAGTGCAAAGAAAACTCATATTTGGAAAAGGAGACTTTTTCTGTCATCCTTGCAAAAAAGGAGGAATTTGACATGGGCACCGGCAACTCTCCTGCATGAACAACATTTTATGTGCTCTATCATCTTAATTTCAGTCAAGCAGAACAGAGCCATCCCCAGCAAGTGGATGCCTTTGAAAACCAAACCTCTGGTATTTATAGCTGGACAATGTCTTAGAAGATAGGATCTTTGCCATGAGTTTCATTTTGAAACTCTATAAAATAACATGAGGGAGCAGTTTGCGGTGGTCCTTAGCCATGAACTTCAGCTTGGCTGGCCCACTCCCCGTGAGAGGGACATCTCACATAGCATTAGCAGAGGCAGCCCAGGAAAAACCTGTCCCCAAAGCCTTAGAGCAATGACCAGTACCTCGAAAATTACTTGGAGTCTTTTGGCCAATTTGGGGACCAGGCTCCTCCAGGAGCTCAGAGCGTTTTGTTTATTTGAGGCTGTTGCTTCTTCCTCCACTTTGAGGCAGATGCTGTTCCTCCCAAATCCCACGCTGAGGACACTAAATGCCAGAATAAGCATGATTTTTTCCTCTTCTCTGTATCTTTACCAAGAAGGAGAAAACTTAGCCTGTCATGCTTTCCAAAGATGATATAACATTACCTCAGGGAGGCTATGCCCCAGGTCCTGTTAGGACTCCGTCGTACCGCTTCTGTCTGGAGCACACGTTTGCTCCTTGCTATACATTGAGCTCCTTCCAGCAGTTTTACAGCAAGACCACAGTTGCTTTAAATTAGAAAAGTTGGCAACCGTCTGAGGAAAGGAGTGGGAGCTTATTCAGCTGAGACAGACAGTAACAAAACTCAATACAAGAGCATCAAACTTCGAATAATTCTTTGGGACGTACATTACTTGTATGTTTAAATTTGTTCTGAAGGATTTTGAATCACCAGCAATTATCTCCTGGCTTGCATTTATAACCCTTACGACACTGCCCAAAAGAAGAGCATTGTTTTCCCGGAAAAATCTGATGCCATCTACTCCAGTGTAAAGGTAAGTTGTAACTGAATCGACTTTCCTATTCTGACCTTGCTGAAATACATTTGAATAAGGGAAGGCAGTAGGGACACCTTTCAGAAAAACACAGATTTTTGCTGGGATATATGTGATTCCATCAGAAATCAGCTGTGGCACAGCTTCAGTGAAATCTGTTTATGTATATTATCTTATAAGAGAAGAATAATAAACTTGGATGTTTATGCACATAATGTTACTATAAGAAAGTTACCAGATAGATTCTTTTAAAAGTCAAGGACACAATTTTCTGGCAAAACAATATTTTTAAATATCTACCTTTCACAGGGCTTAGAGAGATTAAATTGCCTAAGATCTTTTGAAATATTTTTCTCTGTTTAGTTTTTATCTTGCATTCCATCAACCCGAAAAAAAAGAGATTATTGTTTTTTCCCTCGTGAATGATTCCAACATCATTCCAAATCTTCACTTTAACCTTCGTTGCTATGGTTTCACAGAAATTTGTTTTGCAAAAAAAAAAAATCTGCAGATACCAAATAACTGATTTTGCTTCAGGGTTGTGCTTTTGCAAAGTTAATCTTCAGCATTTAACTTACTAAACTCTCACAAATATATCCATTGGCTGTTGTTGCAGTGTTTCTTCTGGTTTGTCTTTTTTTTTTTCCTGAAGTCATTTAACGTTTTGTGCTTCCACTGCTACCAGCAATTTGCTTTTTGCCTATGTGCAGACTGGAGAGAAAATGTGTCCTGTTAAATGTAGATGAAAAGCTGAGCATTAAGTGATCAAACACAACTTTGGTCTGGGGTGGTGAGAGTGTAAATGGATTAGCAGTTTCTTGCTCCTTTTTTTCCCCTGGGGTTCTGGTTACCATTATCCAGGCAGGGCTGAGGCAAGGCGTGCCTGCATGCCAGCTGCCCAAAATCTGATACTCACAACGGTGGCCAATTTCTCTAACCCACTCACTTTCAAGGAAATGATGAAGCTTTTCAGGCTGAAGTTCTAGGAAAAAAAGGGTGTGAGTGCAGCAATATCCACAGCCCCTGTTGCTGTGTGAGCTATAGAAATTGGCTAACAGCAACCTGTTTCAGAAATGACACAACTATCATCTTATATAGCATTAAAGAGGCAGAAAATCCCTTCTTCCTATAGTGCCGGTTGCCTGTTTTCCCTGTGCTGGGAGAGATTTTACTGTGCTACTGCAGCAGATTTTCCCTAGTGGGAATGCAGGGCTGTTGATCCCCCTGATGTTGGTCCCCATGGGCCACGCTCCAAAGAAATGCATTTAAAAGTAGAGAAACATGGAAGAGAGAGGAAAGGGAAAAGGGTATGGAAAAGCAAAACTAGAAGTGGAGGAGCTGGTATGCCTGTCCGCGGGCATGGAGGAAACCCTGAAAGCCTCTGAAGCTGCCCCTGGGTTAAGTTTTTTTGCCAAATGGGAAGCGCTCCATCATCATCCTCATTGAGCTCTGGAAAGGTGGAGTTAGGGTTATCTCCATCACGTGTCTAATAAAAGAGTGCTGCATGGCATGGGGACTGGGAAGTGTAATCCTCTCTCTTAGTGGTAGCCTGCTCCTTGTCTTTCCTTCACAATACCCCACTGATCTGATGGGTATGTGAAAGTGGAAAATAAAGGCTCCAAGTGAGATAATTACTTGCCAGATTCATGTTTTAGTTACAGGCACTGGGTTCCAGCTGTCAGCAAAAGGTATTAATTTCTACTCACAGTCTCTCTGAAGTAAGAGGTGCAGATCAGTAGGATAGTTCCTCTGGGAACTAGTTCCTTGGGTTGAAGAAGAAATCCAGATTACTCTGATTTTACAATGCTGAGGTAAATTTCTTGGCTTTTTCATGGATTAGGATTCAGCTTTCATTTTGGAAAAGCAGTGTGAATCTGGTCCTGGATTCCTAGCCTTAGGAATCACCTGATGTCAGCTGCAGATGGGAAAGCTCAAAGCAACAAAGGCAGAACTGTAGAGTCTTCAAAGACACTTCACGGTTTCACTGCATCTGGGGGTCGAGGGAGATAGGACCATATGATTAAACAGTCTATATATTTCTTGATGTGTATGCATTGGAAAGGGCAGGGATGTGTAGTATAAAACTAATTCTCATCACAAAGAATGTTGGAGGTAATTTTTCAAGGGGAAAATAGGCTGCGCATAATGGGAAAAAGCTCCTGGCAGTGAGAGGCACACAGCTATAAAATAATCCAGAGGGAAAGAGGGGGAAACTCTCAATGGCTGGGATATTTCACTCAGTCTGTGCAAACGTAGAAGAAATCTGTGGGGAGCAATCTTTCCTAGGCTGAGAGATGTGAGACTCCATATGTTGTGCTGGCTTAAATGTATTGGCTCATCTTCAGTCTATCTACTGGATTTGTCTTCCTTATCTGTGTGAACATCACATCTTCCAGACCCAAACGGGGCCTACAGAAGAGGAGGCCAAATCTCAAACAAGATTTAATGGAGATAGTTGACTATGTATGGACACCATCAGACCACCCATCTCATTTTCAGCTTACGCTCTGCCCTCCCTCTTTGGACATACCTCAAACCCCAATCAGACACCCTGCAACAAACAGGAACATCTGGCAAGAGTCTGAGGTCAAAGCTGGGGAAGGAAGGGAATTGTTCAGTAAGGGGAAGGCTTTTTCGGATGCATTGTAATTCATGCTCTCTGTTTTATTTCTCTCAGGTTTTGCTACATTCTTTCAACAAAGATATTTTTCTTTCAGGAAAAAATGAGAGCAGAGAGAGTATTAATAATGGAGGTGGGACCTGAAATGTAGTTTAAAACATGTGCAATAAAAACAGGGAGTGACAATGCTATAATAACCAGAAGGCTCAAAGTGCAGAGCTGAAGAGGTGTGTGCAGACTGCTCACCCCATCTCTTTCTGCTGGTCCGATGGGCCTCATGGTTGGCTCCCAACCAGTGTGGACATCCAATTCCCACACCACTGGGGCACCTGATCTGTGATGTGCTGAGAGAGAAATATCCCTTTTTTCTTTCCCAGCCACTGGAAAAAAAAAAGTCTGAACTTTTTCTGGATTTGTCCAGGAAAACTTTCCCTTTTCTTGGAGGGGGACGCTCCCTGTGCTGGAACAGACATCTGATATCCTCTCTAGCAGTTACAACTCAGGACCAAAAGTCTTTTGCCTTTTCGGCAGTCTATAAAAACTTGATGTTATGCCAGCCTTGCTCACCCCTCACTGATGTTCCTGCATTGCGCTGGCCTCTTGTACTACAATGCACCTGGGGATTGATCCCACCTCCCCACACGTCCCAAACTGCTGTTTTCAAGTGCTTTCTCAGTTCAAGTGGCTGGCTGGGGACTTGAGAGAGAAACATCTAGGTTTCTTTTTTACATCCGTTGCTTATTCCAGACACCATGTCATTTATTGGGGTTTCTTTAAGAGAAAAATTGGCTCCTTTGAGTCTTTATGAGTTCTAGCTCTGCACAAATGAGCTCTGAAGATTATCTTCCATATCCTGTCTATTTTTTTGGTCCTAAATCCTCAGAACAGTCTTTGATCACAGCCCTGTCTTTGTAACTCTCCCAGTTGCACACATCTTTACTTGTCTCCATTTTCTTTTTAGTGTCTCTACCCTTTTCTTCCTGTAAACTACCAATCTGGTATCATTCTTCTCATAGCCCTTCCATTTTCCTGGTGTGTCTGTGTGTTGCCCAGGAGCTCCCTCTTTACCACCTCCTCCCAGGGAGTTTTGGGGGAGGTGGAGTGGTGGCAGCCACACAATGCCTGAAGCAACAGTGGTCAACAGGCCGTCCCGTAACCCCTGTTCAAACGATGTGGGAAGGCAGCAGCACTCTGAAGCTTCCTGACTTCTGAAGCTGATTTCCCGATGACTGGAGGGAGACCAGCTGCTTTGGCCTCTCTTGAGCTACTGTTTGTGTGATTCAGTGCAAACATTCCCTCTAGAAAGTGGTGATACTCATCTGCAGGTGACCTATGAGCACCAGCCTTGAGGTGGCGCAGTGAGACATTATTCCAGGGAGAGGTGGTGATTTTGGGGGTGGGTGGGAACAGGATGGTGTACACTCCAGTAAAGCAGTTTGCAGAAAGACCCGGTGTCCAGGTCACAGCTCCTGCTCCTCTCCTGGAAGAAGGAAATTTTCACTTCTCTCCCCAGTTCAGATAAAGGGAAGTGGAAAAAAAATATTTACTTTCCTGATTCAACTTCATCATCATCAACTTCGTCCTGTCTCTGAGTGAGCTTTATGGAAATGCAAAGATTAAGTAACAAGGGCAGGCAGGCAGAAGAAAACAGCTTAAGCAGGGCCAGTCTTTCTACCTCCTGCACTCCTGGAGAAAGGAGGTTCTCTCTGCTCAGGGCTGGCCCCCAGGTCTGAGCAGTCCTTTGCGGCATGATCAGGTCTGTGGATGTGCAGTGGGAATGTTTGTTTTCTCTAGAGGAGGGGCTGTATTTTAAGCTTCACAGCTAGGATACACTGCTTTACATCAGAATGGGGTTTGGGAGGCTGTACTGGCAGTTGCCTTCATCTTTTTAAGGACAACTGAGAGTTGGCCCTGCAAGATGTCTAGGACATCTCCCTGTACGACAATCGGCCACGTACCTAAGTCCTGATTTTGAAACCTCTTTTGGGCAGAACTGTGATTCAAAATTTCTGTGCCTGGAATTTGTCAGGCAGAAATACATTTACGCTGCACTGCCTCACAACTGAACAGTGCCTCTTGTGCTGGCAGGAGGTGCCCAACCCATACAACTGTACAGCTGGTCTGAGAGTGTGCACTGAACTTGCCTGGGGTTTGTTGCTCTGCCAGAGCTGACAGATTATCCAGAAGATCTTGGTTGAATGAACATAATCCTCAAATACACCTGGAGAAAATATCCAGGCATGAAATGAGGGCACCGTGGGAACAGGAGCTGCTAGAAAACCGCCAGCATTTTCAGCAGACATACTCTTGTCCTTGCAGACCAGGGCTACCATCTGAGAGTTTTCATTGCCAAAGGCTGAAAAAAAAAACCTGACTGGTGTGTGTAGAACATCTGTTTCTGCATCCCAAAAGGGCACTAAAGAAAAACCTGCAGTGAGATACAGACCACATCGAAGTCAAAATAATCCTTGCAGTTCCATTTGATGGGGTGCCATAAGTCAATGCACAGGTCAAGTCCATCGTGGGTGCAACTCCAGGGGTACCCGGGTTATATTTGGATTGCTGCACCTGGCAGGCTTTAGCTGCAACTTTCCACTCCTGCAGATAACAGCTTGTAGCCAGGAGGATGTTTTCATACCTCCTGCAGAAGTCAAAAGCCTGCATGAAACGCTTTGATGCAGCGTGTCCCTTGGCTGTTTCTAAACTGTCTCAGCAATCAGGAGGCTGTACCACCTCTGTAGGGATACACCAGAGTTGTAAAACATCTCAGTTCCTTCAATTAGCACCATTTCCTTTGTTGGAAGAGGTGGCCAGGCTGCTTACTGCCATTGTTGTCAGTCTTGAGGGACCTCTGCAGCTACTCTGGCACGAGGTTTGGATTCCTTGACATTAAGACCTAATGATCCCATAACAGAAACTGTTTTGCTTGCATGGACAAACTGCCAAGAAACCCTTAAAAGGAAGGCTCTGCTGAGCACATGTCGCTGGAGACACTGGTGCTCCAACATCCTCAGAAAACACCCCAAGAAATCCCAGGAGCAGCCATGCACTCCTCTCCCCAGCTGAGCTCCCATACAGAGGGGAGAGGGCCTGATCTTTTTGGACTCTACGGTCAGAGGTCAGGAGGACCACACCCTGGTACCAAACCCCTCCTCAGCACTGGAGGAGCCCAGCCAGTCGCCTTGCTGTCCATGCCTTCTTTCCAGTGTGTCAGCGGAAGCAGATGTTTCTAATTTATCACTAAAACCAAACAACTTAATCCCCCAAATATGCAGCAGTGGGGGGTGAGGAGGGGCCCTTCCACTTAAAGCTGATTTATAAATTGGATAATTAAGGTTAATTTATACATGAATGAAGCAAATATGTGCCAGATATCATTACCAGTGCTTCCTCCCTCCAATTTTTGCAAGTCCTAGACATCCAAAGACTTTCCAATGTGAGGCAATGAGACACATTCCTGTTCTGCTGGCCAGAAGTGACTGGCACTCTTTCAACAACTCTGATATTTATCTATTCAGGTCATTAGCTATGTGCAACAGGCATTGCAGCCCTCCATTGCATGGGTGCCAAAGGCAGGTCTCAGTGTCAGCTCCAGCACACCCCTTCTCGCTTTTGAAGGTGTTACTTCACCTCAGCATTCCTGGATGAGGCTGTGCTGAGAAGCCCCAGTGGGACTGCGCCAAGAGCTTTCACAGAAACAGCATTCAGTTCACTCAACAGAATGGCTGAAGGCATTGATGGGAAGGGGCCCAAGTCCAAACCCATTTCAGATAAGACTAAGAAAATTACTGGGGTTTTATGTTGTGTCAGTCTGGAGGCCACAGCAAACGTCAGAGCACCTGTATTTCAGCGCATGCACATCCAGCTTAGAAACAACATGCATACCCTACTTGTGGTGACACCTATTTCACACCACCAACTCCTACTGCTTACAACTTGTGTTATTCTTCATTACAAGAGCCTCTTCTGTAGGCAGGGTGGCACCGAGCCGCAGCTCATCTGCCAGGCACAGGCAGTGTTGAAGTCGCATCATCACAACCTTAAGACGACCTCAGGAGCTCCTGAGGCACGGCAGCACCAGCTGTTCTGCAGAGAGGCACCTTGGATGTCTGTAAAAGATGCTGCGGAAAGGAAAGCCCTGCTGGCAGCAGGACGATCAAAACGCCTGGGCACCCACAAAGAGGAAAGTAACGGTGTGAGGATGGGAGAGGCTTCTGGAGCGGGGCGCTGGGACTGGGGGACTGGTCCCGGGCAGTGGGTTCTGTGGAGCCAGGAACGGCATGCTCTGGGAGGCAAGGTTTGTTAGGGCATTGCCACCTGAACCCTGGGAGGTTTCCAGGGTTATTACCCAGGAGGAAGAACACTGCGCTCAGTCTGCAGGTTGCTGTGCTGAACCCAGCCCTGGTATGAAGGAAATGGACAGCTCTGCCCATTTCATCAACTACACCTTGAAAAATGAGATTTGATGAGGTGTCCTCTCCCCGTAGGCTCTGCAGTGCTTCTCGGTCCTTGCACACCAGTGCTGCTGTTGCAGAAAGGGACCCAGTGCCACGGGCTGGCCTCAAGGCTCTCTCACACACAAGAATAAGCCCCTGCAACCCCAGGCATCCAGGTGCACCTGCTCCAGTCACGGCACAGCCTGCTGCTTGGGGAACTTTAGGGGGCTGGGTTTATGGGCAACAGCTGAGTGGGTTGTAAGAAAGTGCAAAATACCCTCATGTGCAGGTTTCTGCTGGATTTGTTGAAAATTAAGTGCACTGACGAGTGCTCCTCTCCTCAGCATTCTCTTCTGCTATGAGCAGCACCTCCTGGGGCTGGAACAGTCAGGAAATCCATTATATTTCTATTAAATGGTAGGATTAGGCAGTGTACCAGGATTGCAAGGAGCTTCTCATCAAGCCTAAATGTCAGGTAGGCTAAAGGAAAGAGTGAGAAGAAGAACAGAAGGACAGAAGAAAAACAGAAGGAAAGTGGGATTAGACTCAAAAACAGTAGAATTGCATCTCTCAGTGCTCTGCTCCAGTTATTACACTCCACACTCCTGACCCTCCCATACACAATATTCATAAAACAATCTGGGAAAAAAGCGGGTTTGAGAAGGAAACTGAAGACAACTGGAACAACAACTGAGCTTGAACAGAGCTGAAACAATTCTATTTTTGGACTAAACAAACAAAGAAAAAAAGTTTAACTGAATCCAGGCAAGCCTCTATTGCTCAAGCAGTTTTAAGCTACATGCAATGAGAGCACCAGCACCAGTTTGTTTTGCAAAGCTGCAATCTGGTTTTCAGTTTTGAAGCCTTTTCTCAAATGAAGAAACCATATGCTATTACATTAGTTTGTCCCAGTGATGCAGCCCTTTACTTCTTGCAAACTGGGTTGTGCTGCAAATGATGATATACACTTTAAGTGGTGGCTACTCTACCTCGTTAAGGAGGTACCTTTCCTCATGCTGTACCCATGAGGGATGGTCTGGGATTCCCTTGTGTCAGAAAGCCTCATACTTGCACGAAGGAAAGTGGTTGCAGCTCTTTGCAAGCAAGGAAAGCCCTTTTGATGTTTTCAATAGCTTGGTCTGAAATAGCCTCAACCTCACTCCAGACCTGATGAAAAAACTGATGAATTTAAAGCAGGAAACCTGCCTGAAATTTCCAGATATGTCTTAAACATGATATTTTGGGATGCTTATTTTTGTTTCACTGTTTTTTCCAAGGTTGTGGAGGAGAATGTTCTACGGATTTAACTTACGGGGGATTTGATCTGATGCAAAAAGGACAATTTCCTTAAACTGTCAAAAAATTAAACAATGTGTTACTATCACCTTGAAGGTACACGAGCAACAAATTTTTCGTGGTAAAGTGACACAAGCTACTGATAGAAAGCATGTTTTCTTATTCCCAGGGAGTTTATTTTGCCTAAGTAGGCAGTTTTGGTGAAGATACACCCCAAAATGCAAGAGAGAGAACATCCTTTCCTTAAAGCACCTCCAGTCTTCATCCATGTTGTCTGACCTGCAAGAGGCAAGAGAGTTTTCTAAAATATCCTTCCTGAACCTCGAATGGAAGATCATACAGCTGCTCAAGTGCAGGCTCAGGACCTTTGTATATGAGCTTGAGATTTGTTTCCGATGGGTTTTAATGGTATGTGTTGTTGTTGTTCCTAAATTATATAGCTCAGTGAAGCATTCAAAAACAAATGTTCAGCCCCCATGTAGTATGGTACAAGGCTTAAGGAAACATTTTGATGTGGATATAAAGCCATGGTAGCTGTCAGTCTGAATCATCTTCCAGTGACATCCACGTGACCAGAAAGGGATTATGTGTGCTTCTGCACATTTTTGAGCTGGAACTTCAGCTGGTGTAGACTGATTATCCTGCCTTTGTAATTAATGTAGCAGTAATGATTTATTCAGCTCAAGATCTGACCATTCAGATTTCAAGACCGAGAAGCTGTATGGACAACATATTACACGCTATAGGTTTAAAAAAGATTTGCTTTTTACATATTAATAACACATTAAAATTAAAATAAAACACACATTAAAAAATCAGAATTCTTCCTTTTCAATCTGCAAACTGAAGCATCAGCAGGAATTAGCAGCTCCTGAGCTCTTGCACTTTGTCCTCTAGTTCCTGTACTAGCTGAGACCACATGGACAAGTGCCATTAGCATCTCTTCTTAAGCAATCCTGATTTTGCTGGTTTGGCAAGTCTGAGCAGGTATGCAGCAGAGTGTGCAGGACAAGGGGTGGAAGTATGAGGCATCCACATCTGGGTTGTAAAGAAGTTTAACTGAATCACTCCAGTAAGCAGAACAAGTCTAGCACAGATCTGTGAACCATGCTGTATTCTTTTTGCTTTTCCCAGAAGCCATATATAATTTCCTAGCTACATGCCATTTATATCTACATTGGTGGGACCATGTATAAAACCATATGGCTCCCCAAAAGCTAAATCTGAGCTCAAAGTGTGAAGGCCACACCTATCAGCCATTTGTTTAAACATTTTCATTTTTGTTCTTGTCTTCCAAGACAAGACTATCTTGTCTTTCAGTTCTTCCCCAGCCTTCCTTGTGTATGAACTGAATTTCAAAACAAAAATTGATTCCATATGTCTGCAGTGTATTTTTTCAAGCCTGCAATTTAAACAAGTTACAGCAATACTCACCTTCACATAGGTTTTAATCATTATAATGACTTCTCACTGACAGCAGTGGAGAGCACAGGGACCTTTCCTGGTTTCCCAAACCAGTTTTTACTAATTTGGATCCCATTCCAGATTGTCAAAAGGGCTGTGTTTTAAGGAGATTTGTGGTCCCTGACCCTTCCAACAGTGTAAGTGCCTTTATGTAGCTCTGTGCCTCCATGGAACCAATCAGTGGCACGGTTTATTTCCAGATGACCACCTAAAGGTAATGGAAGTTTACTGTATTGGGGGATGTGCTCTCTAGTTCCCATTTCACTGTCACTTTGTCTTGCATTTCCACCGAACTAGTGTTTTAGTCTTTCTGGCCCAGCCATTCTTTGTATGCAACATCAAAACTGAGCCTTGTGTTCCTATTGGCTCTGTGTACGTTGAATCCCTCACAAAGCAACTAAGTGTGGGCTTTGCAAAAACCTTGTGAGCTGACATTGGAAATAACAGCTGCTGGGATGTATAGCCCTGCAATGCCCATGCTTTTTAAAGCTGTACATAAAATCAGATGATTTCCAAACCAAGTCTGATCAAGGTAGTTCAGTGGACTGTGTCACATCAGACATAGGGACCTAGTGAGGTCTCAGAGGTAATCACACAGCATCGTGCCAGGAGAGCAGAGCTTCCAGCAGCACAACCCAACCATCTTCTGAGGGTGTTTGAAAGATAAATGCATATCATAAGACTTTAATTTACATATAAGGGTCTACACTTCTATTAGGAAAAAGAAAATAATATTTTGAAGTTTTATATATGGTAGATTGTGACATAGACCTCACCTAACAAGTCTCACACATTTCTGTTTGTGTTATAGCTTCTGGGATCCTGGCCAAGCTTCCACTTTCATATTCACAACTGGAATTGTAACTGTGACCCTTAGTTTGTGACCTGTAACCTGTAACTCCTACATAAAAGTCTGTGAATGCCTATACAGCACTTAGTGAAGCAGATGGTATTTTTGGAGACTCTGCTGCCTCCAGTTGCAAGACACGACTGCAGGTGACCACAGTAAAATGCAGTGCCCCGGGGGCTCACACAGCTGTGTGGTGGCAGAAACGAGCTGGGGAAGATGACACCATCCACGTACAAGGAGCTGCAAGTGCCCTGCCCGACAGCTTGTTGCTTCCTCAGGGCAAAGCCAGACCCCTGGGGCAGGAACAGAGTCACCGCTGGGGGTAATTAGCTGGCACACAAATTAGTGGTGTGTTTCAAATGCCTGTCATGAAAACAAGATTTGGTTTTCAGAAGTGAGATACATATTCTGCTTGTTTCAAAACACTTCACAAAGAAGTTACAGGTCCCAAGCAGGTTTTGTATTTACAGAGAGAACACTGGATGGGATCCCAACACGGCCCACTCAGGGTGTGTGCAAGTCATCCCGCGTGCCAAGCCATGTTCTTACAAGGCAGGTCACAAGGCCTCTGCAAAATAAAACAAGATGAAAAGTAAAAAAATCCCAGCTATTTTCTAAAAATAGAATAGCTGAACGAGAAGGAAGGGAGCAGACCTGAGCCTGCTGATGGCTTAGTGAGAGGGAAGAGGTCATGCCCTGCATTACCACCCTAGGTAAACAAGCCCACTTGTAGGGAAAAGGTGTTTTTCTGTCTGAAGAAAAATATTTGCATCTACACCAGTTTTAAAGCAAGAACTTTCAAGCATTAATTGTAATTATAATTAAAAAATCATGCAGATACTTTGAAATTCAACATATACATGTATGATTTGATAGTGCTTCGTGTTTAGAAAACATTAGTGGACAAAGGGAAGGGGAAAACAGCAGGAAGAGCTGAAAAGAGTCAAAAATAATTTATTGTAGACTTGGAGTTTCAGTATTAGACAAAGGAAGTGGATACAAATGGAAATCAAATCGAAACTGAGACTTCTCTCATTCAACACCATACATCACCAGTCCTAGTCAGCTACAACTGGGAAAGACAGTTTAATTACCCATAAACAACTTTGAAGTTGTACATGTGTTTTAGTGTCTTATTAAAGTTGCAAAAAAAAAGAAGCAACAACAAAAGCTGAACGCAAGTCTGAGGTTCAAGAAAAACATTGACAACATACACATAAAATGTGTAGGGGATTTTTCAAGAGAACAACACAGTAGAGACAGATTACTTGAGAGATTTTCATTAAAAACTACACTTCCCTCAAGCTGGAAATGCTTATTAAAAGTTTTCAGAGCTTTTTTTAATCTCTATTTTTCATAAAACCAGGAATATTTACAATATTTTAAATTTTGATTTCAGGCTCTAAGTTTGTTTCCCTTTTTTCCTCTTTTGCAACTGAATACAATGGAATGAAAGAGGGCTTTGATCTTTCTTTCTTTCTTTCATATTTTTTTCATCCTTTCCATAAAATCTCAGTCCTCATTGTCTCGGAATTGAATGACTATAATTTTAATACTGCCTTTATTCTTGCAAATATAATTTTACAGTGGAGCAGGGAGCTTTTTTTTTTTACGAAACCTTATGTTTACCTATCTTAAGCTACATCATTATCTTGTTTCACATATTTGTCTCACTGTTTCTTCTACTGTGGACTTGTTTCAAAAGCTATGCCTGTTTTTATAAAGTTTAATAAGTTCAAGTCGACCAAAGAAGGAGAGAGGGAAAAAAAAAAAAAGAAGTAAACAGATCTTTTGAAGGAGAGAAAAAAAATCTGATAAACAGTCATTTTGCTTACAGGAGATTCATTGCATTTATGATGTCCAAAACCCTAAATATCAGCCTAGGTTAAATTTCCTGGCTGAGATTCAGAGATTCTCAGAAAATTGAGGTTTGAAATATAAAGTCAGCAGTAACCTCATCTGGAGCACAAGGGACCTCAGCAGAGGGGACAGCACTGAGAGTGCTGCCGCTCTGGGGATGTGAACTGAAAGAGAGAAGACTGTCATCTTTGTTTTGTTTTTTAAATATGTGAACAAAATAAAAGCTGCAAACACGCACTGTATTTTCATTTTGCTGTGCCTCTGCTGTCAGCCCTGTGCACGTCCCCCGCCAGCACCGAGCACGACATGCACAGTGCCTGCGCTCTGATCGCTCACCCTTATGTTACTACTCAAGTATGCATTCCGAAAAGAGCCAGCAGATATAGTAGATTTATTCTAGTTCTGGAGGTCAAGGACTCCTCTCTTTTTTTCACTTAGCTGAGAGGGAACTCTTTCCTCATACCACCAGAAAGTTTTCTGCTCTGCAGTCTACTATTAGCGTGCACCGCTGATAAAAAAACCTGTGAGGGTATTTTTAAAGGAAATTATTTATCAATCTGAAGCATCGGTGAGTTCTGTGCTATCTCCAGTGCCAAAGTTAGGGGACTTTCAGCAAAGCACAATATCAGCACGCACTGCAATTCAGAGACTCCAGCTGCTGGAAGCTCTTGCAAACCATGTAAGTAAAGGGCTTTACTTCGCTGAAGCAAACTTTGTATATTCTCTTGCCTCATAAAAACTCTGAGATAATCTAAACTTGAGATTAATTTCCTAACCCTGGTAATATTGTTATCTTGCTGTTGCTTTGAATAATGTGTGCATGATGGCACAGCAGATAAATAACTTACCTTTCTAGAATTTTTTTGCTTGTGAGCAGTGGACAGAGCAGAATCTTTATGCAGTTCAGGTAGGTTCTGCTTTGTTTTTCCAATCACCAACAATTTCTGTTCTCTACTTGTGATCAGCACAGAGGACTGTCTGATTTCTCCAATTTCTTGTTACTCCGATTTCAAGGACAACAGGAAGCTGGCAGCAAACCACAGAATCAGTGCAAAGGAGCAGAACAGTAGTTTAGAAAGCAGCATCGGTGAATGCAGAAGTGCTGTGCAACCCCCATGTTCAACTTGCAATCTTGTGGAATTTTATGTGCTTTATAGTGAGGTCTAAGAGGGCATAGATTATGTGACTAAGGAAAATTAAATACCTTGATTGCTTTACAAAATTGTACCTTGCTGTTCATGCTCACATTTAAATTAATCACTTTCTGTACGGTTATTTGGAGTTTATTGCAGGGATAAATCAACTTTCTCTGAGCTTCACGCTGCAATTTAAGGTCACAAAATATTTCCTTGTTCTCTGTGCATTTCCTGTATGTTTTGGCATCAACAGGCACTGAAATCCCGAATTTCCCTTTGTGTCTGTAAGGCCCTCCCTGCCCTCTTGTTGGCTGCCCATACGCAGATAGGGTGGTAAATGAATGTGAACTGCCTCTCGTGCCAGGAAGCTTAATTAGCTCCACTGACCAGTTACAGGTGGTATTAACTGGAGACAGAAACTGAATGACCTCATGGTTCCCAGCATCTTCCTGACCAGACAGCCCCTAGGTTCCTCGCATTCCTTGCAGCCTTTCCAAAAGCAACTAGTCCCTCTGACTTTGCACCTTCTTACACTTTTTCCCAGCTCCAGATAACTTTTAGCAGGTCCTTCCCTGCAGACCCATGGATCTGGAGGGTGCAAGCCCTACCTTCCTGCCTTCACAGGAGCAACTGGAACATACCCACGGGAAAATACCCAGTTTGTTTATTGCAGGTATTGCCACCACCATCACCTGTTCAGCTGCTCAGAGGAGCGCAGACATTGAGCTTCATTTCCACAGGAATGCAGGGGGGAAAGAGGCACTTCCTTAAAGAAGGTGCCCACGGTTCATTGCAGTTGATGCGAAGGCTCTCCTTGACCTCAGCCAGGCAGTCAGAGCTGGGTGCCAAAATAACAAGGAAATCACCAGCCAGGCAGGGCTGTGGAGCTGCAGTATCTCGTTCTTGGTGAAGCTGAGCTGTCAGCTCCCTGGGCAAAACAAGGCAAAGGCTCTGTAGAAAGAAGGCTGCAGGGTGGAATTAACCACCTTTTGAAGGTGCATTGGCAGGAGTGACTCAGAGAGGTGGGGGGATCAGTGTGAAAGTTCTGTTGGTGGAGGAAGAAGATGTTGCTTTTCAAGAGTTGAGAGTGACAAGAAGTTTAATTTTCAGTGTGGAGATGGGTAAAAGCTGAGGTAACTTTTATCAGTTTTTTTTTTCTTTGCAACTCAGCTCTCACGTACCTTCCTGGTGTAACTGTATTCCAGGCAGAAAAAAAGCAGTTTGCTATATTTTTGGAATTTATGTATATTCATGTGTTCCATTAGTCTCTTGGCAAATGCATCTTTTGAGCTCTAAAGCTTTATGAACCTTTCATATAGTCTTTGAAGCAACAGATGTCTGCGATAAGCAGATGGTTCTGGCTTTGAATTTGAACATCTTTAAATACTTTGTTGTGTATATTTTATGGGGAGGAATGTACTCTGTCTTACTATGCAGAAGTGATGCATTAAATGAAAAGTATCCATGTCTGGATGCTTGATGCCACTTCCTAGTTTGCAAACCAATAAACCATGTGTTTTTCAAGAAAATATTTTCACCTCATTACTCAACTTTTGTTTTCAAGTTGCAAAGTGACTGTGAAAGGTGCTTGTCTGAGCTCAGCCAAAGCAAACAAGCAACAAAAAGTGTCACAGGATCTGCCTGGGTTGTGAATTGCATTCTCACTCTAATGTGTGCTGTGAGCAGGCTGACATGTTTCTCTTGCAGAATTTCCCAGAGGAAATAATGCAGTGCCTACAGAAATAACTGAGGAAAAAAACCCTTTTCATCTTTCCAGTCATCAAATTTCATTTTTCAGGAGTTACAGCTATGACATTTGATGACTGGAGATCTAAGAACATAAGATCTTAGATTAGGAATAAATTTGGGGGCACAATTGGGAAGAGTAAATCTCAAATAAGAAGAAAACTCTCATTTTCTTTCAAGGAAAAGAAGCGAGAATAACAGATTTCATCCAAATGTTTTATCACTGGATATTCATTTACTGCTCTAAGAATTTTAGTTTTCTCCCACTCCATCTGACTTTCAGACTTGAAACGTTTATTTTTTTAAAGCAATCTCTTCAGACAGCCATTGACATGTGAGAACTGTTGAAAATTGAATTAGTTGATATTAAGAATGGATTATTGCACAGGTTGACAAAAGCTTTCTTAATTATAATGACTTATGATATGTTATTGTGTGGTATCAGTCCTTACACAAGGCACCAGCCTGACCTGAAAGAAGAGAAATGCCTCATTTCAAGCAAGTTTGGGAGTTTTCCTCCCACCTTTAAGAAGAAATAGGGCTGTTTAAGGGTTTGTGGTGCTCGAGGGGTGCTAGGAGGGGTGCTAGGAGGTCTCAGTGGTGATGCAGGATGTGCTCTTTCCCTTCTTTTCTTCTCTTTCTCCATTCCCTCTGGGAACTTTGTCCTTCCTCGCTTCTCCAGGATACAGCAACTCCTAATGCCAGGCTGTCCCAGGACACAGGATTTCCTCTTTTTGCACCTCAAATCGGCCTCACTTTGCTCCACAGCACCAGGGCTGGGGTTCAGCCTTGCTGGAGAAGAGGAGGTTTGGGATGGAGAAAGGACCTGAAGTCCAGCGTTTGGACTTCAGTGGTTGATCTCCATCTCTGCAGGTACCAACAAAGCACGCAGAGGGCTGACCCTTGCAGTCTCGTTGCCCAAGGCTAATGGCTGCTTTAATTACTGCCTTAACGAGCTCTGCATTTTCTGGTGGTTTCCTCACTCAGATGTCTTCTGGCGCTCCTCTTTACTAATTTACTTTACTCATCTTTAACAGTGGGCTAACAGGAGTTTTTTCAGTTGCACAGTTACACTTTTGAAAGTTTTAAAATCTCTTCTTTATCCATTGCTGTAGGGTTTAAAAAAAAAGAAAGTAAATTGTTGAAGGTGTTCTATTTTACAATATTGTTTTTTGACAATATGAGGTTTAGAAATCTATCCACAAATGAGAAGGAGTTGTGAAAAATTCTGATTGATGGGCTGTCTTTCTTTCTGACAATTTTAATTGTTTAAAGGCTGTAAATATTCGAATATTTCTAAAACTGCAGGCGGTAACTCTGCTACCTGACAGCAACATAACTCAGAGAAAGGTTTTTCTAAATAAATCCTTGCAATAATATGAAGAGATTACATTCTGATGCTTGCTAAACTTCTCTTGCATCTATCTCAAGATCTCTCTTGCTCTGCAGAGCCCTACTATCCATTACTGGTCTGGTGCAACACCTCAGCATGTGCAACCACCTCAAGCATGTATTTCTCTGAATACCACCCCCTGGGCATTCAGACATGAGCACAGAGGCAAGATGCAATAATTATTGAACTGAGATCATACAAGAAGTCTATGAAGATACAGAAAACTGAAGGTAGCTTTCCTGAATTATGGAAATACATCTCCATCTATGGTACTTTGTAAAGAGGGAAAAAGAACAGCTGTTAATTCTTGCCCTGCTGCTGTGAGCCTGCAGTCTTCCCATAGAGTCAGAAGCAGAAATAACCCTCCCAACCCTGCCAGAAAGCTTCCAACCCAAATGTTGGACAAGACAATCAGCAAAACAGACAGCAAAGCAAAACATCCAGAGGTGACCAGTATGGAGAGCTCAGATCAATTACTATCACTGTGGTTCCAGTTATGGAAAAGCTTTTGGCAGGATGCAGTGGCATCCCAGTTTGCAGATGAAAGCTGCTCTAAGCAAGTTGCTGCAGTGGAAAGTTAAAGTGGGAAAGGGACCTTTTTGCTTGTAGGAAAATGAACCTGTGGGAAAAGCTGTTCTCATCCTTAGTTACCAATAGCTGTTAGCTAATACACCCTGTCTCTGAATGACTATTTCTGAACTTCAGTGAAGTAACTGACATACTTGATACCTTAAATGTAGTTGGAGTTGGGGGGGAAACCTACTTGTGTTCATGTTCCAGAGGGAATTATTTCTGTTATATTTTTAAGGTTCCCTCTGTAGCTTTTAAGATGTTCCCTGAAACTTGCAATTACATTCACGTAACATCTATGTCCAGCTTTTTCTAAAATAATGGTGAAGAAGAGTACATGGTAATTAAAACAATTCTTCCTCTGACCTTCATCTCCCTTTTGGTCTATCAGCTGATGCTCTAGTGAGTAGTTCCTGCCTTGAGGGGCTGTTGAAAGACAGTTCACTGAGATATCTCAGTATCTCAGCTAACTTGTCCCTGTGGGGTCCTTGATAAAACTGAGAGCAAATTCAGTGCTCACCACAAATTGGCTTTGGCAGTTATCAGAAGTTCAGATCCTTGTCAGCACAGAAAGCCTTTAGTGGAGCATGTGGGAAAAGGGGACAGTGCAGGAAGTCCACAGGAAAGCACTGGGACTGTTTGGTGTGTTTTATGGCAATGGCAAACCAGAGTCATACTGCTACAAGAGCAAAGGCACATCCAGCACACCCTGATTGCTACCTCAAAAGCTCCCACCTACCTTCACAGTGTTATTAGCACATCCCCTGAATCTCCCCCCTCAGAGGAAAAAATCCAGACTAGAGAATTCTGAAGGATTACAAATAATCTTCAAAGTTCAAGAGAGCAACAACACAAGGCGCAAAGCTGAAGATTTGGACACTGTGTGCCGTGTGGGCTGTTGCCTTCTGCTTCATAGAGAATAGGTTCTGTATTCGTGACCATGGACTCAAGCTTCATCAGGGAAAGTTTAGGCTTGATGTGAGGAAGAAGTTCTTTACTGAAAGGGTGATTGGCCATTGGAATGTGTTGCCCAGGGAGGTGGTGGAGTCGCCGACCCTGGAGGTGTTTAAGGGGAGATTGGATGTGGCACTGAGTGCCATGGTCTAGATGATGGTTGGTGTTAGTGTTGGGTTATAGGTTGGACTTGATGATCTCAGAGGTCCTTTCCAACCTTGTGATACTGTGATACTGTGATACTGTGATTTGTTGTTCATGAAATAAAATGTTAGGTAACCTAGTCAGATTGAGCACCAACAGTCACAGGACAAGCAGGTAAGAACCCATATAAAATGAAAACTAAGGTATTTTGTCATTATAATTATTGACAGACACTACATACTCCTAGATTTTTGTGATCTGCAAATGGGGAGTCATCCTTCTTTTAGCTATACCTGCTTTAGGACAAATTCCTATAGCCTAGGTGGGAATCAGAATAAAAAACAACTTTTGGAGTTCCTACTTGAAGCAAAGTACTTAAAGCTAAGAAGAGAGACATAAATGAACACAGTACTTGTGGAGTTTGATAGCTGACTTAAATACACTGGTTTTTAAGAATAGACAGGGACTCAGCACCTGAGGGCAAGAGTCATCCTCACATTCATCTTCCTGGTTGAAGAGAATAATAACTTCAGACAGACAGTGTGCAGAGATGTTTGGATGAAGGTGTTGCCAAAGATCATCCCAATAATGCATCTATGCTGTGAATATCACACTTGAAATTAGTCAGCAATAACTATGTCATCTTGATTTGCATGCTAATAAGGCTCTGGAGAGATGGAGCCACAGTTAGCTGGCAATAAAATTTGTGGATTTTATGAATCACTGAAATTTCAGAATTCTCAGGGGTCTATTTCTTTAGCTTTGCACCTTGCTGCTTAAGTGAAGAAACAGCCCGCTGTGGCCACATTCATGACATCACCTCTTCAAGGAGAAAAGGATGTCACACTTATTTCTTTCTGAAAACAGCAGGCGCAGAAAGAGAGTTCTGGACACTTTTCATAGACATTGAGCAATGACAAAAGCCTTCTGGTTGAGAATGAGCCTATGTTACGGTTGAGAACAAGCTGTGTTTCAGGGCCTACCGGACCCTGAAACAGAGCATTAGGCCCTGTTCCAGAAAGAAAACAGTTCAAGGAGAAGTGTGAAATGCCTTTTAATGAGACAAATGTTGTTTCCAAGACAATTCCATGACAGAAGGTCTTTGAGCTATGTGGCCATTTCCAAACTGTGAAAGCAGCCTGGCTCCATTTTATGTCACGGACAGGAAGGAAAATGAAGGTCCAGAGAGACACTTCTGCACATGGGGTGGTGCTGACTGCCGGTCTCCCACCTTATGGCAGATAAACTGACACGTGGGTCTTCTGACATCTTTGTTTTGCTCAGTGTAGCCCTTTCTCACTCTGTTTTTTCCCTCCAGACAGAGTTCCTCCAGCCTCTCCTTCACTAAGAGGGATTTTTTCAGTGTAGGATTATATAAATCATATTTTGCTGACATTATGGAAGTTATCACCACACTTCTTTGGTCAGGGCTGTGTGTATATTTGTTCATATTGATTTCACTGTAATGCTAGCTTGTTGCCCCTTGTTGTAATGAAGTCTTAACTGTTCCCTTTTGGCCTGAGATGGTATTTTCCAGATTATGGGTGTGTTTTCCTTAAACTGGCCATGCGTTACACATCGTAGCACTGTATCACTTTGCTGTGCCTGTGAGGGCCTTACTTTCCTGCAGGTGCCTAATGCTGTTCTTGAAGTTCATGTTCTAATACAGACAAGGTGGCTGGCTAATTTCTGCTTCAGATGACTTCTGCTGATCACTACCTACAACTGCCTGAAAGGAGGTTGTGGTGAGATAGGTGCTGCTCTCTTCTCCCAAGTGACAAGTGACAGCACGAGAGGGAATGGCCTTGAGTTGCCCCAGGGCAGGTTCAGACTGGATATCAGGAAAAATTTCTTCACTAAAAGGGTTCTCAGGCCCTGGCACAGCTGCCCAGGGATGGGGTGGAGTCGCCATTCCTGGAGGTGTTTAAAAGATGGGTAGACGAGTTTCTTAGGGACATGGTTTAGTAAGGGGACAGGGACAGTTGGACTTGATGATCTCAAAGGTCTTTTCCAACCAGATGATTCTGTGATTCTATGATCTTCTCTTCATGCCTGCCAGTGTTTTTTCTTGCTTCCCTGGGGACACCAGATGCATGCAATGAGTCCAGTTCCAGCTTCCAAGCTGAAACAGATCATGGACAGCAGCCATGTCTTGTTCACATACTTGCATGGGAGGGAGAGATCTTTTTCCTTTGTCTGTTGCTGACCCAATTCACCCAATAAGAACTTGGTTTAGATCACACTGGCATTGCTTTTAGCTAATTCTAACCTCTTCTTTGTTCTGAATTCCAAACTTTTACTATATCCTAAAAGAGGAAAGTTGCCTTAAAAGAGAACTAGTGCATGGTACAGTGTATCTTGCTCCCAACTTAAATGATAGGACAAGAAAAGCATTTAAACCTGAAAATCACAGGCTGTAGCTGATGAAAAATAAGACACCAGCCAGATATATGCTTCTCCCCAAGGTTGCATAAGTAGATATATAATGTACTGCAACATCACAGCAGGTCTCTCAAATTGAAACCAAGGAGAAATAAAAGACTGCCATACCTTGGCTCTTAAATCCTTGAATATGTTGTCTGTGTTGATTAGTCACTTTGATTTGTGCTTCTCTGCACAGCTCATTTTTCCCTTTAATAAGAGTTCAGCTTGTAAATTGTCACTTGGATTGATAGTATTTGCACCAAACAGTGTAATTAGGCGGGAGTGACTGAATATATTACATTGTTTGTTTTCCATTATGTTTATTCCAGATGGTTTTTGTCACTGACTGTTTTTCTGAGCTGGGCTGTTAATAAACATAGGATAAATCTAATGAATAAATTTGCTGTGCTTGGTATAAAAATGTGGTGGTATCTGAGATGGGGATATGCCACAAAGTAATAGGCTCTCGTTAGAATTACAGGAATGTTAATTCTCACTCAGGTATGACAGGGAAACAGAGGCCACAGATAGTGAGAGGTTGAAGAAGATACTTATGTGAGGTTTTTTCCTTTAAAAGATATCCGCTTAAAAATTAAGTTGAGGTTATGGTGAGTTCACAGTTGTGGTGCTTTATTGCTTCTTTGGATAAGCAAAGTGTTCTACAATAAAGCTACAGAGAAGATACCTGGATTCAAGCTTTTCATTGCTGGAAGGCTCTTCTGTACTCTTGAACAAGCTGGTTTGGTCTCTGCCTCAGTTCCTGGACACGCGCTTATTTTCTTCTGGACTTTAACTGTCATATATTTTCAAATAGAAATTGTTGAAAGTTCTTGCCTGGGCTGGAGATGCAAAAATTATTTTAGAAAGAGAACTGGAACATTTTGAAGAAAAGAATCCCATATCCTGGTGCCATGTGGACTTGTCTTAATCTGCTCATTTGCCAAAGTGGTGTTGACTGGAAAAAAAAGAGCTGTGACAGCAGACCTTGGAAAAGTCACATCACTTAAGGAGTCTTCCTTAGTTTTTCCAGCAGAAAGGAACATGAGAAAACTAGGATGAAACACAATATGTCTATCCTACCGTCCTTCAAAAGCTTTAAAAACTGCATTAGAGGAAGTGGCTGTGGTTGCCCAGTGGTAGGACCTTAGAGTCCAGGTTAAGGAGCACGTTTCCCACTTTCCCTGAATTCTTCCAGGAAGCATATACTTCTGTCAATGAATGGCTCCTAGTGTTTCTCTTAACTGCTTAGCTTTGCTCTGAGCAACTGAGTGGCTCTGTCTCACTGAGGTAATAACGCAAGGCAACCCTTCCCCAAGGGAAAACCCAAACTATGAACACGGAATTGTTGATTTCCCAAGGTTTGGAGGAGCAAGAGAAGAGATTTCCTCAGAGGAATGGTGAGCTGAGCAAAGCAGGGCTGTTTTGGTCACTGAGGTATAAGGAAAATGAGGATACAAGCCCATATCCACAGTACTGTGTGTTCGGCCTGGCCAGCCTGCGAGGCATGAAACCATTAACCCTTCGGGAATCATTGCAGGACATTCCAGTGCTTGAATTCAACCAGTAAAAATAAACCTCTTGCAAGGCGTATTGCCTATGAGGCTTATGCTCTGCTTTTTGATTCAGTCATCTAAGAACACAGAGCCCTTCTATCAGGGCTGGGTTTTAACAGTGCCTTCATTTTACCATTGCTGGGCTGTTGCTGATGGTGGAGCGGATCCGTGGTAATGAAGTTACACAGGTCATAGAATCATAGAGTCATAGAACCACCCGAGCTGGAAGGTACCCAAAAGGATCACGGAGTCCAACTCCTGTCCCTGCACAGGACACTCCCAACACTCACCCCTTGTGGCTGAGGACAGTGTCCAAATGCTTCTGGAATGCTGGCAGAGTGGGTGCTGGGACTGCTTCCCTGGGGAGCTGTTCCAGTGGTCTACCACCTGCTGGGGGAAGAACCTCTTCCTGAGATCCAATCTAACCCTGCCCTGGCACATCTGCCTGCCATTCCCTCGGGTCCTGTCACAGGTCACCAGAGAGCAGAGCTCAGCCCCTCTTTCCCCTCCCTCCCTTGGGAGAAGGCAGCAAACAGCTCTGAGATCCCCTCTCAGTCTCCTCTTCTCCAGCGGAACAGACCAAGGGACTTCAGCCGCTCCTCACACACCTTCCCCTGCAGAGCCTTCCTCAGCCTTGTGGCCTCCTCTGGACACTCTCCAGTGGTTTGGTGTCCTTTTTATGCTGTGGTGCCCCAAACTTCCCACAGTGCTCGAGATGGGGCCGCCCCAGTGCAGAGCAGAGCGGGACCATCATAGGTCTGTGTCTACCTGCAGGTGCTCATGCTATTTTTGTAGGGTCTGATTCACCTCCTGACTGTGCTGTAGCATCATTTTTTGAGGACTGAGGACAAAATGCTTTCACTCCTGTGTGTTGTATCCATCATACTCTACACGAGAGGGCAATGGTGAGTCTGTCCCACAGCTGGATGAAAGCTCTTCCAGGTGGGCAGACACTGTGGAGCTTTTCTTTCCTGTATTGGCCAGGACAGGACTTGCCTTTTGTATTTTTGAACAATCATAGTTCCTGCTTCTGTCACTGAAATCTTTGCTTACCCCAGTTCCCGGCACTCTGAGGCCTCTGTTGGGAGTTTCTACTCATTTCACATCTTTATCATTCTTCTTCCTTTCCAGCTGATCATAATCAGATACTCCCAGTTACTTTCCACATCCTCAGGTAGCCTTTTGTGAGGCAAATGGCTCCCAATGTCAGTGTCATGTTTCTTCTGCCATCAGCAGAAGTTATTGGCATCAACTCCAACTACTGAAGTGTTTTTCTTTAATCTCTGGGGTTTTTGCCTACTATACCTGTCTCCTCCCAACTCTCCATGCTCTCACACCTACAATTACTTCTGTAATTCTTTTTCTTAGAATACAAAAATCTGGCAGTACTTTGCAATTCCTGTATTTGCACACTTGAGAGATGGTCTACTAAGACAGCACGTGGGAAAAACATGGTAGCAGTGTTTTTTCCTCCTATTAACAAGTGGAGAATATGCAGTCAGCAGGATATTCTCATTGATTTCTTTATCACTAGTTCCTATACAAGGGAGTGGAAGAGAGAGTAGAGGAACATTGGACCAATTTCTATTCAGTTACTCGCTGGAAAACTGGAAACAACCATGATGTAGTCCAATGACTTTTACCTTGGATTTACACCAGTGCCAATGAGAACATAATTTAGCTCACTGATCTTACATCATGTCTCACTGGACATGAATAATGCACATAGTGTGTTAAAACCTATCTGAATACTTATTGAGAGTTGAATAATAATGTTATTTATTGAGAGTTATTTAAAACCTCATTTTCTTCCTTCACTACTTTTACCCTGTCTCTTTTGGTCTTCTGCTGTTTTCTCCCATAAAAATGAACAGCAATTGCAAAGTCTTCAGCGAACCTTGTGAAGTATTTGGCACTTCTCATTTTACTTGTAGTATTTTGCTGTCAGCTTGGATTTTCTTAGTCTTGTCTTTTTACTACAGAATGCACTACTATGTTTGGAAATATTTCATGTAGAGTTTTGAAAGAAAAAGAATCCATAACATCCAACAATTATGTCATGTACTAAAATTTATTTTATCATCTCCTTCATGGAAAGGATATCTGAAAATCTTAGCTTGTCACAAGGAATGTTGATAGTCATTATTTGATCTATGCATTGACCTTGTTAATACCATTCAGGGTGGCATTTAACAATGAAAACTGTTATTCTTGAAGATCGGTTGCATAGCAACTTTTGCAGCAACCTCAAATAGAAAAATGTTCTAAGTCTATTATTAGGCTCTACCCAATTCTTCTCATGCCATTAAAGATGCTTCAGAAAATACTGTGTGCCTGAGCCAGGTCAGCTACTCTGCTTATAGCTTCATAATCCTACAAAGCCCAGCGCACGTGCTGGACTTGATTCACATCACTACTCCAACATTTTTTTTTGACCAAAAAGAAGAAAAGGAGGTAAAAATGCCTGTGCTTTCAGTCAGAGGAGTAGAAAGCAGAACAGCCTTAGAGCAAGAATCCTCCACAGAGCTGGAGGTGACAGGAGCTGTACCTTACACTGCAAATGTCTTAAGCCTTGTCCATTTATTTTCATCTCCACGGCATGCTGATGTTAGCTTTACAGTGCAGCATGCTGCCAGAGCATTGCAACCATGACACTCAATGTCAAATGCTAAAAAGGCTTCTTGAAATATTACTAAATAAGGTATTGTGCATGTTCTACATGGGGAAAATAAGTAAATTTCCAGGGCAACAAGAATAAGGGAATCTCTTCAGTCTATTAGCTATTTATCAAATCCTTGTAGTTCTTTATGGTGGTTTTCTTCCCTTTCATTTAATTCACCAAATTTCAATCTCAGCTTGATAATTTCCTTGGGAAACTAAAATAATCTCTAATATGCTTTTTGCTTTAATACAGTTTGAGATTCATGTTGATCCATTTAGAGTAGTAAAACCTACTAAGACTGTAGTATCTGGAAAAAACAGTATCAGAAGGCTAATTCTTTGGAACAAAGTGATGCTAAGGGCTATAGGTTAGCACTGTTGTTAGGTGTGTTACTGTATTTCCTATATTTCCTATATAAAGGGTTTGTTTTCTGGATAATAAACACTTTCCACAGGTTGTCATGGTGGGTAACTGCCCTGCACAGTCTCTGGCCAGGAGAAGAGTGCTGTACTCAGTTAATGAATGTGGGCAAGTCCTGGCTGTGAGGGGGAACAAGTCACGGTCCCCCAGGGATCACAATCATGATGCTTGCACCCAAAAGACAGAACTCAAGAGACTTTTTCCTATAGCAGCATGTCCAGCACCAGGAATAACTTACACAGCAGTGCACCCGCGTGGCCCTGGCTCACTGCCTGTTCCTGCCTCTGCTTTGGGTAGGGAAATGCCCCACAATCAGGGAGGCCCAGGCACACCACAGCTGTAGCAGAGCAAGGGAACAGGCTGATAAAATCTCTCATTGAATTTCTGGTCCATGCGAAGGACCACCGGATGCTCCGGCGGCTGCACGGTGCTTACTGTCACCTGGCCACGCGGGGAGCAGCGGGGGCTCAGCTCTGAACCCAAACTCCACCTTTGTATAAACCATTTTCTAGACATCTTAGCTCTCCCACAGGCTGCCAGGACAACTTTACTTGCTGTTTGAAATCTTCAATGGAAATTGAAAGGCCTCCAGTATCATCGCTAAAATGTGTAATGGGAACAAGCGGAAAAACTAAATTTATCTCTGGAAAAACAAAGCTGATACTCTTGTGAGTGGCTGGAAATCAGTTTGGCACTCCAGCTACAGCACTTCAGCATCTTATTTTTGTCAAAATTGTTTTCCTTGGTTTTCTTCAAGGCCAATCAGTAATCATTTGTTTTGTTGAGTCTGTTTTGGTCTGAGAGTTGTCATCTCTCATTCTCAGTCTGATTCCTCAGTTTGCTACAGGACAGCTGATAAAACTCAGTTTCAGATAAACCAAAGATTAGATTTATACCATAAATACTCTCTATGATTATGGGAAGACATACAGTCAGTCTCTATTCATTGGCAGTAAAATCAGTGTACAAAGCATGCTTGAATATCATTGTTCATTGTTGCATTATTGTTTTCTTTGGGTCATCATGCCAAATTCTCCTTTTTCAGTACTGTCCTTATCTGAACCTTTAAACTCTCTTTCTAAATGATGAAAAGTAGTTCCCGGTACACCCTGTAAAATCCTCTGGCTCTGCTTAGGGTATTCATATCCTCTCCACTCAATAAAGTTAAGACTAAAAAGAAATATGTCATCTCATGGCCACAGCAGTTGGATCAATTGCTGCAGCGAGATTTTCTCGCTCACAAATAACTTACAATGGATTTTCTATCCTTTTCCATGAGCTCCTAACAGCATTCAGAAAGGTCTCAGCTTATGGTCTGGCAATATCAGAATCCCTTATAATCACATTGCATATTTCAGTGGTAAAATCACCAAAGATCTTTGTCCTGAGGATGTACAACAGACATTACCTTTCACAGGGGCTGCAAAGCACTCCAAGTAACTGGCACTTTTAATTACCTTAACCAAAAGCTGCATCAAAGCTTAGATTTGAACTGAAAGTTGCCCTCAGCCAGAGGGAAGCTAGACTGTGGGTGTAGATTAGGCCACACAAGCCGCTATTCAATAGGCTGTTTCTTCAACTCAGAGGGGTTTTGGAGAGCAGCAGGGAGGCAGTTTTCACTCACTATGAAATTTCCATCATGAATTATAATATAAATGGAACAAAAAAAAGGTAGTCCATTTATTTCAGTGGTCCTACTTTCTTTCAGAAGCATTCAGCAATGTTTCTTCCAGTGTGTTTTACATTTATCCATACTCAACCATCTTATTATAAGTGGCAAGCAATAGCTGGATGATGCAGGATGAATAAACCAGGAGAGCTCTTCCTTACAAGAAGCTTTTGGGAGTAATTTGTATTTTTCTTCTCTTCATTCACACTTTATGAATATTAATTAACTCCTCCAGACCACTGCAAGGCAGGAAATCATTGCCCTTCATATGGAAATAGAGAAATGAAGCAGATTATGTTATCTGCCCAAAGCTACAAAGAGAATCAGGACCAAGATGATAACTGATGATTCTTCTTAGCGCCTGGTCCTGTAATGCAATTAGCAGAGCAACCTCCCCTTCCTTCATCTTCTGTTCTGATGTCCTCCACCTGAGAATGGCACTGACTTAAGCAGTCCTTGCTACTTGAAGCTGAATTTTACTGCTAAGGTTAACTTCCACTCTATTTCCACTCAGCTACTACTGACACATTTTTGCATCAAAGAGAAATATTAAAATGTGTCTTTGATTAAAAGCAATTTAAGAATCCCCATTAACTGCAGCGTGACCCTGACATTTGTTAATTTTTCAGGAACAAGCTGATGCCTACAACAGCATTTTTTATGCCATCTAGTGGTCATAGAAAATCAAATGCCAAGCCCAAACCCAGTGTGCCACCCAGCAAAGGCAGCACAGCAAATACAGCTGCTGTTCTCATCATCCCTGCCTCGATTAGGGCTGCTTATGCCTCCTTTTCTTTTGCTGCTACTGTTGTCAGTCTTTCGTGTGGATGGCTGCAAGCTGTGCTGCTAAAAAGCTGGAAAGGTGCAGTAAGAAGTGGCCTGAAAACAGAGTTAAGTAAATGGATGCTCTCAGAAGCACTCTCTACTTACGTAAATGCCGTGTTTCCATGGAACAGGGAACATGGTTTCTTCATTGCTTGGACAGTGTGAAGGAAACTGGGGACAGATGAAGCAAACTGATAAATAATCGATCACATACACAGAAGATAAGGCATTTGTTTCCTGAGGAGATTAACACAACCAGGTGCCTCGGAGAACAGGGAAGAACTCGGTGCCTCAAATTTCCTTCTTACCCTCATGAGAAAAAAAAAAAAAACATGCAGAGAAACCTCTGCTTTCTGCAGATAGATCCAGGAATTAATGGTTTCTTCTTGTTATACCTTCAGGCTGTGCATGACTGTGGCAGGCCCTGCCCTGTGACAGGACACACGGGCTGAGTGAGCAGTGCTGGCTGTTCCACCTGGCTGACCTCTGGTCGCTGCAGGGAGGACAAGCAGTGCAGGAACTCAGAGAGGGGGCTTGCTCCTGGATTTATTTTCAGCCACTTTTTGGTTCACTTCTCCAAAAACACAGATAGGGTCTTATTTCTGCATGTAACTTTCTCTAAAAGTGTAATCAAAAGAAATACTCCTCCAGGGAGGGCAGTAAGGAAGGATTGTATTATTTATGATTATAATAAAAAACTTACTTGGAGAGTTAAGGGAAGTCAGACAGCACCATCAGCTATAGTAACATTTTTCCTACTATTCAGTGGAAACAGCATTATTTGTATTCTTTAATAATAAGCAACTGTTGTTGAACAACGAGAAGAAACCATAAATCTAGCATGTTTAAAAATAGGTCGAGTCTGCAGCTAAGGTCATGGCCACATCAATGTGTTTGTAAGGCATTTAAGGTGCTTTTAAGCTAATACATTTTAACTGAGAATGGTCATGAGAATGAATATGATAGTTCTTGATGCAGACAGGGTGTGAGACATGAAAAGTATGATTATTTGTCACAGTTGACCTTAGTATTACCTTGAAAGTTTCATACTCTCTGCTAAGGTATTCTAGCTTTGGCCCAGTGAAGCCAGCAGCTCACCAGACTTGGTCAACATTATGTCATGCTTTGTCTGTACACACATGAACACATTTGGTAAAAACATAACAGCTTGACAAGAAAAGCTTCCTTGTTTGGTTTGGACTGCTTTTGACAATCCTTCAGCAACCCCCATGGTCCTAGCTCAAGCCAACCCCAAGACCTTGATAACTGAGCTGCCCAAAGTAGTTGAGTCCTCTGCCACTCTCCAAAACCCCTCCTCCACAGGTCATCCCTCATGGCTTTGGTAGCAGGACAGGGTTCTGCTCCCACTCAGGCACAGGGGAGTTGCAGACAGACGGCTTTACTGAGATCCAGCTGTGCCAAACCACGCTGCCTCTGTCCCTTGGCCCACCAGGACTCCCCACTCCTTGTCACACACAACGAAACCAGAACACTCTTATTCTCATTGTACAGAGCAACCTCCTTTATTATTTATTTATTATTTATTTGCTGATGACACAAAACTGAGTGGAGTCATCGACACTCTTGGGGGCAAAGATTCCCTACAGAGGGATCTGGATAGATTGGAGAGCTGGACAATCACCAGCTGCATGAAATTTAACAAGGACAAGTGCCGGGTTCTGCACCCGGGACACAGCAACCCTGGACACAAGGACAGACTGGGGTGTGAGAGGCTGGAGAGCAGCCCTGGGGAGAGGGACCTGGGGGCTCTGGTCAACAGCAAGTTGATCATGAGCCAACAGTGAGTGCTGGAAGCCAAGAGGGCAACTGTGTCCTGGGGGGCACCAAGCACGGCATCGTCAGCCGGGAGAGGGAGGGGACTGTCTCGCTCTGCTCTGCACTCCACTGGGGCGGCCCCACCTCGAGCACTGGGGGCACTTTGGGGCACCACAGCATAAAAAGGACATCAAACCACTGGAGAGTGTCCAGAGGAGGCCACAAGGCTGGGGAAGGCTCTGCAGGGGAAGGCGAGTGAGGAGCGGCTGAAGTCCCTTGGTCTGTTCTGCTGGAGAAGAGGAGACTGAGAGGGGATCTCAGAGCTGTTTGCTGCCTTCTCCCAAGGGAGGGAGGGGAAAGAGGGGCTGAGCTCTGCTCTCTGGTGACCTGTGACAGGACCCAAAGGAATGGCAGGAAGATGTGCCAGGGCAGGGTTAGATTGGATATCAGAAAGATGTTCTTCCCCCAGCGGGTGGTGGAGCACTGGAACAGCTCTCCAGGGAAGCAGTCCCAGCACCCACTCTGCCAACATTCCAGAAGCATTTGGACACTGTCCTCAGCCACAAGGGGTGAGTGTTGGGAGTGTCCTGTGCTGGGACACGAGTTGGACTCCATGGTCCTTGTGGGTCCCTTCCAGCTCGGATGAATCTGTGATTCTATGACTGGAAGAGGCCAGCAGACACACTTAGGAGCACATGGCAGAGCTGGTGCGGTGCCAAGGAGGCCAGTGTGGGCAGGCAGGTTGTAACCTCTCCAGCCATAACCACGAGATGCAGGTCTGCACCCTGCTTGAGCCAAAGAGGCTTTGGGATGGTTCTGCCAGCAGAGCTATGAGGGCAACAACCTCCAGCGGCATAGCTTGTAATCTTCATCTGGCACAGCCCTCTACAAAGTGAACATCTGTCCACTGCCTAAAGATATGTTTCGAAGTTGATTTAATTAGACCAGCACAAGCACCCATCTGGACACTTTCAGTGCTTTGGCTCCCATTCACCTGGCAAGCAGTGGCACTGGATAAAAATCATTTTCACCTGCCCCGGTTGCAAAGCAGCCAGAAGGAAAGGAGGATGCGTCAGCATCCTAAACTTTAGACAACTGAGTCTGGTGAATCCTGATGAGGTGCTTCACGCAGTTGCCATCCACTGAGATCTCCTGCCCCAGGTGGCCACAACCATAGGAAAGGCAGCGGGAGGAACGTGTGCCTGGCTCTGCAAAGCCCAGTGTCTTGGCCCACACGGCCCATTTCCATGGGTTCAACGAGTGAGGGGATGGTTTACACCACACAGTGCCCTGGGCAGCCTTTTACTACCCAGGAACCCTTCCCTCTCTCATGCACCTGGCTCTTATGTTTTCCTATATGATTGTACTGGATAACAAAGCATGCACATGCTCCCCATATGATTTAATGCAGAGTTGGATGGGTGAAACAGCCTGAGGAAGTGGCTGATGCAGAAAGAAAGAGAGCCCCAGCAAAACAGCAGCAACAAACTGCAGAAGCAGAGTTACAATTTCAAATGGCATACGCATTTCTGCAGCAAGAGCCTATCCTTACTTTCTATAGCCTGACTATATCTTTAGTTATATAGCTCCTTATCTCAGCTTAGGCCAAATAAAAATAAGTTGGTTGATTCTAGATCAATTAAGGCATCTGCTGAGGATCTGGCATTTATTTAACTAAATTATTTGAAGATAAACCAATGAAAGCTTTTGTATAAATGTTAGAAGAACATATCATACAGATTAAAAGAAAAAAACCATCTGTGACATCTCAGAGCACCATCATTTTTTCCAGCACCATTTGGAGGTTGCAGATAACCCAGGACTTTTTCTAAACTCTTAATAAAACCCAACAATTTAAATTACATTTAAATTTACTTTGTGCTTACACTCCATTGTTAAAATCCTTTTTAAGAAAAGCAATTAGAATTTTAACTAGTTACAGATGGTGGAGATAAAATTGATCTTTACAAATCTGTGTTTAAAATGGGATTTTTAGGGAAAGTACTGTTTATGTTTGCTAATGTTATCCAGGCTGTCTATTTGTAAACAGGAGTCAAAGGTTTACGAGCTTTAGAGCTTTAGCCTGCAGCAAATCAGAAGAACGAGGGAAGACTGTGAGCATTCAAAATCTCCTGATATTCTGGATTTGCTTTGACCAAGGCAGACAGGCCACAGCAAGGGGCAAGCAATAAGCAGAAGAGAACAGATGCCCTTGATGTAATTTCTGCTGTCTTTATGGAGAGGAGAGTATTGGTGGCTCATCCAATGGGGACTTTGTGATCCCCTGGCCTTTTCCCGTATCTGGACTAGACCAGGGTGGTAAATAGGGATGTACACAGGCAGACAGGATGACTCAGGGTTCCTGAGCTGTACAAGTTCACAGGCAAGAGGGATGGTGAGCAAAGCCTCCATCTGGCCTCTCCCTGCTGTGAATTTTAGCTACTGTTGCAGGTGAGAAGGCTGAGGAGCTCAGCCACATCTTGGTGCTCCTCAGAGAAGACTGTCCCCTGCCTGCTCTTTCTCTAGGTGAGAGCACGAACTCTCCTTTTGCTCAGCACACAGAAACTTGCACAATCTCTTGCTTTATCCTCTGGCTACTTTGATTTTTCCCTCAGAGATACCAAAATGGAGCCATGCAAAACCCAGGAGCTACCAACCATTTGTCATTTGGAAACAGCAGCAGCATTGTTTCCATGCACTCGCTACACACAGCGAGTCTCAGCTGCCCACCTGCCTCCAGGTTGTTGGGATTTTCAGCACAGAAAAAGTTGCAGGTGGCCTGGTTCTTCCCAGGCTTCACCATGGCACTTGCCAAGAGGACAAAAAAAAAAGGTTAAAAAACAATAGAAAAAAGAATCCCCACAATTTATGGATGAAACTCCAAAACAGAACAACCTCTTTGCTTCTTTTTGCCAAACCTGCTGGGTTTGCTAGTAGGTGGAGAGTCATTATTGCCCTTTCTCCACAGCTGAGGGCCTCTGGAGAGGAGACTGGGCTGTGATTGCAGCCACAAGTGGTACCACCTGCACAGCATCTCTGTCTCTAGGGTTCAAAAAGAGGGGATTGATCTTTGAAAGTCCTCAAACAAGGGGAGGGTGGCAGTGGTGCAGGGGGGCTCAGGGCTACACTCTATACTGTGTGACCTTCTAACAGGTCCCTCTTCTGTAGCTGCTGGCATGCTGCATCCCTGCCATGGTCTGAAGATGGGCCTCAAACAGGGGGAAGTGACTGTAACATCTGGGCTCACCACGGTTAGAACATTGTCTACAACAAACAGACTGCTCCTGCCAGACTTCTGGCAGGAAAAACAAGTTCCACATCTAAGATTTCCATGTAAGGACTTTTCCCAGGCATCTTTCAATTCAGCCAGCTGTAGCATCACACAGATGGGACAAGTCCTGGCACTGTCACCTACCTGCCACCACACTACTCCTCAGGTAGGCACACCTTTCTCTCTGTCCAGTGTGGGTGTGTTGGCAACCTTGAGGGGCATACAGAGGCACATCAGGAAGGCCCTGGCAGCCCCTGGGCTTTGCATGTTGCTGCATCTCTCCTTCCCCCTCACCTCCAGCCTGCGTGTCTGGAAATTAAAGAGAAATCTCAGAGGAATCCACATCCCAACAGACAGAAAACAAAGTCTCTTTTTCCCTGTTGGGAGCAGGACAGATTTTCACCTTTGGGTTCATGGTGTTGGGAGGAGAGCTCAGCAGTGTCGGCAGCCCAGCAAGGTGAGGGAGCTCTGCACTGGCAGGCACAGGAGGATGAGGAGGAAGAGAAGGACAAGGATGAGGAGGAGAGTCACCCTGACAGGGAATGGCATATGTCAGCACCCTATAACTTAGCCCGTGTTGTGGTTGTGAGGATGCATGGTCATGGGTGACACTGCTGCCTTCAGCTGGCTGCTCATGGGCAGCAAATCGAGAGCCTCTGTGATCTGACATTTGTGGTTAAAACAGATAAACAAATCTGATTTTGAATAATAATGAGACACAGCTGTTTTAAGAAACCATGATTATGTTGTTTTAAGTGTGCCAATGAAAGCAGTATTTTAAAGTGTCTGGAGCACTGTCCTTTCAGCTGTCTGTAGCAAACACAGGAGAGTTTATGCAGCTTTGATGAATTCCAAGGGGTTTTTTTTCTTTCTGTAAGAGTCACCGATGTTGCCTGGAAAACATTATATTTACTTTTTACTACTTTTCTTGGGTTTTAATTCTGGCAGAATGACGATTGCTACAGTGGGGAGATTCTGTCCCATGTTGTGTGTCTATGGCAAAGACCAGGACATGCAGTCCCAGGTACCTTCATGTTTGCAGATGTACTTCCCCATTTTTGTGAGAGATGATGGGTTCACACTGATCTGAAGACATAACATGAAAGCAATGAAGCTGCCAGATCTACTGATTCTGTGTCTTTCAGAATCTTGCTTACTAAAGTTAATACATTAGAGGAAAAGAGCAGATGGCTCTTACAATTTAGTGTACTGTGTAATTTGTAATTGTAAATGAAAAGTATTCAACATGGAAATATTTGTGGCAATCACGAGGACTCCAAAGTTACCACTTTTCTGAGAAATATGTTGTACTAAGGAGTAGATTAATCACTGTCTAATGCAAGAAATAGAAGGAATCAAATTAAATTATCAGTTAAAAAGATTTAAGGAGAGAAAAAGTTTTAAGGGAGTCACACGTTTTCTGTGCATAATTCATCCAACAAATTTACCTACGAGGAATGTTGTGAAAAGCCAGAGTTAAAACTCTCTCCAAGTTTATAGATGAGTCCAGCAAGGCTAGAAGGGCTTTTGGTTGTGTTTACCAGAGTCATCCGTATGTAACATCAATCCCAAAACAGAGACATAATGAAATGACTGTTACGGATGACTTCATAATTGCCCGAAGAGAACAAACTGGAACACCAATTAATTTTATGGAGAAAGAACAGCAGTGCTTTATGAACTTCTGCAGAGACCTAGTTTCATGCATTAACAAAATAAGCAGAATAGATAAAAACTGTGAGAGAAGCTGTGCCAATAAAATTGTCTCCAAATGAAGTGTTTTGATACTGTCTTCCATGAACTGATAAATTTATAAAACTTATTAACTTTACAATATGTGTACATAGATATATATATGTGCACATACACACATTCCAGCTTTCCCAAAGACAAAGGAAAAAGAGAAGCCTCATAAGAAATCACAGCATCTCACAGAAAAAAAAAGGAGAATTCCAAGCAGGAAAGATGTGATGTTTGAGCATAGGAGAGTTTGCAATTACAATTATCTTCTTCCACACATAACGTGCATTTTAAGCAATAAACAAAATCACAAATATCAAGATAGAACCTTCTGCAGTGCCCAGTAAAGATACCTATCACAAAGATAAAAGCAGCAAAAAGGCTTATTATATGCCAGCTTACTGTTTATCAGCCAGAAACAAATCTAAGTACATCATTAATCCAGACCATCAGAGAATAGACCTGTATTAAAGAAAATTAACTCCATCGGTCAAAGTCAAATACAAAAAAACCCTTTAATAATGTCTTTGACCTAAAATGCATCCATCATGCTTTGTGGCCCTGAGGAAAAGTGAAGTAAGACAAGACTGCTTGGGCTGGTAAGGTACAGATGTGTCTGTGTAAGTGTGCACACATGTGCACACCCACACACACTTGTCTGCGATAAAATTAAACCCTGGCTGAGGGAAAAGCAACTGCCTGAACTGATCTGAAAGACTTTAAATTATAAGACTTTTTTTCAGTTTTATACCTTGAGTCCACGCTATAAAATTTAAATAGTTTTCCCACTGAAAGGAAAGGTCATTATAACCAAGACAATAGAAAGCTTCTCCATGTTTTATGTATTTTCAGCTTTATTTGTAAGTCAATGCATTCTGAATCTCTGCAGGTTTCCATTAAAGTGGAAATTGCAGAACCCTTTACCCTGATGGAAATGTGACGTTAATACACTCTAAGCCTTGCTTGACTCCTCTTTTTTAATATGTTTTATTTGTATTAACAATTATGTAAGGAAATTTCTGGGGGACAGATCATTGGAAGTGATTCTGGCATATTGTTTGTCTTAGACTAGCCAGAATTTCTTGGGAAATAAATTTATATCAAGGTTACAGCTTAAAAATGCAAAAAAAGGATCGTAGCAGACAGCTGCCATGGAGTTACAACTGTAAGATAACACTGAGCCTATTTTCATCACTGTAAATTATATCAGTAGATACTTGAATGAGAAGCCTCAGCAAAATTTCAGATACTGCAATAAGGCAAAGTCATGTTTACTGATTATGGAATTGCAAAGAGGGTGTTCTACAATCCCTTTTTGAGAAACACACATCCTGTAGCATAACCTAACACATGCCACTGCCTTGGGCTGTGTTTGTACTGCAAGTGCACCTCAAAACTGTGTCTCCTGTACGTATCACCTGTGTTACCCGTGTGCCCTGTTTACTCCTTCTCCAAAGGAACCCCTCTGTAGCTGTGCCTGGACAATCCAGCAGGAGCCTCCGGGACACAGCGCAGGGTCCTTCCAAACGGAAATGTACCAGCTGTGTGGACCACCCTCAGCCTTCTGCATTTGGATAAAATGACTCCATCCATGCTATTTGCTACATGTGAGGACCTTAATCAATGTGGGAAAGGCCGGATGCACTGGGGACCTTCCAGGGTGACTCCAACACACTGTGATAAGGTTAGGTGGCAGGCTGAGATCAGGCCAAATTCAAGTGAAAATGAAATTAAATTGGTTGCTAACCACTCTGTGACCTTCAGACCATGCAGGAATGCCCACTTATGTCCCTTGGAGACCCTGCTGAGATCACCCTGAAGCATCATATGCGTGCAGAACAAAGTCAAAGCAAAGCCCACTCCTTTAGGTCAGGCTTTCCTGCTGGAGCGTGGCAAGTTGACTGACAGCTACAGCTACAGCGTGCTATTCCCTGGAGAAACTCGAGGAAACAAACACTTTCTAGAGAGGATGGTTGTCAAAAACAGTCAAATTATTGTTGCAAGAACTTAAGTGAGAAAACACCTTCAATACAAGGCACGTGGTTTCAACACAGCTGTGCCCAATGACACGAGGCCCAAATTTTATTCTTAATAATAAAAAGGAGTATGACTGAAGCTGTGTTGCAAAGTCAGAATTGACCAGGTATCAGAAGCCAGACCTCGTCTGCACTGTACTAAAAACTGCAGGAATTATGCTGACTTCATCCATTTTAATCTCCCATGAGAGAACCAACTTGAAATATGAAACAGCAGTTCACAATTACTTAAGAAAACAGAATCTGGAAAGTGCTTTTGAAATAACCTGCTTTTACATCAGCAGAACAATATTATCCCTGTTACTATTGCTGCTGTTGTTTCACTGATGAAGAAACAGAAGCCGTGTATAAATAATTGCCATAGAATAGACATTTCTGATTGAGGAATAGAAATAAGATCTCCTGAAAGAAAACTGTGCTCTGTTTTCTTTCTTCCTCTCTCTGAATCTGATCAAACATCACCAACAAGGCAGACATTTGCATTTGATTTCAGTACGTACAGAATCAGGCTGACAAATGATTGTGCATATGAAACAGAAGTTATATCACAGAAAAAACTGCCGTTCTTAAAGTGAATTTGTGTCAAACAAATTCGTGTCAAAAAAAATACAAAATCCTCTCTCCCCTCCTCTCCTCTCCCTGTTAAGCTCTTTTTCAATAATTATTAGGATATAGTGCAATTAGGATAAATAGTAGGCTATAGTAGATGGCAAAACAGATTGATAGACTTTCCAGAGCTCTATACAACAGCATAAGTTTGTCCCTTTCCACGTTTGTACAAATTAAAACAAAACAAATAAATAATACTTTTTTCCTACATAAGTTTTTTATTTGGAGATTTAAAGTTCTCGGTCTGAAAGGTCCATGTCAGTAATACAGAGGAAAAAAAGATCAGTGTCACTGTTAGTTCAATAAGAAAAAGCTTTTATAACAAAAGTTATTTTTTTAATGTGTTCTAAGAACAATCCAAACGTTTCTTCAAATAAGCAAGCTTGACATTTGCATCTTCACAATACATAGCAATTTGTCTATTAAAAAAACCCAGCAACTCAGCCTGCGACCCTGTGAATCCAAGCACTCCACCATAGAAATGGTTCCATCAGGAGCCTGATGAAAACAAGAGCAAATCCTGAAGGAGAAGAGCAGCTTAGCAAATGGCACAGCAGGGAGAGGAGTCAGGATCCATATGGAATTAAATGCCTTTGAATGCCTTGTACTGGAAACTGTTGTTTCTGTATGTGTACAGTGGACTCACGCTGCCAGAATGGGACTGCAGCGCCTTTTTCCTCTTTGAATAAGTACGAACTGTTAGAGCCACGAGGGCACTGACACCCCAGGCTGTCTCTGCCAACCTCTGCTGGGGTTTCCCACCACCTTGCCCGTGGTGCAGGACCTCATTTCAGCCCAGCTGATCCCCCCCAGGGTGACAGCCTGGCCCGGCACTGGATGCTGGGGCTGCCCCCAGCTGGGGCCATGGCACAGACCCTGCCCTGCCACTCTGTGCAGAGCTTCATCACAGCCAGCCCTTGCCAGACACAGACACCCCCACAAGATGTGAAGCCTCATTAACCAGAAACACAGGTCCTGTGTGAGTGCTTAGGGGGTAGCAACAGGGTCGCCAGGGGTTGGCCTTGGGAGTAGCTGGTGTTCCTGTGGAGCCTGCTGGAAGGCAGGATGCATTGTCCCTTCTGCCCCTAATGGAAACACAAGTCTTTGTTTCAATAGGAAATATGGTGACATATAGAATTTAAATAGAATTTTAGTTCAGACCTTCATACTGTTCAGAGTCCTCTTGCTAACATGCATGTCCTTGAGTCTCACAAAGAGGTCAACCTCACTGATAATCAAGTTGTTATTTAAAGGTTTGATTTAATCAGGAAGAAGCATACTTAACAACATGTGCTATTACCCAAAAGCAGACGTTACATAAAATTCATTCTATTTTTATATCTTCCTGGCTCCTATCTCCTGAATCTGACATTAACCATAACAATCACACATGTGGTTAACCAGGCCAAATCCTCCTTTTCCTATTCCAGTATAAATATAGGAGTAACACTGCTGAAGCAATAGCTTTGAGGTAGACTCACTCCACGAGAGTAGGATTTTTTTCAGAACAGCCACAGTCAGGAAACTACTTTGAGTTCAGATTTTTCTCTCCTGTGATGACAAGTTACAGCACCAGGTGGAGGAGACCACCCGGGCCAATGTGAGAGCCTGGCAGTCCTAGAGGCTGGGACGCTCACTAACATAGGTGGCATTTTGAAAAGCACGTGAGGCTTCAAAGCTCTGATGCTATTTTCAAAACAGCTTGGGTATTCAGAAGTTCAGGCTCCATTGATTTACAGCAAGGGTTACACATTTAAATGCATTTATCATTTGTGCTGACCAGACACGGCCCCCAACCCCACACCTCTGTGAGATGCAGCTTCACAGCCACAACCACTCCCTTAAGTTGTGCTCTTCAATGTCAAGCTGAGGGTGTCTCTTTGAAGGTCCTTAGAGTTTTAGAAAGCAGCTCCTTTATTTCAGTGCCGGGCATGTGAGCGAATGATTTCCATCAATCATGCACAACGAGAAAAGAGCTGGGGACAGAATATATATCCAACTTACATGCATGGGTATAAATTCTCCCTGCATATTCTGCTACTTTCCAAGGATTGATTTTATTATGAACTTCAACACAGCCAAGTCTGTCTCTGCTAATTAGAGTTTCAGAACCAGCTCTCTGTTTGACCTTGCATTTTCCAGTTAAGTAAAAAAACATTGTCTGGGTACAGCACTATTTTGAAAAAAACATTCTATATCAGAAGAACAGTCTGTGTCTGTCTGTCTGTCTAACTTAAAAAATAGTGCCACTTAGATATCACTTAACTAAAGTTAGTTAGAAAACCAATTCTACAGAAAAACAACTCTACTTAAGTAAAAATATTCCATTCTCTGCAAAAAACAACCACTTCTTGTACCAGTATGTCACAGGTTTTATGGTTCATTTATTTAGACTTAGGTACCTAATTCCCCTCCAGATGCACTTTCTATGTGTGAAAGTTATGTGGGCTTCTTCTAAGCTGGAACTCTTAGGAACTTTTCTAAATTCAATCCAAAGGTCTTAGTACCATGAATTAACTTCTTACCCAGGAATATTTAATTCCAGAATGCTGCTTTTCTACACCTGTTGTCAAATGCATGATTGTGCAGTTCTCTTTTGAAGGTTCTCAAGCAGGAACCGAGGAGCTGTAGCGAGTGTTTTTCAGGACTGGTATTATCTGAGCTCTGTTGTGCCGTTCTGCTGTTCCTGGGAGCACAGCTTGGCTAGCATGGAGCACTTCAGAAACTCCTGCTTATATGTTGCAACATATAAACTCTTATTAATAAAATTCAGAGTGAAGATGATTAAATTCATATTATAGAGGTTTTACGATGCCTTTCAAGTGTCATATAAATAAAAACTAATTAATACTCCACAGTCTTATCAGACACGCATAATCATCCAAGTTTTGAAGTTAGAAAAGGTATACTTTATCCTGCCTTTGCACTCCCCAGTGCCTTAAGGGCTGTTTACAATATCGCCTGGACTGAAGGGACCACAGTATTCAGCAACCCATTTGTATTTCCAGTTCCCCTTTTGGACAAACTACTGGCTTGCTGTGTTATAACAGCAGCACAGAGAGACCCTGTGTACTCTTAAAAATATTGCCAACTTAACTATGACTATTAGCAGTGTGAAAAAATTTACTTGTGCCAAGCCCCAGGCAGGTGATTTTTCCTGGTACAGCAGAACAGGACTAAGAGGCTGACACTGGGCTGGACACAGCCCCCACTGCTCCTCCGGCAGAGCAGTTTACAGGAGCATTCTCAAATTTGCTCCAGGGGAAAACAAGGGGTTTAGTCCTGCCCAGGCATTTAAACCACTCCTTTGCTCTTTTTTTAGTTTGCTGTAGCACACATCCACTCCTGGAACACTGCCCACCCCATCCCCTTGGTAAGGGTGCCGGGTCACACTCCAGAATGACGTGGTTTGAGACCTTTTAACTCATTCCCCAGGTGTGGGGTCACTTGTACCCTGAGTCTCCCAGCGTTAAATCCTGTCCATTTTCCACTACATTGGGAGCAGACGTATCATTGTCTTCACGTTACTTGCCGACTGTAAGCGACTGGCCTGGTTCTCTGCCCTCTGTCAAGAGAAATTCTGTCAGACTGCATTTCTTTGCATGTTCTGGTACAGCTGGCAGCGAAACTGCTTTGCCTGCCAGCCCTCATGTTAAAATTCCCCCCAACTGACTCAGATTACCGCACCGATACATGCCTTGACCAGCTCCTACAGCATTTTTAGCAAAAATAATCTTCCAAATAACAAGAATGCCTGGAACCTATGTTTCAAGTCAGAGACCGAGAAATAAAATTACTCCCATTCCTTTCCTATTTTTAAAATCAAATGCATTGAACTTCTGGTCTTGATTATAAGTGCCTTATTTTTCATGAAGGCTTGAGATGTGGCTGAACAATTTGCACTCAACAGAGTTGTGAACAGTTCAAACATGAGGGAGTGCAAATTTCAGTGAGCAAGACTGTTACATGTCAGCATAGCTAATAAGCTCTTTAAGGATTGTTTTCTCAGCAATATTTAGTAATGTTCCTTCCCACTGGCTGATTGATCCATTTGAATACCATCAGCCATCTGGGAATCAGAAGTTCCTACTGCTCAAAAAGCATCAGGTCTCTCTTCCCTTCATGCATAAGGGAAGCAAAGAGAATGTAAAGCCATGTGAGGATTGCTGGATTGTGCATTTAACCCAAGGAGAGTGGCAGTGACAAGTTGCAGTCTTGCTTATTTAGAGCAAGGCATCGTTTTACAGGTGTGATACAAGTAGTGGTTGTTTTTGGAGAGAATGGAATATTTTGACTTAAGCAGATTTGTTTTTCTCTAGAACTGGTTTTCTAACTAACTTCAGTTAAGTGATGTCTAAGTGGCAGTATTTTTTGAAGTTAGACAGACACAGACTGTTTTTCAAAATAGTGCTGTACCCAGACAATGGTGGGGTTTTTTTTACTTACCTAAAGATTCCAAGATCAGAGAGCTGGCTCTGAAGTTCTAATTAGCAGAGACAGACTTGGCTGTGTTGAAATTCATAATAAAATCAGTCCTTGGGCAGTAGTAGAATATGCAGGGAGAATTTATACACATGCGTGTTAGTTGGATATATATTCTGTCCCCACCTCTTGCCTTGTTGCACATGATTGATGCAAATTATTCCCTCATGTCCAACACTGAAATAAAATATGCTACTTTCTAAAACTCCAAATGAGCCTTAGAGAATTTATGTGCTGGCATTTTTGGTATCAGGTGGAGGCCTGGATGTCCAGAAAGGCCCCGTTAAGACAAAACAAGCTGGTAGATGCATAAACCTGTGCCAAACTGAAAGTGAATGATCAATGTAAAATACCTGGGGGAAAAAAATCCATAATTAAAGCTTGTATTTTAAATAGCATAAAAATCATTCAGTGTAAAGAAACTGCAGAGCCTGGTGTGCTAAATTGCTTTGTAGAAAAGTTAAGTAGTGATGGCAAATGGAATAGCAGGTTTGGACCCTTCAGGAATGGGGACACAACAGATTTTTGTGGATCACGTTTTGAGAGGGAAAAGATAGGCATGGCCAGCCTATCAAGCTAGAGTATCTCTCCTTGTTTCTTACCCTGATTTATTACCTCACTCTCCACCTCGTTTCTCCTACTACAGCTCTCCTGGATGAGAAAGCCGGGGAAGGTCTGCACATCCCACAGTGACAATGCAAGACAGTGGTGTGAGGCAGTGGGGGCTCTGTTATGCAAGAGACAGAGGATGTGGGCAATCTTTTTCTGTACCACTAAGCCATTGCCAGTGCTCCAGGCAGAAAAGGCCCCGGAGCTCAGTAATTCTCATCTACATCTTTTTGCACAAGGAAATTAAAACACAACTCCTCCTCCTCCTCAAATAGTTGTGCGTATGTATTGGAAGTGAATCCAAAGCTAGCAAAGAAAGACAAAAGTAGGAAGACAGCCAGGATAAAACTTGTGACTAATAATTACTGGCTCTTGAGCCAGCTTTTATTTGTAACAGATTCATGGGAAATCATCTCTGATTGTTTCCAAACAATGCTGATTAGTAGATTAAGACATGCATAGCTGGACAAGAGAAGAAGATTACATCATATAACAGGTAGTCTAAAAACTGGGAAATTGCTGTAATTCCTTAATTCCTAATCTTAAAAATATATTAATGACATTTTTTTCATTATACTGCTAATAAAGTGAGATTTCTTCAAGGCTTGATGTTAAAGACCCTCTGCCCAGCATCTAGCTTCAATGGATGCAATGTTTAGAGTATCTTTTCAAGGCAGATCTGTCACATTGATTGCAACAACATATGAGGTCCAGAAAAGCTTCTTAAATATTTTTCCAACACCAAATGAATCAGATGATCTTTGGTTTCATGCACAGGGGCAGTGACTATGATGTTTGTGCAATCTGAACAGTGACAGAACAAATGAATCTGCCACCCTCACTTAGAAAGGTGATCCAGAAATCACTGCACGTTAGCAGCGATGAGCATGTCCAATCTTCCAGTGAATACCTTGGTGTGCACTCTTGCTCTGCCTGCTGGATTTGGTACCTACTGAAATATGGCTTTCTAAACTCAGAATAATATTATTCTAATCCTGTATTCACATCATTCTCATTATTATTATCATTTGTGATGGTTTTGATGAAGGGGATTGTTACTGCTGTGAACAGGAATACCACATGCTTGTTCTGGCTTTCAAGATTTGCATAAAAGAATGAACTCCTCAAATGTTGTGTCTCCCTGAAGAATAATTATTTGGCATATGTAAACTACATTTTTTTCCTTCTAGAGTTTATGGATAGAAGTGTGCATCTTGGAAAAGGACAGCCAGAAGTCAGGAGTGAAGTCTAATTTATGACTCACTCTCTGCCTAACAGTTAACTCTGCTAGGTACAGTGTGACATTGGAACTCCTGAGAAAGCGATCTGGAAGGTCTATTCCTCCCTCTAACTTCATAAGCTCAGGTGAAGTGTAATGTCTGATTTTTGGCCTCCTAATTCAGTCAGAAATTTCAAAAGCATGGCTATGTGTTACCATGCACCTTTAACACAGCAATTTACCCTTCAGCAAACAACCCAGGAAACAGGAGGCATGAGTTCACCCCTGTACATCCTTCCTTGGGCTGAGAAGATTCACACTTTCTAAGAAACTGCTGCAATAACCAAGGGAGGAACCTTCCACCCCTCCTGAAAACTCCATCAAGTTTATTTTCCAACCTCTATATGCCTTCTCCTTCGCAAATTTGTCCTCCAACCACAATGCCCCAGCCACCTCAGGCACATCCTATCTCAACAACCCCATTCCCCTCACCTTCTCCAAATGACTTTTTTTCCCATGGCCTCAGCAGAAAACACACGTCCCAGACTAATTAATTTCCTGTAGATACATGAGAAGAACAGCAGGGAGGTCTCAGAGCTGGAGACAGCTTCATGCATCAATAAGTTACTGGACAACCTGCATGGAAGCAGCTGTGTGAAGGCTCTTATTCTGATTTCTAAAAGATTTCCAGCAGTCGTTGATACTGTTTTCACTTGGCTTACGTGCAACACAGTGTGGGAACACCCAGCCTACTTATTCAGACTTTCACCTGGCAAAGGACAGTTCTGTTCAAGTCCTTGATCCTTAGGCTGTGTCTCCTTCTTATCCATCAGCTTTCTGTAAAATGCATATGCAGTCTTAGGCATCAGCTCCCTCCAAGCTGCTCCCTCCTGGATGAGCACTTAAAGTTGTTCTTTTCTGCAGAGAGCTTTATTGCCCCTATGAAAATCCATGAGCTTTATTTGGGTGCATTCAGCAGTACATCAGAGTAAACATCACTGTGAAGTTTGTGCTTGTACTTAACTACTGCCGTGGAGTTACCATTTGCTGCTCTGCTGTAATGTTAAGCATTCATATGTTAATCCACTCTTGGAGGCTGTTTGTGTGACTTTACTTTAAGGCTTTATCAAATGACAGCCAAATCAGTAGTTTGTTTTTTGCCAATTCGATGCAAGATTCTTAATATGAAAAATAGAATATACCTCACTGAAGAGAATTTCGGAGCATCACTTCTCTCCAACAACAATATTTTCCTGCTTTTTTTCTTCACTGCTATTGATACCAACACTCTCATTTTCTAGCCTGTAAAATAGAAAAGTTTCTTCATAAAGGACCATATATGTATATGTGTATGTATATATATGCTGGTCTTTTTCCCTGCAGCATAAATCTGTCCATGTCATATAACTGGTGAAATCTCATGAACTGCAAATAAATCTAACAGTTTGGGGTTTAAAATCAATCAGCCAATGCTAATCAGTATCACTGAGAAGGGAATGGGAACAAGGATTTCTAGACTGATTCACTTTGCCACTTCTCTAACTCAGAGTTTGAGAATGAACACGAGTTTCACTGTAAAAAAAAAAAAAGGTAGATGGTATTTCACAAAGATGTTTTTCTGAATCCCCCACTCCTTTTGTTCTTTTTCTCCCCACAGAAACCAGTGGACTCCAGTTAGCTTGACTGCTGTATATTAGCTCTGTAGAAATGGATAACTCCAACCAAAACCCCCACACAAGTCTTCTGAGAAGCCAGCGAGGGTACTAGGAGGAACAGCCTGACTTGCAAAATCTCACCTGACAGATGACTGAGCTCTGCTAATGTAACACTCATTTAAGACACCTTTGTATATCAGGTACTCAGCTCCTCAGCATGTTACTGGTTGTGTAGTGTTTTTTCTTCACTCTCCTAGTACATTTTGGAACAGAGAAATCTAATCTACATTCATTTATGAAACCCCCAACTACTACATAGAATGCTTTAAAGCATTTTCTTGCAGATGTTGCAATAGTGTTCACTTCATAAGACAAGTCAGGCTCAAAAGAAACCCAACCTGTTAGCAGCCCATTCACACTCCATCAGCTGCCTGATTCGACCAGACCCATTGCAGCTGATGTGCTTATTTGTGCTGTTGTCACCAGGGTTTCTTACCATGCACTGAAGCTGAAGCTCTCTTACTGGTTTCCCTTCTGCAGGTTCAGTAAATTTCTGCTGTGGTTATTCACGTAAGGGGAAATTTCAAAATGAAATGAAGGTGGCAGCTTTGTCCTTGCTAGAAGAGCTTTCTCCTACAGGCACATCCTCCTAGGGCAGATATAACTCCACTCAGCAAGAGGGCTCTTCTCAATAAAGCTCATATAGGTCCCAAAGACAAAATAAACTATGCAAGCAAAGGACTTTTTCAAGTGTCAAATTTTGGTCAAAAATACCTGGTATGCACCAATTATCCTACGCCAGTCTACAGGCTACCTGAAAGACATAGAGTAGCACATACGTCCGCCCAACAAAGGTCCAACCCAACAGACTTCCCTCCTTTCTTCCTACATGGATTCTGGTAATGCAGAAATACCAGGCTCATCTTTGTGCATGTACCTTATTAGCAAATTCAGAGCCATCTACACGTGACTCAGAGTGCCATAATACGCATAAATATTCTTATACGTATGTATTTTTTCCAGATCCAAGGATGTTTCTGTTGCTTTACATTACAAGTTTTGCCATCTACACAAGCGAACAACCTCTCCAAAGCCAGCTCAAAGGAGAAAATTACTATACCAGGTACATCTGTAGCATCCCTGGTTTGCCGGGCCCTGCAGGGCCCCCTGGAGCCAACGGATCCCCGGGGCCCCACGGACGCATTGGTCTTCCAGGAAGAGACGGTAGAGATGGCAGGAAGGGAGAAAAAGGTGAAAAAGGGAGTGCAGGTATTGAATATTCGTGTAACCTAACACAGTAGTACAACAAAGTAAGCACTTTCATCATCACTGTTATGGGTATATAAATATATATATATCAAATGCATGTATGTGCCTGTGTGGGTTTAAGTGTGATGCATTTATATGTAGTGAGAGGAAGAAAACATGCAGATATATTTTAGATATGTCTAAAGAAAATATGCAGACATATTTTAGATATGTCTAATAGGCATATACTGAAATCTGTGTAAATAAATGTAAATATATAGCCTTCCTATGTGTAGATGCTAAGAAAAGATTTGGGGAAAATGAAGCATGTGTGGTGTCAAATAGTCTGATTTGTGCCATTAGCCAGGAATTAGGTACATCCTAAAAATGCTCAAATAGTAGGAGATAATTAGTGCCCAAGCATCATTATATCATCATTATATTATATCATCATTATATTTTATCATCATTATATATATCGATGCTGCTGTTCCTCCCATCAGCACTGCCCTTAGTCCAGTCAGCAATGGGCTGATTACATTTAAAACTCTTAAATGTGTGATCAAGACGTATGAAGAAAAGCACGAACACAAAACCAAAGGACCCGTGGAGCCTGGTCCTCTGTTCCAACCTCCCATTCTTTTTACTTACCAGAAGATTTTGAAAGTATCTTGGGGGTATTTTGAAATCCTGGCGGTGTTTTTCTTGTTTGTTCAGGCATACACAGTAGCCCACACCATGATTTACTGAGATGATATGTGCAGTGATTAACTAACTTAAAATGTTTTTGAAGGTTTAAGAGGAAAAATTGGGCCATTAGGACCAGCTGGAGAGAAAGGAGACCAAGGTCCGTCTGGTAAAAAGGGACCTGGAGGACTAACTGGTGCCAAAGGTGAAGTAGGTCCAGCTGGACCACCTGGACCTAAGGGAGATAAAGGAGACCGAGGAGAGCCAGGTGCACCAGGGGTCTGTAAGTGTGGAAAGATAGTGCTGAAATCTGCCTTTTCCGTTGGCATCACCACCAGCTACCCTGAGGAGAGACTGCCAATTGTGTTCAATAAAGTCCTCTTCAATGAGGGGGAGCATTACAACCCTTCCACGGGGAAGTTTATTTGTGCCATCCCAGGGATTTATTACTTTTCCTATGACATTACCTTAGCAAACAAGCACCTGGCAATCGGGCTGGTCCACAACGGGAAGTACCGGATAAAGACATTTGACGCGAACACAGGCAACCACGACGTAGCTTCTGGGTCTACAGTGATCTACCTTCAGCCAGAAGATGAAGTATGGCTTGAGATCTTCTACACTGACCAAAACGGTCTCTTTTCTGATCCGACATGGGCAGACAGTTTGTTTTCTGGATTTCTCTTGTACGTGGATACGGATTACCTTGACGCTTTGTCGGATGAAGACGAGCTCTGAAGCAGATGATGTCAACTGACATTCAAACTGGACACCCCAGCACAGGATTTTATCTAGCTGTGTGGGGAACACAAAGTTGAAAAAAAAAAATAATCTGGAAGTTTATTTTTGCTTTGATAGGAACCAAATCTGAGCTTATAAGGATCTTTCTAGAATCTAAGCTAAATTTTTCACCGAACAGCAGGGATATCAAATGGAACTGTAATTATCACTCCAGGACTGACTCCTCCTGAAAGCTGTGTTTATAATACTATTTAAACAAATTTAAGATACTGTACATTGGATTTTATATAAAATATATTGAGTTGCAATGTAGAATGGATATTTTGTATATAACATTAAAGTAAAATTGAACAACTGGTGGCAATATCATCTTTGGTCATTTTAAAACACAGAAAACACTGATTTTGAAAAATAGGAGAGGAATAAAATAGGTATATCTGCTTCAAGATGCAGCTGAAGAGGCCACAAGTCCCAACAACAACAAATGATATTCATAATTAACCAACCTCCTAATAAATACATGAAGATTGTACTAGCTGAGAACTGCCCGATGACAGTCATTAAAGAACAGAAAAAGGTATTAAACATATAAAAAATTAAAACCTGAGAGATCTGAAAACCTAGAGATAGACAATCAGTATTCAGCGCGGGTACTTCTGATAGAATTCCAAGCAGGCTTGCTATTCTTACATTGCTATTCAGTACCTTTATGAGAAATGTGGAAGAAAATGTAATTTTTTTTCTGAAGAAAGTTATGGATGTCAAAAAAATGATAGAACAGTAATGAGAATAAAGTATATGGAACAAACAGTCACATGGTTAAAGCAGACTTACTTATATTTTGACATGGCCAAATGCAATAAAATAAATGTAGGTCACACACGATGAAAAACTGCATTCGGGAAATTAGTGAACTTGGAAAAGGTACATGGGACATAATGGATAGGCAGCTAAATATGAGCCATCAGAGTAAGCTGTTGCTACAGCCCATTGGATGTATGCTAAATGGAATTATTATACAAGTAGGAGAAAGCAGTAGTTACTGATGAAGCTGCTGTTTCTGTCAATGTTTCAAAAACGTGCTGGAAAATTGGAAAAAAAACAGCTGTAATTCTACCTGTGCAGATTACACAAGAGATGTAACAGGGTCAACTTATTTTTCTTGTCAATGAGATTAAGACGTGGTTTGATAACAGTCTGCAAGTCCCATCTGGAGATAAAATTTCTGGTAGCTGGCACTTCCTTCTAGCAGACAGGAGCATAGCAAGTGCTCTGGTGAGAAACAGTATCAACTACCACTGGAAATGAGGAATCCATGAGTTCTCCATCACTCAACATCTTTAAGACAAGACTGGCAATCTTTAATTGGGTGTTCTTACTTCCCAAGAATTTACAATCAGATTCACCTCAGATTTACAGAAACCTGCTGTTTTTATCAGTTATTCAGTTTCAAATGCCAGTGGTTTGCATTGTACAACTCCTGTTCTCCCTTATTAAATGGCAAAGGTGGAGGGAAATTTCTGTAGTTTTTTCTGTGTAATTGACTTAATGATGAAAATTACAACCAAATAAAATCACACAAAAATCCTGCTGCTGTTGCAAAATGAGGAAATGTGAACACTACAGCTACGTACAGAACATTAATCTAAGAACCCTGTACCTCACTGCCCATGCAACAAGAAGCACGTCTTTGGGTGTGATTGCTGCTTTATTCAGTGAACAGGAGCAAAGTCCCATCCACAAATCAAACTGGCAATGCCTGTACAACCCTTATTTTATTTGACAGTGAGAGACGTGTGGTAGAAGACAAAAGTGGATGATTTTTCTAACTAGACATCTAATTTATCACTGTTCTACAAGGGCTGCTTCTTGTAAAAAATATGGAATAGAACACTTCTAGGTGTGGTTTATCACTGGGCTATACAATCATTTATACATCTGCAAATTAAGCACAATGTAAGTGCAAAATGCAGCCCAGTCATCATTTACAATGATGACTGATGCCAGTTCTTCACAGCCATCAGTACCTACCCAAGGCACAAAAGGTATCAGCATTGTACAGAACTGTCTGCAATGAAATTCCACAGCACAGAACAGACAAATGTGTTGAGCCCATGACTTCCACGAAGCACCATTCAATAGATGTAGGATTGGACATATAATATTTACTATGCAACAAAAGCAACTAACAGAAGCATTAAACTATATATTTATTTTTTAAAAAATTTGGAGTTTTATGACATTTCTACCAATAGAAATTTTATGTTAGGACTAATAAGTCAGTTTTCATTAGAAGTATTTCACAGTTTCAAGCCAGACAATATTTTAAAGCCAAACTTAAGAAAGAGCATGAACTGTTTTCTTCAAACTCTACCAAAACATATTTGGTAGTTACAATAAAGCTGGAAATTTTCAGATAAAACTTATTTTTCACCAGTGAATAGAGAAAAAATTGGGCTTTATAGTGAGATGTTCCTGGTTGCAATCCTAACTAAAAGGAAACTGCTTCCATGCAACAATCTTTTACATTTTGTTCCCTAGCAAGTATTTTTCATTAGTTGGCGCAGTTTGTATAATTATTTATTTATTTTTGTATAATACCTTTATTCTTATTCAGTCACTACCGCATTTATTAAATAAATTAGTTTTACTAATAGGTTTAATTTATCTGTTTGCAAGTAATTCATACTCAGAATAACTATGCTGATGCTGTACTAGGCACTTTTGTCAGTGGGAACCTCAGTTTTATGTGGAAATGTGGCTCACTTTATATATTTATTTCAGTAGGTGATGAATTCTATCCAAGAAATAATACATTAGAGTCAACACGAGAAAAATAGAGTTGAGAAAGCAATACACCACAAACTTTCTCAATGAGTAATACGGTACTTTCAAGAAGCACTTTAATCCTTTCAGTATAAATCATTTAGACTTCAGCTCACAGAGAATTTAGAAGATATATTTACTTCCATGTAACTCCTTAAGACAACACTCCAAACTGAGGTTATGTCAGTGTTTCTGAATTTCAGAGGCATAATTCTTCCTCACATCGGCATGCAGAAATTTCCAAGTAGTCTCACAAAATTCTCAGTCTCTGATACTTGGTTTTGTCTTAACTGCAAGCATCAAATCGATTAATGAAAGTTGCTACCTAAAGCAAAAGAAAAAATAATTCGACAGATTATACACATACATTTTCATAGTAAATATATACAAACAAAAATGCGTCTCCAATTATTCAGCATTTGGTTTATTTCCCTCAATTCTGAGTACAAATATTTTGTTATGGTCCAGCTGGTACCTGCTGGATGAGGTATAAGGAGATTTTTCCTCTATGCAGATTGCTCCTGCAGCAGCAAATATTAGTGTAAAATTTATCCTACCTGACTTTGATCTCTAAAAGCTCAAAGATCATTGCCTTGTCTAAATTAGTGGTTAGCTCTGCTGCCATCAGTGCAAAGAAACAGATAAGGTAAATCTCTGGATGACACTGTATTAGACACCCGCTTCAAGAAAAGAATCAGGAGCTACGTGTCTCTTCAGAATACCTGTATCTACATGACTATCTTAGGATTAGCCTTTAACTTTGTGATGGCAAAAGTTAAATAGCAAAAGTTAAAAAAGATGTGTGCTCTTGGAAACAATCTGCTAAGTGGAAAAACTGGCGTAATTTAATTTGGCAATTTATGTGTCTCACAATTAGACAGAAGATGTAGTTTGATGAGAACACAGACGTACCTTTATAATGATGGAAGTGAGACCTCTTGTCAGATCTTTCCTAAAGTATTGCTCAAGTTCCTCCTGGGATAACTTCAACTGCAGTGCCTTGGCTATCCTCCAGAGAATTTTACAGCATATTAAGGTGGGCCAGATAATTCTCTCATGCCTCCAAATTCAACATGCTTAAGTATATATAAAATCTCTTCAATCATCTGAAGACTTGCTTACTGATGCTGATGTCCCATCCAGCACCACCTGCATTCACCTACACTCTATCAGATGTTCTGGTACACGAACTCAGATTTCTTCTCCATCTGTGACAAATTCCAGGCAATTTTATTTGAGATTTCTGTCATGTTGGAGTAAGGCATGATTACTTTAAAATCATCCAAATGAGCAGAGTTTGTGCTCTCTTGTTTGTAACCTCCATGAAACCAAGGTCACTGTAGAGTTGCACACAGCATTTGATACTCCTATTCTAAGAACAAAGCAACATAGACTCTTACTTTGTAAATGCTGTACATGCTTATAGGATTTGGAGATTTCCTTGTTTTCATTTGGGTTTACAAATTTTGGCCTGTAAAAGGGCAAGGTAGGTAGAAAGAGGTGTATATGGCAATTCAAACCTTATCTTATTAATTTTAAAACCATCTTACTGCTGAACTTGGGGTCTAACATCCCTTTGCCTGCCTGCTCCTGGGGCAGCCTGCACTATGTGTCACTACAAGCTACAAGCTGCCTTCAACCTTGCCTGTGCCAAAGACCATCCTTGGCCATCACTGACAAAATAACTGTCTAAAAATGTCACATCTGACAAAGTAGAGCTGCCCATGTCATTTTATTGGGAGCTCTAAACCTGCTGTCCAGTATAATCAATAACAGTGGCTTGCCTTCTGTTTTTATAATGCTGACTGAGAGAAATGTTGTTCTCAGACCAGGAAATGTGTGGCTTGAATTCTGTACATCTCCTGTGAGCACAGTCATTCTACTGACATGTGTTTTTAAGCACCTTTTCATCCTGTTAAGCAAAGGTTCCCCACAGCTCCTTTAGGGTATTACAGTAACGTGTCTTCCATAACACTGTCCATATTTGTCCATCATTTAAACTGTTTGTACAACTGTTTCTGAGACTGGAATAAATTGCTGGGACACAGTTATTAGCAAAACAAGATGTTGAATCGGGGTTCTTGCCAAAACTTTGTACGATCCTTTCCACAGTCCCACGTACAGCGAGACTTAGCAGATGACAGAAGATTGTGCACTGTATCTGTTTCCCTAAGGAACCTGTCTTCCAATTACATTTCTTTCCCTTCTTGAAAGCTGTTGTCATGTCAGGAATTTTCTAGCTGATATATATGTTAAAAAATGCGTACTACAAATCTTTTACTATGACTGTCTACTTCTTCCCACGATCTCCTTCTTAAACATTGTTCAGAAATGAGACACAATTTAGTCATCTCTTTTAATGTGATTCCAGCTACTTAAACTTTGCAATAGCAGACCTTCAGATGTTATAGGGACCGTTTATATAGAGACAATTATAAACAGGTCTAATAACAACTTCATCTAGCATCAGCAATATAGTTTCTTTTGGTTGTCCCTAAGATACTAATACACATGTTAATATAAGAAATCACTTTGCTAACAATTCAGCGCAGCAGCAAAGATCCCTCTCCAGACTTGATAGGAAAACAATAACTTCTTTGTACCTATAAAAACTAGGAATTGTATATAAGACAATCCACATTTCTACAGATTATCTGATAGTTCTGACATTTCTAGTATTTACATAAGCTGGCTGTGAGCATTTAAGAGGCAGATAACCCATCCTTCTTCTGCTTCTCTAACCGGGGCTTAAAAATTATATTCTCCTTTAAGCAATCTCTAGAACAACTCTAATCAAGCCTTCATATCCTATTTTTTTCTGCTACAGAAGTGTTAAAGGTACATTGATAACTTTATAAACTTATCATTTGTCTTGCTTCTTACTTTGGTTTCACGATCCACCCTCCTGAGATTCAGAGCATTTACTAATATATTTTTTTAATCTTGGTGTAACAAAAAGCCTGCCCTGGCAATTTACAGCTGCTGAGAGATTATCCCTCTACTCTATGCTGCTGTGTTTCCCATTGCCTTTCCCTAAAATGACACACTAAGAAGTTTGCTGAAGATTATGCTAATTTGTAAAGGTCATCTGTACAGAATAATGCATCATTGTCCTCTTGATACAGCTTCACTTAATACTCTGAGTACTTTAATGCCTTGGAAAACAGAGACAGAACTTGGAAAACAACTGGGTACTAACCCTCCACTTCAAGGATTTATTCCTACATGACTGATGTCAGGGATTCTTTTAAGAGTGAAATTAATCTAAAAAAAAAAATTGCACTTGCTGGAATGTTGCCGTATAGTCTGAATTAGAGGTTTAGTCAACAGAGTGAGACAGGCTTTTCTGCAAATGACTGATATTCAGGAATCACTGCTCTGAATCATGCACATCCCAAGAAGAGTTTCTGCCCCTCCTCTAATTACAGAAGTATGTGGAAATTAAGTCAGATAATTTAGCAAAGTTAGGTATTAAAGTTACGAGAAGTGACTGTCTTAATTGCATTTCAGTCTGAAACAACCATCCTCAATCCTTCATCCTTCATCCTGCAAAACATCGCTGGTTTTGGTTTTACATCAGTGCAGTAAGTGAAACGCACTGCTTTCTCCGGGAGCTGCAGTCATTTCATCCTCCTCATTCTTTTTTCATGACTCTCCCTTTTACAGTAAAAGAAATTGTTCACAAAAAAAAAAAAGAAGTCTTTTGGAAGTGTTTTAGTTGCTTACGGAGAAGAATCAGACTCTTCCTCTTTAAAAAGCAAAGCTGAGGCTTTGTTGCTAGGGGGAGTGTTGTGCTCTGAAAACTGCTGTAGAAGAACACCGAGGTAGGAAACGAAAATCCTCCTTTAGATCTGTTTCAATATCATTTCTTCCATGTGTTTTCATGAATGAGACAGATATAAGAATCCCAAATCCTCAAAATTATTTTCTAGATACTTTTGATGTACTTACTATTTTTTAAAAAGGAGTGAGAGAAACTTCGCTGTGTTTATGTTGTCAGTTTTAGGTGCTTTGGAAACAGTCTCTGAGCTAATGCAGAGCTTTATAGTTCTTGCAACCAGTTTTTTATTGCATTTTAAAGTGCCTGCTCTAGTACTTAACTTCAAGAAGTGCTAGAAAATTGTTAAAGAAAGCAATCATAAAGGCCTTTCTGCCATGCTGCCAGTGTTCTCCATTTCCATGTGCCTTTAGGAAAGACTCTTTAAATTCGATACATAAACCTTGATATGAAAAAATGGTTTCTGTGCCAAGCAATAAAAACGCTGCTGCTTCTTGCAGTGCTGTATTTTTTGTGCTGCAAAGAAGGTATTTGATGAACTTTGCCTGCAGCAAGGAAATGTTGCCATTTTTAGGTGTATCACCCTTGGTCCTGGTAGGAGATACCTACAGAGGGACTTGGGGCTGAGGCAAGTGCATAGGTGGTTTTGGAGACAGTTACATTTATCTAAGAAAACCACCTGTTTAGGGCAAGTTCAGCTTCTTGTGCTAATTGAGACTTACTTAGAAACCTGAAAATCCTTGGAGCTAGTAGCTGGTAAGGGCTAAGCCTCAGGCAGGAGATGCTAGTCCTCCTCTGCTTCTCCAGATTTTTTAACAGGCACCTCCTAAGAGATAAAGGGGAATATGAAGAGTATTCTTTATATTCTAGGCAGGGCTGGAAGCATTTTCTTGAGGTAAATATGTGTGAGCCTGTGTACACCCAGTACAAAGAAGTGATGAGGAAACAAAAGCCTCAGCCCTTGCTAGAGGAGATCTAGCCAGGTATGGGAAAAAGGCCTATGTTTTACTCTTGTGAGCTGTTTCATGGGGATTTTGAAATCTAAAATAAATTATGCTGTTGCGAGTTACTTCATGTGTTGGGTCAATACATCAGCACTTGGGTTTTGCACTGGTGCAGCTGTGTTGGTGCAAGTTTTGTGTAAGGAACAAGTACAGCTGAAGCCACTTTCTTGTTGATTAAAGGTAAAATGAGACAGAAACCTGCAGCAATGGGTTGTTTATTAAAAAAAAGTAACAAGATTTTTGGTACAGCAAATACAGGCCCACGTTATTCACTATTATATTAAATAAGTAAATGGATATATAATTTTTTTAATAATTTAATTCTAGAAAAATATGATTTTTTAAAGTACTACTAAGGCTGTATATTAAGTGCTATGTCACTTGAGTGTTCAGGGTGCAAAGGTTACATGGAATGTATCTCATGATCATTATGCACATACTGAAGTGTCTCTCCTGTAATTCTTGTGCTGCCTGTGACAGCCAGGCGTCAGGCATCGACTAGATGAACCGCAGTATAGAATCCCAGACGATAATCGTGGAGGTTGGTGTCCAGTTAGTTGAGACAAATATGGTGTACAATTGTTTTTCAGTGAAAGTAATATCAGTTTTTTATACTTGTAACAGCAAAAAGCAATATAAGAGTGTCTTGCAAGCTTTTCTTAACCCTAGGTCAGTCAGTACCATTCTAGTTTATGCAGGTTTTCCTAATTAGTCATTTCTGCGCAAATACATTGCAACCATAGATACCACTTGCTGTGAAATAGGCACCTTTAATGTGATTTTTTAAATTCTATTTCATATTGATCCAACATACTGTTGATTACCTTCAGATTATTTACTAAACACTTTTAGTCTAGTCACAAAAATAAAAAAGATAGAAAGTTAACCTGGCTTTTCTCATCTGCAGAAATGCTTTTGAAGCTATCACATTTTAACTGTGCCCGGTGCTTTGTCAGTAAAATGTCAGAGAAAAAAGAACCCAAAAAAGACCCCCAAAACACCTCTGTTTTCACAGAGTTGGAAGGGATCCACAAGGATCGAGCCCTGCATAGGACAACCCCAACATTCACACCGTGTGACTGAGGGCATCGCCCAAATGCTTCTGGAATAAAAAGATCAGGCAAAGATGCTTTAGAGCCACTTTAACCTTGCTAACAAGTAGCTGTTCTAAATTCAGTGCCAGGACTGTAGTTGCCAGTGGCATCAGTGGAACAAAAATATCGGGAAAACCCCTTAAATCGGGTGTTTTGATATTATTCCCGTGGGTGTGAGGGCAGGGCCAACCGCTGTCCCCACAGCACTTCGCTGTCTCTGCGCAAGGAGCAACTCCTGGATGAGCCTACTGCCCAGGTGCACAGGTTGAGGAGGACCCTGCCCGCTGCCAGAAGGAACCTGGCGACTGCCGCCCCCCGCGCCTGCGCACGCGGCCCCGCGCCTGCGCCATCGCCCTCCCCGCCTCAGGGTGGCTGCTGGGCTCGTTTCTCGTCCTGTCCCGGCTGCCGTCCCGCCCCGCTGCAGCTGCCGGAGCCGGCCGGTGTCCCCGAGCCACGGGCGGAGGAAGGCAGCCGCGACACCATGGCGGCCGCCCCGCCGGCAGCGCGCGGTAACGGACTGCGGCGGCGGGCGGGCCCGGGCGGCGGCGCCAATGCGGGGTTGGAGGAGGCGGGGCCAGAGGCGGGGCTGAGGGGGCCGGGGCGGGACAGGGCAGGGCTATGCTCACCCATGCTGCCCACCACGCATCGCCTGTGTCCCCTGCCGTGTCCTCCGCAGCCCTGAGGCAGCGGCGGGGTGTGCGGCCCTCGCCAGCCGGAGGGACGGCTTGGATACGAGACTATAGTAACTATTACAAAAACTGTAATATTTTTTATTTGATCTAAAGTGCAGTTTCATCTAAGTAAATGTCCCTCCGATACCGTATTTTCTTTATAACATGTTTTTTTTTTTTCAAATAGTGTTTTTTCCAGACACTGTTCAGGGAGAAATGATAATGTCTTGTGTTAAGCACAATATATGCTGAACAGATGTAATCACCTCTGCAGCCTTTCCCTATCTGACATGCAAGGTCAGAGGGAGGATTGGCTCCAAAATTCCAGTTAGCAAGCGATTTGGCTGTTGTGAAGTTCATAACAACATTCAAATTAGTCCTTGGAAAGTAACAGAATATGCATAAGATTTACTGGGAAAATTTATACGTATACATGGCTGTGGAAAGTATATTCTGTCCCCATCTCTTGTCTCGTTACGCGTGATTGATGGAAATCATTCCCTCATGTGTCCAGCGCTGAAATAAAGGATCCAGAATGAGTCTTAGAGAGTTCATTTGCCAGCATTTTCGGTATCAGTTTGCCCTCCCTGAGGTACTTTTACCTAGGTTCAGTGTTCCCACTGTGAGGTTGCCTTCAGCTCACAGACAGAAACATCGCTGCAGGATCCTCATGTACGGGGAGGAGTGGGGTGCAATAATGACCCCTGACCCTGAAGAGCCTCACTGTTCATTCGCCCTTTTAGAGCAGGGATGGAGAGGTCCCCTGTGTACCTGTCATGTGCCAGGGCAGGTCGGAACATTGTGCGTACAAAAAGAGCTCTGCACTTGGAAGTCGTGCTCCTGTGTTATGAACTGTTGTGTTTGAGTAGACTATGAGATGTTCTCACATAAAATACCTCACCTGGAGTCCTGCGTTCAGTTCTGGAGTCCTCAGCACGGGAAGGACATGGATCTGTTGGAGCAAGTCCAGAGGAGGGGGTGAAGATGATCAGAGGGCTGGAGCACCTCTGATACAAATAGAGGCTGAGAGAGATGGGGTTGTTCAGCCTGGAGAAGAGAAGGTGCCAGGGAGACCTTATAGCGGCCTCCCAGTACTTAAAGGGGGCCTAGGAAAGGTGGGAAGGTGCTCTTTTTCAGGGAGTGTAGGGATGGGACAAGGGGGAACTCTTTTATACTGAGAGAGGGGGATTTAGATCAAACATTAGAAAGAATTTTTTTCCTTTGAGAGTGCTGGGACAGGTTGTCCAGTGAGGCTGTGGATACCCCCTCCCTGGAGGTGTCCAAGGCCAGATTGGATGACACTGTAAGTCCTGGTCTAGTGGACGGTGTCTCTGCCCATGGCAGGGGGATTGGAACTGGGTGATCTTTAAGGTCCCTTCCAACCCAAACCATTCTATGAAAATACACAACGTTCTTCAAAGATGTCAGTGTGGACCTGAAGTATTTACTTATTTGAATGTGAGCCTAGCTAGTATTGTGTGCTTGAGGTGTTATTCATTCTTGTGATGGCCTGTGGTTTTATTGATGGACTGTTTAACTGTTACATGAGACATAGTTTACCCACAAAGCTGGAGAGTGCAAGAAGCTGTTAGAAGTGAATGTCTGATTGCAGGCTTGGAAAGAATGGAGGTGGTTGGTACTTGAAAAGTAATCTTCAGTTCATTTGGCAGAATCTGCAGAATTCCTGTTAAATAGTTTGGGCAACATTAATTTGAATCTTTCTGCGTGGTTTTATGGGCTTACATAGGATGCGTTAAAAAAAGCTGATTAAGAAGAGAGTATTAAAAAGTCAATAAAACCCAAATCCAGTGACCTATAAATGTGCTTAGTTTTTTCATCAATATCGAGGTTTATCAAAATGAAATGTATATGTTGTCAAACTTGTTTGAGCAAAATATGGTATTTGTTACAGACATCTACAGTTTAAGGATGTTTTCAGCACTTTCAAGTTCTGTGCACTTTTCTTATGAATGTTTTTTGAGTCTCACTGTGCAAGGAAATGATGCAATGTTGGCAGATGGGGTCCAAACAGTTTTCAGAATTGATTGCATGGGGAAATCAAGAGACACCCTCTAGTGATAGTTGTTTTATTTTACAGAAGCTTGTTTTCCAAGAGTAAACAGAACATCACAGCAGTACTCTGAGAAGAAAGCTAGCCGTTAGCTCCCTTCTGTGATAATTGTTTTGGTTTCCTAAGTATTTTGCTCTGATACTTGTTGCTGCTTCTGAAATCCCTGTAATTCTGCTGATTTTGTATGATTGAGTACTGCATGGGGTATTCTGAATAGACTGTATCATTGATTTACTTAATTGCAGTATAATTTCTGGTTGCTTGGCTATTTGTAGGGGACTGGGGCTTGTTGGGTTTTTGTTTTGTTTTGTTTTGGTGGGGTTTTTTAACTTAAAAGCTTGCACCAGTGAAGATTCCGTAATTAAGGGACTCAATTCCAATGCCAGAATACACCAAAAGTTAAAAAGCTTTTCCAGTGTATAGCCCCCTGATTTATTGCAATTAAAGTTGTCATTTCCATCTCCATCAGACACTGAGAGCCTTTCTGTGTGTAACAACCTTTTGTGGACTTGAAGCTGTAAAATATATTGAAGGTTTTTCTCCATTCCCCAAAATCTTCAATCTTTGAGGAAACGTGACTTCTGACAGTTCTTGCCTCCATGTTTTATACACAGATAGACATCATTCAATCATTCAAATATTAATAAATGTTTTAAAGGTATTAGAGTGAAAATACCCACTGAGTAAGGGGTTTAACTTTATTAACTGTTACTTACTTATCTTTTTAAATGTGGATTTCCAGTGGCCCCCTCTTCCCTGTCATATCATTGAAATATTTCCTACTGAGAGATGCCTTTCTATAAAGCAGGCCCAAAAGTTGAGATTTATGCTTTTTTGTTATTCACAACAGTTGGCTTCATAGGTCTTGATCTTGGCTCATCTGGGTCTTCTATTGCTTATTATTTTACTGTCCTTTAAATATTTAGAAATAGTCTGAGTCTTTTTTGTAGAGTTGAAGACAGAATGACTTGTCTGTGCTTCTGCAGCTTGCTCTTTCCCATTTCTTAAAAAAAGACACTTGCCCAGAATTTTGGAACTTGGCTATTTTTCCTCACTTCTCAGAATCACTGACAGTTCTGATGTTGCTGCAGCGAGTTTGTTATTGGATAACCTGCAGTGATTTTTTTTAATTAGCTCAGTGTGATAAATATTTATCTAGATCTTGTTTTCTGTTTTGTCATGAATTCTTACCCTGTTCTTACTGATACTGTCTTCCTTGTTAGGAAAGTCAAAATGCAAATAGACTTTCTGTGTGTCTCTACTGGGGACTTGCTTATTTCTCTCTCTAGTATTCCTCTTGGTAAGGAAGTGATTATGGGATGCTTACTTTTCTCTTGTGTGTCTCACACTAGTCATATTCACTTTGTGCCTTGTTCTTTCGTTTGAAAGTTTCCAAATACAATGATTGCTTCTTTTTACAAATACAGGCAGTAGATTGCATAATTTGAAAAGATTAGGATTCTCCAAAATATTTTGATGTTTCTGAGCAGAATTAGTAGTAGTGGGGTTTATCTTATTGTGTTTTTCTTTTCTAAATGACAGTGGACTAAGGTCACCCTAGAAATCAGATTGTACTTTGGCTTTGGTATAGTAAGTAGCCTTTAAATGTTTAAATTGTATATTCAACATACAGTATTTTCTGCCACCTGTAAAGCTCTTGGATTAGTATTGAATCAGCCATAATGTGATATATGTTGTGTGACATTACCACTCCTAAGCCCTTACCCTTTGCTGGTTTATCTCCTTTTCATGAATTTAATGCCTTATATAAACCTGAAATCACCCTTTACTTAGACCTTGGCAAACAATGTTCTTTTGTAAAGGAATGATGTGTGGAATGATGGAGCTCTTTCTGGAAATAAAAGCCAGTTAGAAAAGTTCAGAAAAAAGAAATAAGATCTGAGAAGTCCATGCATGAGAAGGGTTGTAAAGCATTTCCCTTTAAAAAGTCAGTATTGCATGTATCAGCCAAAATTTCAGTAAGGTTTTGAGAATTTCCAGGTGAACTCCAGGGCTCCAGTGAGACTGAAGAGGTCTGTACAGATGGGGAGGTGATTATGTAGCTGGAATCAGTTTTGTTAAGAAGAACTGCATTAGGTCTTTAAAAAAGAAAAATGCTTAAGTAATGCCTTTCTAAGCTATTAGGTATGTAAGGTTTTCAGCTAAAAATATTCTGGAGATTTTTATAAAGAGGTTACCCTTGATTCTTTTGCCATGGTAGTGCAATCCAAGAGAGGGAGATGGTACCTTCTCAAAATACCTTGCAGAAGACATTGTGTTTAATCCATAGAGCTGAATGTGTTGCCATTTGATTACACATACAATCTCATTTATATTGTACATTTAAAATGTTTTTCATTTGTGTTTATATGAGAGGATGAGTTGAAGATATCCAAGACTTTTCATTTCAGACCAAAAGAGTGTATCTTCTCTGTAAACAACTGGATCATTATTCATTCTTTTTATTTAGTTATCAAGGGATGCAGTAGGAAACAGGATCGTGCTGCTATTATGTACTGAATCTACCTGAATAAATCATAATCTAAGAGGATCTGATACATGGAAGATAAGGGGGAGGAATGTTATCAGTTCCTCAAAGGAAAAGGAGGCCCTGATAAGTTTGGTTATCAAATATGGATTCTCCTTCACTTTAATTATGGAAGAAAAGCCTGGGCTTTTGGGGAGCAGCAATTCAAAGCCTGTCACAAATAGTAGTTCTCCTTTTCCATAATGACATGATTACCTGAGTCAGTGTCCATACCTGGTATTTACTATCTATCAAAATTCTAAATGTATGCCACTGATTTAAAACTCAGATTTGCGTGTTTCACAGGATCAACAGAGGATACTTGATCCTAAAGGATGTAGAGTTTTGATGAGTTCTTGTGGTTGGAGGTAGGGTTGTGGAAGTTTTTGTTTGTTAGTTTGAAATCAACCCCAGGGGTAAAGCTGAAGTGATGGCCTCCAGCTGGACTTCGCATAACTGATCGCAACACTTTGGGCCCAACAGCCAGTTTTCACTCAGTCCATATTTCATGCGTTTCTCTATAAGGGTGTTACAGGAAATAGTGATAAACAACATCCACTGCTCTCCCTTCATCCACCAACCCAATTATCTTATCATAGAAAGTTGTCCCATTGTCAGCTAGAAGTTTTTCCCCCTTCATAAATCCATGCTGATTAGTTCAGGTTTTGTCTTGTGCTTAACATATTTGGCAATGGTTTCCAGGATTATTTGTTCTATCACCTTCTTGGCCATCATGATGAAGCTGACCAGCCTGTAGTTCCCCAGATTCTCATCCTTGAAGACAGGAATGATATTTTTTTCCTTCTAGGACCTCCTTTGATCATCGCTATGACCTTTTAAATACAATTGAGAATGATGTTAACTAGCTTCTCTTACTCATGGGAGCATCCCATTAGGACCCATGGATGCACATATGCCCAGTTTGTTTAAAAGTGGCTTTACTTGACCTTCCTCTTTGGAGGGTAAGTTTTTGTGCCCCAGGATTTTTCACTGGTGTCAGGGGCCTGGAGTTCCTGTTGGCAATAAAAACTGAGATGAAGAAAGCACTGATTACTTGGGTCTTTTCTGTGTCCGCTGTGACCAGGTCCCTTGACCCATTCAGCAGCAAGTAACCGTTTTCCCTAATCTTGCTTTTGCTGCTAAGGCACCTATAATATTCCATCTTGTTGGCCATCACATCCATTGCCAGATTCGAGCCAGGAGGGCTCTGGCTTTCCTAAACCCATCCCTGCATCGTCGGACATGTTCATAGTATTGCTTCCCAGTCACCTGCCCCTGTTTACCTCTGTTCTAAGTTTTCTTTTAAGGCATGTGTTGAGTTAGTTCATCCATGTAGCCTCCTGCAGGTCTTGCTTGACTTCCTGAGGATGGGTACAGACTGCTCTTGAGCTTGGAGGAGGTGATCAGTTGATTGCAGAGGGGTGGCACAAGTACTGCTGGGAGTAATGTGTGTGTGAAGTGGGAAGTTACTTGGTAGTGCAATCAGTCATACGTGGGACAGGGTAAAATGCATCTTACTCTCTGATTGTACCTGAGCTAGAGCACAAAAACGTTGCAGGTAGCTGTAAACTGAAAAAGGAAGCAAGATGAGAAATTCTTTAGCACTCAACGAGACTGGTGAAGGGGCTGGAGAACAAGTCTTACACGGAGTGGCTGAGGGAACTGGGGTTGTGTAGCGTGGAGAAGAGGAGGCTGAAGGGAGATCTCATCACTGTCTACAACTGCCTGAGAGGAGGTTGTGGCAAGGTGAGTGTTGATCTCTTCTCCCAAGTGGCAAGCAATAGGACAAGAGGAAATGGCCACAAGTTTCCTCAGGGCAGGTTTATACTGGATAGTAGGAAAAATTTCCTCACTGAAAGGGTTCTCAGACTCTGGAACAGCTGCCCAGGGAGATGGTTGAGTCCCCATCCCTGGAGATGTTTAAAAGGCAGGCAGATGAGTTTCTCAGGGACATGGTTTAGTAAGGGGACAGGTACGGTTGGGCTCTATGATCTCGGAGGTGTTTTCCAACCAGATGATTCTATGATTCTGTCCTGTTCCAATCACACCGTTATATGGATATATAGCATATTACCCTTCAAAATCAGATTTAATCAGTTGTCACTAACAGCTTATAAAATATCAGGCAATTCTTTGCCTGTTCTTAATAGAAAAAAGCATTTGCAGCTTAAGATGGGTCATAGTATGCAATTAAAGGTAAATCTGTCACGGTTAAAGGCATTTAAGTGATCGACTGTAAGGTCTGAATCAAAAAAATGTTTCACTTCACATTTTCTCCTGCAGGTTCTGTTGGAACATGGGACTTTGTATGGTATATACGGATTTATTTTACATAATTTTAAGTTTCTTTCAGAAAGTACTTAATTTAAATGTGTTCTCTGTTTCAGACTTGCCACCTGTTCCGTCAACATCGAGGACAGACTTTGCAGAAGTTTCTGTTAGGGAGCGAATGAGAGAGAAACTAAAAGCAGCAAGGGTGAGAATCCTTCAGAAGTTTTTTCTGGTCAACTTTAGTCTTACAAGTACCACCCATTTCCTTTTGCTTGCTTAGTCCTATGTGTATCTGAATTGAGGTATCTGCTTTTTTATTTCTAATGCCAGAATAATACTCAGTTTGTCACTACAGTTGTTTTCCAGTGTGTTTCTATACCTGTATTTGTTCTTAAGTTTATATTTAATTTGTTTGTAATAATATAAAAGTTCTCATTTTATAATTCAAATGATACAATCATTACAAAGTCCTTCTCTGTTTTTGTCAAAATAGTTCTTACACGATTTTGAAATCAATGGATTTCCTTGTATGTTTACTGTGCAGTTTAATAAGGGGTATTAACATCTAGGTCTGTAAAAGCACTTAAGCTGATTATATAGCTAAAAGATTCTATCTCTAGCATGAATGTGCATAATTAGTTGAGTTCCTGGGAGTTATTGTGGCTTTGATCTTATTATATTTCCATTACAGTTAAGCATTCTTTTTTTTTGGTTTGCTTAGTCAAAAGCAGAAATTGCTTTATTGCAAGGAGACTCCAGTCCACAACCAAAGCATTTAAAAAGCATCAGAGAAAGGAAAACAGAAGTCAGACTGACTGAAGCGGTAAGAAGTGCATTGGATCTTGCTGTTCTGATAATGAGAATGTGAAACATTAAATAAATCAAAGACTACGCATAGTCTTGAAGACCAATTTTTCTTTATTTTAATGAGATCAAAATTATACTATTATTTGAATTAGTAAGCACAAGGAACCTGATTATTGCTTTTAATTTATGTATTTAATAAGAATCATTAGGTTTCATTATAGTATAGACATCATGTGAAACTTCTGTCATTTACAGGTTCATGACTTCTGTTGTTTAGGATGCCTTGAAGTATTTAGAAGTTACTGTAACAGAAGGGGCCACTGTGTTATAGCTTCATATAAATTTGCACAGTGTAATTGCTAGAGGCTCGATATTAGCTTTATGTCATTTTACTGTATTGTACTACTGTGTTACTTTTTTATATTCATTTTTTTTAGTATAAGTGTGTTCTTTGTTAGAAAATGAATTTTTCATTAAAGAAGTAACAAGGACTATGCCTGTGCAGAACTTGCACCCAGATATGCTTCAGAATTCACCAAGAGATTGCTTGCCTGCAGAAAATATGTTCCAAAGAATGTCTATGCCCAGGAAATAACAGCCTGTGGCAGTAACATTTTTGTCTGATATTTCAAACAGTATGAATTAGCCTGGCTAAATTGCTTGTCTAGGGGAGAAATACGTAACAGTGTAGGTTGTGGGGAGATTTTGAGCAGTGTTTTCTACTAATAAGTAGTAGTCATCACTTCCAGTTAAGTACTGTTGTATGTGGATGTGATATTAAAGTTGGTTATTAGTTTTATATAAAATGTATCTGAAACCTTCCACTCGTTGGTTCCTGTACTTATGTAAACATATATGAAGAATTGTTTTGTTGTTAAACAAGTGACATCAGATTCCCAGGGTTTGAGATTTTCTTTTTGCTGTTATTATTTTGAAGTTTAGGATGAATAGATGTTAGCTTCAGATATGTCTTCTTCTGACCTAAAAATTCAGGCCATAAGGAGGAAAATTGGATAGAATGATAAATGTGTTTGTGTTGGTTGGCCCTGATGAAGAATGCTTTGAAGCACTTAAGTGCTGAAGCAGCCTCAGAACCACTCATCCATGTACAGGGACAGATTAGGGTTCAGAAAACTGGATAACCATGCTACCTCCTTACTTGACCCAAAGGAGAAAGGCGTTAAGTAATTAATAGATGTGCTCTTTTAAAATAAATGTAACATCAGTGTAATTGTTACTAGAGTGACTGTGTTTCTTTTCTGGTTTTTTTTTTGCTGTGAACATGCAATATCTAATTTGTGTATTCAGCTGTTTGTCTTTTTTCTTAGTGGATCAGTAAATGTATGTTATAACTTAACGTATTTATTTTTTAACACAGTCTGATAGTGATAAATTTAGGAAGATGAAAGAGGATGAATCCCACTTACCAGCAAAAATAAAGTTTCGCGATTCTGTCAGAAAGCTTAAGCAGAAGTCAACAGTAAGTACCAATTTGTTCATTCCAATAACTCATATCAATTTCATCTAAACTTTATGTGGCTCCATGATTCTGTTTGAAGAAGCAGACAGAATTCATTCTTAAACAGTGGGGAGGGGTTTATTTAATTTAAAAATTTGCAAACAGTTGAAGTATAAAAAGGGAGCCTTCATCAAATATAAGAATAGCTTTAAAAAAAAATTGAATAAATCCATCTGGACACAATAACTGGAGTTTGGAGGAAAAATGTTTCTTTTTTTTAAAATTCTTTCTCTTGAATGCCACCAATTGGCAGTTAAATCAATTTACGGATGAGTATATTGATACTTATTAGCCACAAAATGCTGCTGTTAATTCTTTTATTAGAGGATTCATCCTAACAGTAAAGAGGCCTGGGTCCTTCAGAGACAAAAGCCATTAGAAATTACTTTTTGTATCAAACACCCAGTTATCTGCATTGTAGCCAGAATTTAAACTTTGACATTTGTCTTTTGCAAATAGTTGATATTTAAAACAATAAGTTGCTTCAAGTTGAACAAAGTAACTTTGTAATAAAACATTGCAAGAAATATTCAATGAAATAATAGTATAGAAAAGTTTCATGTACCATTTAAAGGTTTCATTTAGCTTCAACATTTAGGTGAGTTTTCTTTGAGGTGAAATAATTACTATCCTGTGACAAGTGTTTATACATGCCGTTGTTGCTGTTGTTAATGGAAAGATATCTTCACTTGCCAAAATTTCTTGTGTCATATCAAAGTGTCTTTGTCACCTTTTCTTAGGTTCAGAATGATTTTCCTACTGCTGAAGAAGCTTATAATTTCTTTACCTTCAATTTTGATCCTGAACCAGACAATATAAAGGCTGCAGCCAGGAAAAGGAGTGAATTAAATGAAGAAGAAGAATATGGAGAAGCCCATGAGGATGAACAAGAGGAGGATGAAACGGTGTGAGCTATAGAATAAATGTTTATAATTTTATTCGGACTTCTTGAATTAATTTGAAGCCTCTAATACAAAATGGCAGCTTTTGTTTCCTTAAAAAATCGGGAAGTGTGCTTTCTAAAGATGTCAATTTTAACAAATGAGTGAACTAACAGAGACGTTTGCACTTAAACTGTAGGATGAAGATGTTCACCTGGTTAAAGATGATGATTTATTCATTATAGGACAGACAGCCGAAGATCTTCTAGTAATGAAACCTGCTGATTGTGAAAGCTACTCTGAGCAACTGAAAAAGGAAAAAGAATTTCTCTTCATTCCCAGCACGCAAGCAGGTATGAAGATTGTGCTTTTGTGTTTTGTTCCTGGATTTTATTACATGGCACCCTTTGGTCAGCTGAAAAATCTTGTATCAGACTGTCTCTGGCAACAGAGAGATATTTAATTGTAGTTCTCTTGACATTCATCATACAGTCAAGTCTGAAAAGGTCTGACGAAGTGGATTAACTGGGAATATGCACAGGTCAGCAGGTCACCAGCTGGTATGCTGGCATGTGAACTCGGGACACATCAGTGTTGGGAGTGTCCTGTGTAGGGACAGGAATTGGACTCATTGATCCTTCCCGTTGGGTCCCTTCTGACTCGGGTGATTCTATGATTCTGTAGTTGGTCTGGGGCAATTACCTTGGTGCTGTCTGTAGCAAATGCAAGGTGTCTGGCACCTCCTTCATTTGGGTTTAGCTATTACATTGCTTAGAACATGCAGCTGGTTACTGGGCACAAGCATTTGGGTACTAAGAGTGGCTCATGCACTGTATATTATTACTTGCAATATTTCTTCACTTAGCCACATCTGCAATTTTTTCCATGTGGCAAGTTCTTCAGGCGTCATGTAAGTAATGTAAGGATTTTTGTAATTCAAGGGGCTCTTTTCCCAGAATCTGATTTTGTGAATTGGAAGTGGTAAACATCGATCATGTCTGTGACCTTTTTGCCTTATTCCCATAGAACTGCAAAGTCCCAGAAAATTGATTTATAATATCACTTGCCATTTAATATTTGAAGTGGAAGAAACAGAAATGAGTCTCTCGGTGGTCTGTACCAAATGATATCAGCACACCTTGCAATGCAGTGTCAAAATGTTGAAAACGCGGTGCCTCTGCTTTTTGTGTGTTGTAACTTAGCTCTGACCACTTCCAGTATTGTCCGCTGTGTTCTGATTTAGGGGCTGATCTTTATTGTAACCCTCAGTGTAATCTCTCCCTGTTTTGAGATTGCTCCTTGAAGAATACTGAAGCCATACACACCAGTGAAAGAATACTACAGGCAGACTTTATAGAATCCCACCTACTCTTATTGGGCTAACAGGACTTTTTATGCATGTTGTGTATTTTTGTACAAGAGTAGCTTGAGCTCCTCTAGTGAAGTTCAGATTAATCTTAGTTAAAGTTTCACTGTACCTGGAAACAGCTTAGAAATGTTTGTCCAGTCAGTTGTTGCTGCTAAAAAGTAAAGTATTTATTGGTGAGGATATATTTAATTATCTATTCAGAAGGCTTATGACTGTGGCTCTGTCCTGGTTAAGAAAAGGACCTATTTTGGTTCTATATTGATTTCTCTTTTCATAGTTAAGAAAATATTTCTGACGGCACGCTTAATATGCAATGCCATTCGTTTTAAGAATGGCGTAGGCTCTTGGAGAATTAATAAACTGGAACTACAGTTATAAGGTATGTTACAATCTTTTTCTATTGTATTTCTCATTAGTGCCTGCTTCTGTGAAGATGCCTAGGGACATGCAGCCTAGATACCTTGAGGATGAGGGTCTTTACACAGGAGAAAGGCCCTTTGTATCTCAGTCTAATCAAAATATTTTAGAAAACAGGATACTTAGGCAGGAGCAGGTAAGTCACCACTACCTTCCTAGTTGGCTTTTTAAAATCCTTTGCTTATCAGTATTTTATTTTGTTATAGGAGATAAGTAGATGGCCATGATAATCTGGGGCTTTCTTCTTTAAAATGTTTGGCAGTATCTAACATAGGGAAATGTGGATTGTTGTAGGATTATGTTTTAGTGTATCGCAGTAGTCAGAGCACTGTGCTGGGCAGCAAGTCACTTCACTTTTCTGTGCCAGCATTTAGTTGCCACAACTATAAGGGCAATTATAATTTACTTTTTTTATGAAATGCCATGAGAGCCAGTGGTATGTGTAAAGACTTAGGCAGCAGCTGGGCACTGTTATTACTTACTGGAAGATCTTAAAAAAAGGAAGCAATATGGAATGAGTGTTTCCTGTGTCCGTGGAAGATAATAATGAATTAATAAACTTGAAGAAATTGACTGATCAGACTGTAAGGGTAGTTAAATGTAGCTAAAGATTATCTGGAGAGGTTTTAGAATCCCTTTAGGTTTTAAAGAATGACTTGTGGAAACACCCATGGTAGTGGTTTGGATATATTTTATCTACTGAATTTCCTCCTGTACATAGTAAGGTGTGTGTGTAGTTTAGTGTAGATTTAATCTGTTGTGCAGCAGTTGCCCTTTATATTTTATTATGCTTCTATGGATTCTTAGTGGGATAACAGAGCTACTTTTGTGAATCAGATTGGAAATAGAATTTTTAACTGGCCAGCTTCAGTCTTCTAGTTTGCTTCACCACGTTTCCACATTGGTGTTTGGTTCCAGGGTCAGCTTAAACCAGGTGTGGGAATAAGAGGGCAAAGCAGCATCTTTCAGCAGCTGCACTGGTTCAAGCTGTTCTTGAATCCAGGTCATGAGAGCAAAGGGATCAATCAGGGCAATGTTTGACACATGAAGCCATGGATAGCATTGGTGTGTAAGATACCTCATCTGTCTTCAGAGATGCTGTTTAATTAGTTCAGCTTGTGGACAACAAGAGCTGAGAGATGCTTTGAAAAATGATCCCTCTGTGCTGTCATTTAACTCTTTGCTTTATAATTTTTGTAACATAATTTGAAGATGTGGTTGTCAGTCTGTGTAAAACATTACAATTCTTTTAATTTTAGTCATTTAAGAAAATGTAACATTTAAATGTTAAGCGATGTGTTGATTTTTTTCCTTTTTTTCCTTTGAAATCTGTAATGCTATATGCTAAAGGAAAAAAAATAATATATTTAAAGTTTGAGCAAGCTCTTGGTCATTTGATTTCAGAATTTACCTATAGTATGTTTGAAGATTTCGTTTTGGTGTCTCATAAAAGTTTTGGTTAATTCAGTCACAAAAAAATATTCACCTTTTGCGTAATTGTTTTTCATAAAAATTATAATTTTGTAATTCATCTCTAGATAAAGTAAGAAAATATGTAAAATTATGTTTTTATTTGTAGGGGAAAGAGTGGTTTGGTGATGATGGTAAAATCTTAGCGTTGCCTAATCCAATTAAACAGTCTCCTACTAGGCCTCTAGTATTCTCACTGGAAGAAGGCATTGCACCAGAACTTGAAACAGTGTATAGAAAGGTAGGAAAATTTCATGTATATGGTTCCTGAAACCCAATATCCCAGATCTTCTGCACCAGAAACCCTCGTGAGCTGAAGGGTTTTGCTCTAAGAACCGTAACTACTGACTGCTTTTTGGGTTCCGCAACCAGTCTTTTAACATGCTCTACTTTTTCAAGTATATTCCACCTGTATTTTTCTGTAAAAACAATGCATACAAAAGGGTGAGGAGTTTAGCTGGTACTACTGATTAAAGTAGTAAACTGGCAGTCCATGACAAACTGCTTCAAGTGTGTGAATAGCTAAGGTCTCTGGGAGGCACCCTTGGATATTCTCGTGCCAAAGTAGGGTAGTTCTGTATCAGTGTATCTGTAAAACTCCTTGTGGCAGGAGCTCGTAGGCAGGACAGAGGTGCTCTCTGCAACTTAAGAGAGAAATAATTGAAGAGCATGTGCACGATATTTATTTTAGAGTGATGAAGCTCCTCCAAAATAAGTCTTTGCATGAAGTTCGCTCATACAGACAGCAACTGGTTTTGAGTTGCGTTGCATCATCAGATCCTTTTAAGTTATTTCCACAACTACAGCATACCTACCCTGGCAAAGAGCAGTTGCAGTGTGCACTCATTGCAAATCAAAATAAGTTTTAATTAAAACTGTTCTGTAAGCTTTAAGCAAACTAATTATTCTGCTTGTTAGGGCTCTTATTATCCTCTTGGAAAAACTGTGACATTCAGACTTTGTAGTACATTGCTCTTTTGGGACATGTAAGTGTTTGCCTGCTGCTTTTGATACAGGTTTGAGTGTTGCCCTCTAATTGATGCTGGTTACAAATACACAATTCTGAGGATGCATCCAGCACCATAGATCTATGCAGGGTGTTTCTGCGTACAGGAAAAGTAGTTTCTGCTTACATCTCTGTAAAAATAGGCCAGGAGAACTTATGTTTCAAAACCACCGTGTTTACATCAATAGTGACATGTAAATACCAAGTCACTGTTGGAAGTAAGACATAAAGCTTAGGGGTCTTTTATCATCAGAAAAATAGTCAAAATGTAAGGAATTCAAAGCTGTCGTTTTTCTGACAGATTATGTCATATTAAACATTTTGCTGAGAAACTGAATGTGGAAGGATCACAGGTGAACATAAGTGTGTTTTATGGCCATTTATACCAGCCCTGTAGAAGAGCTGTGCAACAGCTGAATTCCCCTGTCAGCCCCCTCTTTGTAGTTCTTACAAAGAGGCTGCAATGAACACTACATAATGAACACCTTCATCTTTTATGGTACCAGAATATCTCTGATGAATGTTTTCTGAGGAATCCTAAGGGGGAAGCAGCAGTAGTCAGGCTTCAGCACTGCTAATTCTCCTCCGATTTCAGTAACCCAGGGATATATGCCGTGGTTGCCTTTTGGTTGCAGCAAGTTAAAGCAGACTCTTTTAAGCTTTGTTGCTGAAAGTTTCATTAGGCTTTTTTGGTGTGAATTTCCCTAGCGTTAGAAAAGGGAGGCAAAGAATGTATTCCCTTTTCTACACATGCTATTCTCTGAGAGCTGGACTGTTTATTTTAGAACTCGGTTCTAAGAGGAAACAAAGCAAGACTAAACCAACAGATAAAAAGAGAACTAGCAGGCTTTTCTCTTTGTAATTCAGTGTCATCATCTTCATTGCTCAGCAAAACCTGCAATACAGGTAGATGGCTTCTTATTTCAGCCTCGTATAGGCTATTGAAATTGTGTTATGTAGAATACCTGTGCTGGTTTTGTGCCACCCACTTCTCAATAAACTAAATAGCTTACCACATACGCCTTTACAGTTTAAGGCTCAGTGACAGTGCTACACAGGTCATTTTCTGTTACAGGTTCTCTTTGCAGGATACTTTTGTCAAGTTTTAGAAATGCATTTTATTCTCCTTTTCTTTCAGGCAGTAAAAATGACAGCTACCAATCAGTATCTTTTTGGACCTGGAGATCTTCAGGGGCCGTTTCAATTGGATATTGATATTTCTGGACTGATATTCACCCATCATCCCTGTTTTAGCCGTGAGCATGTGTTAGCAGCTAAATTGGCTCAGTTGTATGATCAGTATTTAGCAAGAAAACAGAAGAATCTTACTGAACTTCTCACGGACAAGGTATTTCTGTTGTGTCATCATAGCTTATTGAGATCTGACAGTTTAAGTTAAAAGCTGAATTTGTTTCTTCAGAACAGAGTAATGAAATTTTAATTGTATGTGATAAATGGCATCTTGTGAGAAGATAAAAACCTAAGTATTTCACCCAGGATGTTGTGTGTTTAGTGCAGAACTGCAGATTTAAAATTGTGGATTTCTTTGATCTTCTATTTAAAATGAGCTCGATGGAGGTTCTGAAGTAAAGGGAATATAATTGTTAGAATACAGTAACATTTACGCAGTATTCCTTAGAGTATCCAAAATGTTTTCCAGTGAATGACAGATAAGACTTTATAGGATTATAATGTACAGCAGCTCCGACAGGCAGACAGCAAAAGACACCATACAAGGATGGAAGGAAATTAGTGATGTTTAGTTTCAGTTGTTGATTAGAAGTAAAAGGAAAAAGTTTCGCCAAATTCTGCAGAAGTTGGTGACCCATTTCCAGGTACAGATCTGTGACAGATACAAAACTTAAATGTATATTGTTGATGTATTTACTGTGTCACTCTTGTGACATGGCAAAACCCTAGGCCAAACATGGACTCCTCTGTTCCTGGTCCATTACTGACTTGCTGGATGGCCTTGACTGGGCTGTTTATTCACTGCATACCCATCATTATTGCTCCATCTGTACTCTGGAAGTCATGGTCGTGGCCTTCTCTGGTGTAAATTTGGACGTGTTGGCATTGTTAGTCCAATTCTAATACCATCAGGGTGCACGGGAATATTTTTGAAGCATTTTAAAATGCTTTTTAAATCCAAAAGGATAACGATTCTGTAGAAATGTGAGGTAAATATGATATGGCATAGCTCTATGTAGTAGGGTTGGTCTGTTTGAAAATTAGTTTGATATGAAGTACATATAAATTCAGATTTCCATAAATTTAGGCATCTGCATAATATGTTTTTCATAAAGGGATTTTAACAATTGAGTATGTTAGCCATCACTTTGCTACTGACAGGCAGTTTAAAAAACTGTCTCCTCTAACAGTCATTATTTAATGGCCAGATTGTTGCAGCCACATTATTCATAAGCCTAAACAATTCTTCCTCCCTTTTCCCCTCCCTCCCTGCTGTGTCCTGGTGGACTTTTCCTTATCTAATTCTGATGCTTACTCTTTGTATCTTAAAATATATCACTTCATTTTGGCAAGCTAAAGAAGCTGCACTTTGTCTCCTTTTACAAAATGTGCTCTCTGTGCCCCAGGTGGTGCTAAGAGCTTTCCATGGGCTCAGTTATTCTTTCTTACAAAACTTCTTCCAGTGTTTTTTTTTTATGCAAGTGAGTTTCATTCAAATTTTGGTTGCTAATGTATGTTTTCTGCTGTGTGTTTCCTGCTCTCCAGTTAACTGTCAAACTGGAGAGACAATGTTAGTTTAAAAAATCTTTGCTCCTTGATTTGTAGTTTCATTGCTTCTACTTTGGATGTAGTTGCTTTCGTCTCCTGCAGTGCCTTTAGCCATTCTGGTTTGGCATTCGCTGTTATCCTTAAGGAGATCTACAGCAACATCATAACCAGAATTATGAGGAATGCTTGATGGTTGATTTTCTATTAGAATATTCCTTCCTACTGTTGTTCCTTATTTTTCTCTCTTCTCCTTACCAGTCCTTGACATTCTCTTATCTTCACAGCCATGTGTTCATCTCCCATGTAATCATTTGATCCCTATCTTCAAACTTAGTTGAAGGGGTGGCCTCTTGTCTCCTCAGAATGGTTTCAAAAGTGCATTTGAACTGTAACTTTATTCCCCGTTCTGTTTCATCCTTAGACTTTCCCTTCTTCCAGCTGTTACCTGTTATGCTTAAATGCTTTGTTGCAAGGCTCCCAGCTTCTGTAAGGCACTCATCATATCCACAGTCTGCTTGGGTTTGTTGTTTATTTTTGTTTATTTTTGTTGTTTGTTTTCTAGGTTTACCTTTAGTGACCCTTCCTAATCCCCCAAGAACCTTTCATAGAAGGGGATTTTTTGGCAGACTGATCTTTTTCCTGCCCCTTTCATTCCTGAGCTTTCAGAATAATCACTGTATCAGCTTTGTCGCATTTTTTTAGATCTGTTACAGTGATCAAAATCACTAAATCTCCCTCATACATCCGGGGATCCTAATTAGAATTTCATCTTGAAGAATCAGCACCTCACATGGCAAAGCCCTGTAAATACAGAATCAAGACAGTTCAGAGTTTTCTTTTATGTAGTAAGTAGCTCTTTCATGTCAAGGAGCATTGCACTGTGTGCCTCAAATGTCAAACCATCTGTTAATTGTTCTTTTCATTTAAGCTGCATGCTTTGAGGAGTGCTGTGCAAGGTATAGAAGGTGGTGTTGCTGGTGTTCGTAGACCTGTGGCACAGCAGAGCATACCTGAATACAAAACTGAGATCAGGTAGGTATGGATTCATTAAATCATTGATTTTAAAAACTGTATTCATTTTTTCCTTTCCATGCTGGTATAGAGGAAGATTCATGTCACACATTTAAATTCTGCCGTGAATCACTTTAAAAGAATTTTGTGGGCTTAAGATTTCTTACTGATAAGCTGATTAAAAAAACTATTAAGAAAATGTAGCTTAGGCTAAAATCTTGATTCAGAAGTGGTCTAATTTGATTACCTTTTATTAATTACTTAGTAAGTATTTTGTTTTCCAAATTAAAATTTCATTAAAGTTTCAATAGACATCAGCTGGATGCACGAAGCTCTCGCAGCAATGCCAGTGATACAATTTTTTGAACAGACAAAACCCCTATTCTTTTCCTTTTTCTTTCTCTTTACACAAATGTTCTTGATTCACTTCCCACTCTTGGGTATTTTGACCTTCTTTTGCCAATGGTTTAATGTACATAAAATGGTAGAATTTTGTTTTACAAGATTGCAGTCATCGTTCTTGGACGATCACCGGGTAGTAAAAATATATTGCAGAATCTGGCTTCATAGTGAAAGTATTATTTTTGGGAGCTAGACAGTGGTGAGCTGTAAGTGTAAGCAGTCTGATAAAAAATTAAGTTATTTTGGAAATCTATGCTAAAAAGCCTTTTAACTAGTAGATACCTAATAAAAGTCTGAACATTTTTCACAATCTGAAAGTAGGCAATAATGTATTAATTTAAATAAATAGAAGTTTGGACTGATGTAGTGGGTGAATGATAATACAATATTAAAAACAAATCCATTTTTTTTCAATAAGAATCCTACTTTCAGCCTTGAAATCTACATCTTCTTACACTTACTTATCCACTCACTACTCTTACTTTGGGAATTGCTTCTTCAGATTTTCATCCTTCACGTCTTGTAATACATTGATATCTGTGCAGGACTTGCAGAAATCTATAATGTTTTACTTTATACTGAAGGACAAAATTTCCTTCTATTGAAAAAGGAGCAATTTTTATTAAAGCTTTCTTAATAGACCTGCTAGAGGACTATGGGCAGGAGATGTGCAGTTACCATACAGTGCCTTGTGGACAGCAGCTCTCACCAGGGAAAACATGAGAATAGTAATGAGAAGGTTCACTGTGGGAATGAGATTCTTGGATTTTAGCACCAACCCTGAGGCTTGCTTGATGGTTAATTCTAATCAGAATATTCCTTGTGGATGTCTTAAGTGTTTTTCTAGGTCTTGAGTGCTTTAGTTCAGTGTCACAGGAGAAACTCGGCTGAAATCAGATATCAGCGTTGTGTAAGTAATGTGAGATGTGCTTGGCAGGAATTACTGTAGGACTTTTCATATCTGTAATTCTTTCTGGCTACAGCTCTGTTGTTGGAAGCTGTTCCACATATGAGTCTCAAACGGGCTCAGGAATTTTTACTGTCATGGTGCATAATACTAACTTGGACCGCGTACATTGGTAAAAAACATCTGACCTGCTTTGTCTCTCTCTTAATGTTGCATTTTCCTCGTGGTCAATGTCGTACACTTATGGGAAGTTACAGTTGTGAAGAGAGTGTTGCATGGAAAATAATAATTTAATTGTTTCCTCCACCCTCCAATAACATAACTGATTTGTGCTCTTTGTCTGAAGATCAGAGCTGTAGTTTTCCATCGGTTTGAGGAAGAAATGTCATTTGAATGTGGAAAGCTTTTGCAAATTAGCAGTTTCAGCCCTACTGTCCTCATTTTCTGAGAAGAAAGCCAACTTATACTGGGGATTGCAGTTTTCAGGCTCTTCTGGCTGATGCATTTTAGCAGGGGTGGTTACTGACCTATATTTTCCTCATGTCTTTAAGCTTTGTCTTTCATGTCTTTTAAGCCTTGTCTTTTGTGTCTTTAAGCTTTGTCTTCTGGCTTCATCTGGTATACAAAGAAGAAAGGTTGTTAAGCTGCATGGATAAGTAATAATCAATCTAATAATGAAGTGGAGAAGTTACTCATATTGTTCTGTGGAAAGTCTATGTTTCATCTTTATTGTTTTTACTAAATGTGCTTATGCTTTTAAATAACGTATGATATATTTCTTCTCTAACAGTCTCTTCCACATTCTCTGAATATTACAAGTAGTAATGTGTTAGTTTACATTTTCTATTATCTTTTATCACATTATTTTCACTAGGCATGTTTAGCTACCAAGATAGTGCTGGAAGGAGTCTGAGCTTGTGCCACATAGACTTTTACATTAGAAGCGTGTGTTGGTCACTGAAAGTGCTAATGAACAACTCTTTCCAAACAGATTAGAGGGTAGAAACGTGAAATACCAATTCTGAGGCAAAAAAAAAAAGCCCTGTTAGTTTCGTTTGTGTTAAGAATCTTGTAAGGTTGTCATAGGACTTAAATTACTTCACACATTACTACATTACTTCATCTCGGCAAGTTCTTTTTACTGGCGCTTGAAACATGTTATATTTAAAACATTTTGTAATGTGTGACTGTAATAAGCATTACTTCATAGCAGCAGTGTAGGTTTCCTGGGCTGTTGTTTACATGAATTGACTTTAAAATGTTTTTTACAAGCATTTCAGAAAACCTGGAGATCTCTAGCGAATGAACTGTAATTGAAGTCAGATTGTCCAAAATGTAAGAGGAGCGTACAGAAGGCAATCAGATCCTGCCGTCTTCAAGTCTGAGTTTTATGTTCTTTGGATTGAAACCACTGCATCCATCAATCAAATTGAAACCCACATCACCTGGCTATTGGTGTTACAAGTTTTCACTCTGTTGTTCCACAGATTTATACAATTCTGATTGATTTTGTGCATATGTGTACATTTCTAGGCAAACCAGAAGACATCGTGATGCTGAACAAGAAAAAGACAGAATGTTGCTTAAGTCCATTATAAAAGTTTGGAAAGAAATTAAATCCCTCCGTGACTTTCAGAAGTTCACTAACACACCCGTGAAACTTTATTTGAGGAAGTATGTTTTGATAACACTTTTGAGAACTTAAAATTCTGTTATGAAGGGTGCAAAAGTAAGAATTTTAGTCGTGTCTGGCACTGGGTCAGCCTGCCACTATTCTTTTTGAGTTTGGGGAGGAAGGAAGTTTAAACTAACAAGTAATTACTGTAACAGAAAGAAATTTCTACAGGCTGACGAGTGAAGAAAAAGTAATTACATTCATTCTGCATAGTAACTGCTACCAACTTTTAGATTATGTTACTAATTTTTAAATAGAACACCCTTTTGATATGATGAAATGAATTCATGGGGAAGCAGACTTATGTTATATATTAAAGACTTAATTGGCTTATGTTAATTTATGCAACATGTTGATAACTATTGTTTTGAAGGGAAGAGGTTGATCGGAGATTAGATGAAAAAGCATATGAAGCAGAAATTCAGGCTGAGATAAATGAATTATTAGAAGAATGTATGGAAGAATATGAAAAGAAAACGGAGGAGTATAAAACTGAGCTACAAGAATGGAAATCCTGGAAGAAGACACAGGTTTGCTTAAATCATTCAGTTTCACCAGAAAATAATTACTATTGTGTTGAAAATTTGTTCTTCTAACACAGAAAAAAACAAATTTCAGGATATTTATGCTTGCTTTTTGTAATGTGCTTGGATACATTCTGTCTACTTAGAATTAGTTACTGAAGTAATTGTTAATTAAAAAATTTGAAAGCTCTAGGTTTTAGAGGAGCATTGCCTTCCTGCCATTGATTTTCAGCACTTCAGCAGTTCTTTCTTTAATAGTTTTGCAGCATTCCCATTAGATTCACATCCTTCTTCCAAAAATAAAATATGATGAATTTTGTGTGTGTGTGAGTGGTGAAGCAAAATAATTATGGGATGTTTCTAATGACCAAGTTTTGTTCAGAAATGCCCCAAACCTGGAAAATTTAATTACTATTCTAGCCTTTTACCTCTGAAAAGCTTTATTGCTAATAGTCTGTACTGTAGCTAAGGTCTCAGTTGTGCTTCAAGTGGATATTGGCAAACACAGGAGCTAGAATAATACACTGCCATGGGGTGATCTTTGAAATAGCCTGTGGCAGTGCCAGCAAAACCTGACTTGCTTTCATAATTAGGTGACAATCTACTGGATACCTCAGGGTACTCCTGATTATACTTGAATATAATTACTGCCTAGTTTGAACACTGGAGGGGTTTGGATACTGAGGCAAAATAAACTTTAAGGAAGTGATTCAGATGTGGTTTTCAAGAACCCTGTGCAGCTGCTGAGACTTTTATGGAAAGTTTTTTTCACATACATGCAGCATCTACAGAAGGAACTTAAAATGCTTGAGGGGAAACTGATCTGCAGGTATTGGAAAGGTCACAAGCGGGCACATGACTCGTTGGTATCATTTCGACTGGCTTTTAGGATAAGATGAATAGAAGTAAACCTTAAAATAAGGCAAATAGTCTTGAGCATTAACCCTGGTGAGCGCTGTTCATCTACATCTAGCCAGTTACACCTTTCACAAATACCATAGTGCTGGTTTCAGTCAAAGCTGCTCTCAGCATCTCTTTAGTGTGTTAGTCACAAACTGTCTTGAGGCTGAGAGGGTTGGTTCTTTCCTTTTAGAGTGAAAGGTAGTACAGACACCTTCCTTTCTTGCCCAGAAATGCTTTCTTTTATTCCACTGAGGGTACTTTTTTGTTAATCAATCACTGCTGTTGGTGTCAGGGATCGTGTGAATCTGAGGAGGGCAATATAGGCAGGAAAGACTAGATGAATTTAAAAGGAAATACCAGAAAAGTGTGACATAAAATTGACCCAAGAAAGAGAGACTATTTACTAATAAAAATGTGTGAACAAGTTGTTAGGCTAAATACACCAGTTGGTGAGGAAAAACTGTTTGCCTGCCTTGCTTTCTCCTGTTTTGCTTATGGTGCTTTAAAATGTGAAGTGGTTGGTGCTTCCAAGCAAGTTGTGCTTCCAGTAATCTGTAAGTCTGTGGAACAAGGAAGTTGCTTGAAGTTGTTTAAAGCAGAATATGCATATGAATAGGGGAGTTCTGCAGTTCAGGAGGTGCAGAGAGGCATGTGGTGTTTCTTCTGTTTGGCATTGGGGAAGGGAGGGGATCATTCAGCACAGGCTAAAGATACTGCTAAGCTAAAAAGTTTGTGCTCCCAAATTTGTGGCACATGTGCATTCACTTTATCAGTGTGTATGCAGACAATACATCTTGAAGAACTGTGGCTACTGGTTGAGTAACCATCCTTTAATCCTAATAGAATTCACGTGGTGGCTCATGCGGAATGAGAAGTGAGCTGCTAGCCAGGGTGTTCATGAAACGTTTTTTTTGTAAGTTGCTTGGGAAGGTTAAATAAATGTTTTGTTTGAGGCACGTTATGTTTTTGAAGCATACGAATGGAATGCATTGCTGAATTCTGATTCTGAAACAGTACTACACAATGAGTGAAATCTTATTTTTATGTGAGATGGTTTTAAAATTATGCAGTTGTTTCTCGTACGTGTTTATCACTTGTGATTCAAGACAAGAATAAAAAACTACTGAATGAAACAAATTCAGGAAGAACATTATTATTTTTATATGCAGAAATTGAAGAAAAAGAAGAAAAAAGACATTCATGAAGAAGAAGAATCAGTAGAAGATTGTGATCTTGGTGAGGAACGTGTGAAACCCGTCCCACCTAAAATGCCCAGTAACCTGAAAATAGAGCAGCAGGTTAGAGAAAAAGCTGAAAAGTGCAGAAGGAAACCTGGAGAGCCTCTTCTAATTCCTGAACTGGTCCTGTCAGGAAGCATAACTCCAACTGAACTGTGTCCTCGGTAAGACAGACATTGGCCTGCAAATTACTTTGTTGTTATGTAATTTTATCATGATTTTCTGATGTAAATTGATTTTGTACAACTTTAGAAGTTGGAGCCCAACAGAACAGGCTCACCATTCTGTTTAACCTAGTGACTAAAATGTTAAAGCATCAGCTTCTGAAGCTGATATAATTTTTCACTTGTAACCTTGTATATACTGGGCTTGGAGAATGAAAAATTAAAAAAAAAGAAAAAGAAATCTTGTAGTATACAAGAGATTACACTGTGGATTAAATAAGTAAATGTAGTTGTTTGTGTTACTTCCACATTTACAGACACAATTTAACATACATCTAGCAGATTTTAATTTTAAAACTGTTTCATACTTATTAAGCAGATAGCCTCATCAAGGAATATTGCCCCGATGTTCTGCTTGCAGTGACTGAAAACTACAAAATCTTAATTTCATGTCATTTGTTGTACTTTGGAGTAAGGGAGTAGAATTGAATTTTGTTTCCTTAAATAACTCCTTTTATATGGAGATGGCTTTACTGGATCTAAATTATTTTTAAATCATTTTATGTTCACAAGATAATAAAAAACCCTTTTAAATAGTAGTTTTTAAGTCATTCCTGTGTAGTGATATTTTTTAGAAGAGTACCATTGTGATTTAGGGGACCTGCTTCCTCTTGAGGAATCAGGTTCTCATCAAAACTTTCATAAAATAATAATGTTATAATAATGTTATTACAGAGCAGAAGTTCTGCGACGAGAAGATGTGAAGAAACGCTCAGCATTTATAAAAGTCCTTTTCAACTCCAAAGAAGTATCACGAACTGTTACCCGACCAATAAGTTCAGATTTCAGAGTTCACTTTGGACAGATTTTCAATTTACAAATATTCAACAGGCCAGACAGTTTGAAACTTGAGGTAGGTAATGGTTTATCATAGCAACTTTTAAAAAGATAATATGAAATGTATTTACTCCTGTAATGTATGCACTTTCCTTTATGGTAGCATTGTAAAGACTGAAAAACGTGTGAAAGACCCTTTTAAAGTCATCAGTCTTTTACCCCTTTCTGACTTCTCCAGTCTCAAACTTTCAATTTTACTGCTGTATTTTTGATGCTAGTGCTTTATATGTGTAAATACCTTGTGTGTGTATGCTTTATATATATGTGAGTATGGGCTGCAAGGGGGAAAATTAATAATTAAATAACTAGGACGTGTGATTAAATGTTAATGGAGCAGTCTTTTCATTTTAGAAAAACTGATTTATGTTGCAGATGAACTTGCCAGAATGGTCGTCTTAAGTAAAATTATCATAATGATTGCTGGATTGGGATAAGAAAAAAATACATTGCTAATGATGTCTGTAACTGCACTTGACTTGATCCACAGTGCAGTTAAGTCAAACCACTGCCACTTCCTTTCCAAATATGAATTAATCATAGAATCATAGAATGACCTGAGTTGGAAGGGACCCACAAGGACCATGGAGTCCAACTCCTGTCCCTGCACAGGACACTTCCAACACTCACCCCGTGTGGCTGAGGGCAGTGTCCAAATGCTTCTGGAATGCTGGCAGAGTGGGTGCTGGGACTGCTTCCCTGGGGAGCTGTTCCAGTGCTCCACCACCCACTGGGGGAAGAACCTCTTCCTGATATCCAATCTAACCCTGCCCTGGCACATCTGCCTGCCATTCCCTCGGGTCCTGTCACAGGTCACCAGAGAGCAGAGCTCAGCCCCTCTTTCCCCTCCCTCCCTTAGGAGAAGGCACAAACAGCTCTGAGTCAAACGAATAATTTCAATGTGCCAATTTTCATGTAGCCAATACAGTATATTTTTAGGAGGGAACGCCTGTCAGGATCCTAATTCTCTTGTGAGATGGCTTTTCCTGTTGGGTCACTTATCTTTGGTAGTTCAGAGAGGGTGTATACCCCTTGCCTGCTTCATTTATGTAATGCACAAATGGAAAAGGAAAACCATCTGCTTGGATTAAAAACATCTGAGTGGAGAACTCACACATCTGGGCCTGCAGCTGGCCAGGAAAGGGGGAAGCAGCCTGCGGTACTGCCAGAACGGGAACTGAGTGCCATGTCCTGCCCTTCGTGGTCAGGGAGAGTCAGTGAGGCAGAATCCCTCTGGCACATTCACCTGATGCTGGTGGCTGTCACAGGCAGTTGAATAGTACAACAATGCTCTTTAAAGCTGAGCTTATTGTACTATTCTCGGGTGCACTAGAAAGGTGAGGAAGATATACTTTTAAGAAGATTCGGTTGCTGGTGGCTGAAATATCTGCTAATTGGCTATTTTAGAAAGGAAATTGATGCAGTTGCCTTAAATGAATTATTTCATAGTTAAATCACTGCAAAACCTTTTTTCTCCAAATGCCCTACAATGTGTTTTCAGCTTCTCATGAACACGTGTAGATTTTTTTCCCTATGTCTGTCACCATGTTTTTTTCTAGATATACGAGACAGCAGGTATGAGCAGTACCACCTTGCTGGCTGAAGTGTTCATACCTGTCCCTGAGACCACAGTTCTGACAGGCAGTGCTCCTGTGGAAGAAATAGAGTTCAGCAGCACTCAGCGTGTGGTGTTGGACCACGAAGGAGTTGGAAGTGGTAGGGACTCTCAGTCTTTCTCAGTTCAATGTTTCTTCTTTCTCTGAAACCACGTAGCAATAACAGGCTGGCGTAAGTTTCAGAGCATTTTCAGCTCCTGTAAATATAATAAAATAGTCATGATACTTAATATTGAAGTTCGATGTGGAATTTTTTTTTCTTACTAATTTTAAACTGTATGTAATAAAAATGTGTGTGTTTATTAGTGGAGCTCTCCTATCTGTAGATGGTGTCTGGGCTTTTTTTTTAGTATTTAAGTACTCAGGCCTCTGGCACTGTGGAGCAAGCAGATGGTCTTAATCAGTGTAGCTCCAGTGATTTTGATGTTCTAAGCTGCTGAGTATAAGAGTATATGCACAATAATTTTTTTTGTCTTCCTATTTGCTTTGATGACATCCTGCAACACATTTTATCCCTGAAATTTCAGAAGGATAAATCAAAGGAGAGGTAGGAAAAAAGGCAACAAGAATAATACACAGTAGCATATGAAAATTTCGAGTTTCCATAATAACTTTGAAAAACAGTATGAGATGACTGACTTGCATAAATTATATATGAAGTATAGATGAAGCTAGAGCAGAAGAGTAGGTGAAATGCTGTGGAGGAAGAAAATGTGATAAAAAAATCATTACAACAAATGTGTACGAAAATGTTATTGACTATGATGACTGTATATAAAACTGTACCACAAAGCTTCAGGACTGACTTTTTAGTCATGCATACTTGATTTGACTCTGAATTTCTCTTTCATTAATAGCAGTCCACTACCTCTAAAAATTACCAGAAATATTAAATGAGGTGCACCTGTGAAGGAAAAAAGTGCCTTTGGCATAGCTTTCAAGGCATAGCCTTTCCTTCCAACTCAAATGGAAAGGGTTTCTGTAGGTGGAATGGAATCTTTCACTCCTTTTATAGAGAAGAGTCCTTCCCCACTGCATGCAGCAAAATTGTTTCACATTGCCCCATTTATATAAAGGCACAGATTATTTAACTACTTATTTTAGGAAGTGTTATTAAAGGTGTTTAAATGTTGTGTTTGAATGCATAAATATATACTTTAGGATTTTTCCCCCTTCATAGGTGTGTCATTTTCATTTGAAGCTGATGGTAGCAACAAAATGGCTTTAATGACCTCTGGGAAAGTATCCAATAGCGTCTCCTGGGCAGCTGGAGAAAAAGGAATCCCCTTAATTCCCCCAGTATCTCAGCAAAACACAGGCTTTCCAAGGTAATATCATATGACTTTTGAGGGGTTCGTGGGAAACTGACTGTACAACTATTTTTAAAAAAATAGACTTGCATAATAAAGAATTTTCATAATCTTTTTCCTTAAGTTTAGATATTTTACTTTGTGCTGTAACCCCCTACAGGTATCTTGCGGTACACATTTTTGCTAAGTAGCTTTTAGTTAGAAATTTTATCTTTAGTATATTATTTATAAACAATATTAAAGTTAAATTCAAGCTGATTAATTCACTTTTATGATTCTCTAATAGAAGATGTGTATGTTGGTAAGGAACTTTCCTGTAATCAGTTTAAGAATGGGAGCTCCAGTTCTTTCTTATTTGAAGTGCATTTGGGTAGACTATTGGGACATATGCTTAAAATGCCTTTTCTGTAATTAGTAATAAAAATTATGCTATGAAAGCAGTGCAAATTAATATAAGGGCTTGACACTTAGTGAATTAATCAGTGAAAAATACACATCTGTCAGATCATTCCAAGAAAGTACTCTTTTGTGACTTTTCTCCATCAGAAGCTTATTAACTTGCAGAAATGAGTATATTATTCCATTCAAAACAATCTGATTTGCCCTGTGGCTACAATTGGACATTATAGATTATTTTGCCATTTTGTTGCTTTTAAACAATTTCAAGGAGATGATACAAAAAGTCTGCTTTGTAAGGACCTCAGGTAACTTCGCTGTGAAGAGTTTTCCCATGCTTACTGATATTTACTAATACTGAGCCAGTACCTCTCCCAGCTGATGAGATTCTTTCAGATTTTTATTTAGAGGCTAGACATTGACATCCAGATCACTGTTACTGTTTTGACCCAAGCTGCTGCACTTAGAGCAGTTTGCTGGTCGGAATATGAGTAACCTGCTGACTTTGAGACTAGAAGGGCGTGACATTAAAACACATTGGTTTAGTAAGAGGACAGGTATGGTTGGACTTGATGATCTCAGTTGTCTTTTCCAACCAGATCATTCTGTGATTCTGTGATTCTACAAGGATGCATTCGCAAACTTTAAACTTGAGAGACTAATCGCTGTCGTGAATGGAAAAGTGGGGAAGTCCAGAGGGAAGTTTGCTATAAAACACACTTTGAATCATGCTGTAGAGATGAACAACCTTCTGACTTTCCATTATCTTGTGAAAGCTGGAGACCAGATTTTCATGCCTAAAGTCAGGGCTTTGCTGCCCATTACCTTTTTGGCACGGTTGTGATTCTGATTCCAAGACCAGTGCCTAGAGATATAACCCTGATGTTACTGCTTTATCTGCTACTCCAGTAGCTGCTGGATATTTGGCTAAACAAAGCACAAGAAAGATCCAGAAATTGTTACAGCTTTCTTGAAAATGTTCAGATAAGTAGAGAGCAAAGACTCAAATTAGCATCCTTAACAAGAGAAGGGGCAACATCACCATCTGTGCTGTTTGGCGAAAAATGTGCATGTCCGGTATATTGGGTTTACACGGCAGGGTTTTGGTAGCAGATCTGAGAGTGCCATCCAGGAGATGGGTCAAAGACAGGATTTAAGACTTAGAGCAAGCAAGGACTGTACATCTAATAAACTCTTTTCAGTATGGGTTGTCAAAACTTTTGTGTTAAATTGCCTCACTATGTGAAAGTTATCATCTTGCTCCCTAGTAATCCTCAGCATGGTATAGTGTAGAGGTAAATATATCAATAAGCACCTTGTATACAAGTTCCCTCCCACCAGTTCCTTTGTGTTTCCCCCTTACTTTTCTTTGTAATTCATCATTCCCTCACCTGCATAGCTGCAACTAAGAGCCAAGTGGAATTTGCTGTTCAGGTTTTGGGGAGCTTTTTGTTTTTTGCTCAGTTGTGTGGTTTTGGTGTAAGTTCTGTCAATTTTACCTTTTTAGTGCTTTAAAAAATATTGATGCCATTGCATCCATTGGCACATCGGGCTTAACTGACATGAAGAAACTAGCTAAATGGGCAGCAGAAGCCAAACTAGATCCAAATGACCCAAACAATGCAGCTCTGATGCAGCTAATCATGGTAAGTGGCTTTTTGAGAACTGTAGGGTTAACAGAGCTGTGAAACAGCTGCTCACCAGTGCCTTCTCAGGCAATCTGTGTGCATGCCAGGGATGGGGTAGCATTTGAATTTGTGATGGACATGCTTGTGTGATGTTGAGAAGCAAAATGTCTATTAAAAACAGGATTTATTGATCTATTTAGTAGTGGGTTAATTCTTTATTAATGAGTATGACTTATTAATCCATTCAGTAGTATTCTAGTGGTGAAAAATAGGTATAGGGGAATGTGCATCCTGATTAATTTATGAATTTAAAAAAATTACAGATTTTGAGTTTGTTGTTTCGTTAAAGTGCAGGGGTATTCCCAGTGTACTTGTATCAAATAGGAATTTGCTCACTAGTGGCAATTGCACAAAGAGATCTAGTGTATTGTAGAAGTTGAGAATTCTCTAAACATCAAACTGAGGAGCTATTTACACGGCTGAAGTTGTGTAAATGAACCATCTTTACAGTAGGCTTCGTAGGTTACTTGCTGTGTACAGTTTTCCTGGTTTTTAATGTTTTGTTATGTAACAAGGAAATAAAATTTTATTGTATTCTCAAATAACCTCTCATACTTTGCTAACAGCAACCTCTTTTAAAACACTTAATGCTTCAGTGTGATCCATCTCAGTTACTTTAGCTTAAAAATAACATCCTTTTCATATACGTGTTGGACTTACAGAAATTATTTTAGAGAATTTTGTCACTTTGTATGAAGAGGTTAATAATTTTTCGACTACTTTAGGTTGCTACAAGTGGAGAGGCACAAGTTCCTGATTTCTTCAGATTGGAGCAGTTGCAGCAAGAATTTAATTTTGTTTCTGATGAGGAATTTAATAGATCAAAGAGGTTCCGACTCCTGCAGCTCAGAAGTGGGGAGGTGGCAGAGTTCCGAAACTATAAGCAAGTCCCTTTACATGAGCGAGAAATCAGTGAGAAAATATTCCAGGTAGAATGTTATCTGAATTCTTGTTTCCTAGTTTTAATGCTGATAATATTTAATGTGTGATTAAGTCAATTGATCCCTTAAAGAATGTACAGCTATGCTGGTGTGTAAAAAAAAAAAAGATAATTTCATACCATCAGTCTTTTTTAATGTTATTTTCATCTAATTAAGATAGGTGCCTTCCAAGGCAATGTTTCCACAGCTCTACAGCTATATATCCTGTGGAAGGAGAAAAAGAAAACACAGGAACTGCTGTATACACAAATGTTCTAAGATATTTTCTTTTTTTAAAAGTAAGAGAGACTTTTTTTTCCAAAGGTGATTTCAAATACAGAAAGGTAATGCAAAGGTAATTCAGGCTTAGGCTTATTAACTTTTGAGCCCTTTCTGTGGAGGCTGCTGGAAGAAATGACTAATGAGAATTAAAACCTTTCTATGTTTTACTACAGCCTATGTTGAAGTTATTTCTGGTTTAGTACTTTGTTTCAGTTGGCTTACCCCATCCTTGCTTGTCTGTTAATTACCTTACTGAAATGCAATGTGTGCAGTTTTTATTTGGGTCGTACTTCAATTATTTCTAATCTCAACTCTATTATTAAGTTGTTCATTCTTTTCTTCTTTAACAATTTATATAGCTAAGGAGCATTTTAGCATGTCCATTGCCTTAGCAAGACCAGAATCGTATCAGATTCTGGCAACTGCTGCTTTATCCCTGCCTTTTCTTCCATAAATTTCTTTGCAAAATTTCTTTCTTCCATTTCTTTTGGATAATATAATCTTTTAAAGGTACTTATTAATTCTGTCATGTCTGACTCTTTGCAACAAATATTCTTCCATTTAAAATTTTAGGTTAGTTTTGTATCTTTAAAGTTGTGCCACATCTTTTATGTACATTTCTGATCCAGTTGATGTCATGGACTATCTTTGTTCATTTCGTGTTATCATTCAAAATTGAAAACCATAGTTTAAAAAGTCTTTTATTTGCCTTTTTTTATTAAGATTTAATAGACTAAACCCATGATCACCCATTCCAAGTTCATTTTATCCATCACGATCTTCAAAACTAAGTTTAAAGTGGTATTCTTCCTAGTTGGTTTGCTAGCTATTTAGCCAAGAAGTCTGAAAATTCATAGAATTATGGAAATATCGTTTGGAAAATATTGTCTAGAGGTCATCTAGTTCTGCTTTCCACTGAAGTGGTGGACTGTTGCCAGCATTAGATGAGATCAGCTTTGTATTTGCCCAACCAAGTCTTGAAAAACCTCTAAATGGGAGATTCCACAGCGTTTCTGGATAACTTGTTCCAGTGCCACACTGTGCTTCCAGTGCTTATTAAAAAAAATAAACAAAAAAAATCATGTCCAACCTGAGCCTTCCAAGTTATATTTAATGGCTGGTTTCCCCTGTGATGTTGTCTGGAACTACAGAGAGGAGTTTGGCACTCTTCTTTGTGACTGCCCCTCAAATAATTATGGGCAGGTAGTGGATTGCTCCCCGGACTAATTAAGTTGAACACCTTGTCCAGTGCAAGAGAGACACTAAAATACTGTAGCAAGTCCAGCATTGAGCTACCAGAATATCAGCAGGGCTGGAGCACAAGGGCATACAAGGAGAAGCTGAGAGGACTAAGTTTGTTTTGGCCTAAGCAGGCAAAGCTTTGGGGGTATCTCATTGCTTCCTTCAGGTGAGACAGTGCAGAGAAAGCAGCGTGAGACTTGTCTTAGAGGTGAGGTGATGACAGACTCAAGTTACTCCAAGAGTTAGTTATAATGAAAACATTTCTCATAAAAATTGTATTAAAATTCTACAACACATTGTCCAGCAAGTTTGTAGAAGTGCCATCTCTGGATATACTGACAATTCAACTTGCAAAGGCCATGGATTATCCTGAGTGGAGTTGTTCCTACTTTGAGTGAGGGTTTGGATCAAATGACCACCAGAAGTCTCTTCCAACCTATGTTATTCTAAGGTTCTGACCTCTTTTTGTAGATCATGCACTGTAGGCCTTTGACTGTCTTAGTAGTCGTTTGATGGACTCCATCCAGTTTCTCCATATGCTTCTTGAACTGGCAGCCCCAAACTGGACACGTATTTCAGGTGTGCTCTCACAAGTACCAAGTTGGAGTGGCTAGTAACTTCAGTTTGTCTGTAGGCCGTGCTACTCCTACTGTAGCCTGTGTTTGCCTTTCGCCAAAAGAACATGTCATTGGTTGCCATTAAGCCTTAACCCCTAGATTTTTTTTGGTATGGTTATTTTTCTGCTGGTTGCTTTCCAGTCTGTGCCAGCACGTGAAGTTATTCCACCCTCAGTACAGAATTTTATTTTTTCGTCATTGAGACTTCAGCTGTCACAGTCTTCAATTATCAAGAACCCTCTGAATTGTGGTTTAGTTATTAGTTTTAACCACTCTTTCTGGTCAAGTACTGTTGGCTAAATTGCTGACAGTGTAGTGGTGTTTCTCCTCATCCACGTCACTGGTGAAGATACTGAATAATATTGACCCTATAATCAATCTCAGGGTACTTTGCTAGTTTAGAGGACACCAACTGGACATTGAACTGGACGTCCTTACTGTTAGAGCTCAGTTGTCCATCCTGTTTTCAGCCAGCAAGCAGTCCCTCCAGTCCATTAAGCCTAGACTTTTTCAGGTTATCACAGCCAGCAATAACTGAGTGCTGCTTCTTGACAGTAGTGGTATTTTCAAATTTAGCTCTGTTCCTAAATTCCATAGTCACATCTAAATCTGATAATGGAAGTTTGTTGCTGTTGCTTAGCTGTGGTAGGCCACAAAGCACCACACAGGTGTTGCTCACTTCCCCTTTCCTTCCCACCCTGGACAGGGAACGAACAGATGGAACAGAAGCAAGAAAACTCATGGGTTGATATTTTTTTCTTTCTTCTTTCTCTTCCCTTTGCTTATAAAACTAACAAACAGCAAACAAGTGATGTAAAGGCTCTTGCCACAGCCCACACGTAGCCCAGTCCCCAGCCAGTCTCTGAGCAATGGCTGCCTTCCCCCAAATCCCCTTCCTTTCTATTTTAATACTGAGTGTAACATTATATGGCATGGAATATCTCTTTGATCATTTTAGGTTGACTGTTCTTATCGTGTCCCCTCCCAGCTTCTTGTGCACCCTCCAACCACTTGCTGCGAGGGAGTTGGAAAAGAGAGAATCTCGACTCTGTGCAAGCACTGCTCAACATTATGGAAAACACTGCTGTGTTATCAACACCATTTCAGTCACAAATTTAAACCAGCACTATACCAGGTGCTATGAAGAAAATTAAGTCTATCCCAGCCAGACCAGATACAATTAAGCCATTAAATTATCTTCTTTTTTCCCATTATGGTGTTTCCCCAAGTGATTCCTTTTTATTCATCCTCTCCAATCTTTTTACATTGTGTAGCACTAACACGCAGTACTGCTATGAAATCTTTTGCTTTATATTTTTGGTTCCACATGTTCCTCAGAACAAGTGGGTCTGCCATCTCAGTGAATAAATCCAGCAGCATGGGCTGTGGGATTTTGATAATGCAAGACATGCCATGTGCTCAGGGATGAGCAGAACATCTTCATACACTTAGGGAGATAAAGCAACACAAGTATCTTGGGTCAAATGGGAAGAGTTTCACTTTTGGTTCAACACCAGACTCTGGGTCAATCAGTCTGTACCTGAATATTTGTTTTATCAGAAGTTTATGATCTTTTTCTACTTCTTCTGAAAGTTTATTTGATACTAATAGTTTACAAGACCTAATTCATGACTTGTAGTACTTAAATCATATTGCAGTAAAAAAACTTCTGAAAGGAGCAATGCATATGCATGTACCAGTTAGATATTCAGCTCCTATTATTGGATTTCTGGCTTAGTCATTACACCCCGGAGGTGTTTAAAAAGTGGGTAGATGAGTTTTTGAAGGACAGGGTTTAGCAGAAGATGGGTGCGGTTGGACTCGATGATCTTAAAGGTCTTTTCCTACCAGAAGATTCTATGATTCTATATCTGCCTAAAAATTAAGATTTCTGGCTCAGAAGAGCTTTTCTTATTTTAATTGTTGCTGATCTGCAGTCATTCAACAATAATCATTATGCACTGGAAAAGTTAGATAAAGATTTATTGTGGAAATAATAAAGCACTATGTTTCCAGAATGTGCTTCCTGGATATATATATTAGGAAAAAATAATGTTCTTTTCAGTAATAACAGCAACAAAATGACCCGAAGATTAATTTTGCTGAGTAGCTTTTACCTGTTTAACTAGCTGGGGTTCTAAAGCCAACCTGATTTGCAGACTGCCATTGAGCTGCAGATCCTGGGAGATACCCTGGGCTTGCAGGCTCTGCACTTTGCGTGGAAGCAGAGTACCAGCTCTTGCCTTTTCTTAACTTAGGAGACACTCTCCTAAACCTGTGAATAAAAGTTGCACTTGTCAGTACAGCTTTCATTGTGGTGCCCCAGGGTAGTAACCATAACCCCAAGAACAATTCCATAGCTCACATCCCCTTGGCTGGTCTACAGACTCTCTGAGCGAGCCTCAGGCAAAGCAAAATCTTCACTCTGGCTGCTTAAAGAGCTTTCACTTTCTCACAATGTGCAGACAAAGATTTTTATTATACTATTAAATCTCTTTATTAATTGTTTCTCGACAAACTCTCCCACAAGTAGAGTCTCTTCCAGTGTTAGGTGCTATGAAAACGAGTTATGTGTGTTATTAAAACACAGTTCAGATTTCAGGTCATCTTCCATGAATACTGCATCACTCGTGTTTATAAATGATTCTCTCTATTGCAGCTGCAGCAAGAGAAGCCATTTCCAGTTGAAAGGGAATTTCAGTTTACCACAGCGGGTCAAAGTTCAGCTTTAAAAGAAGAGATCAAAATCTTTACGTTATTCATAGTAATTTAAACCACGTGAATCTTGTAACTTGATGGAATTCGTGTCTGCATTCATGGAAGTTTAGCAATGCTATTACTGTATGCATTAGCATTAAAAATAGCTTTATAAACCTTTGCATCTGTTTTGGTTTACTGTGATCCATACATTAATATTAATGAAATATTTACTGTTTTTCTTGTATTTAATAAGCACTGAATGTATTTGAAATCACAAACTCTCGTAAATATCTTTAGGATTATGAGAAGAGACTGCAAGAGAGGGATGTGATTGACAGCAAAAACTACCTAGATGCACACAGAGCAGTTGTTGCCAACTACCTACAGAAGGTAAGTTGCAAAAAATACAGGTCCACCGTGTTTCTCTAGGCCATACGTTCCTTCTGTGCTTGGATTCTTTATTTCCACAAATACTAAAAACTGATTCGTCTCTAAACGTGACCTACAGACATCTTTAAAATTACACGTTAGGCCTGGCGCTGGTCTAATTCATTAATTGAAGATTTGTGAATGACTAATTTAATGTTATTGAAGAGGATGCAATATACAAAATGACCATCCATTCTGGATTTTTCTAGCCGTTCTGTAAATTCTTCTTTGCTCTGTGGTCCCAGAGATTTATACTGTTGCGTCCCAAGTATTCACCTATATCCCTCTCCTCCTTACTTTCCTTCTTGTAAGCTGTAATGCTAAAACTTAATTACCTCCATGAAAGTGGCCCTATCCACTGCAAGAGTTGTTTAATGCAATACACAGAGTGTCTTCTTCTGCAGCCTGAGGCAGAGGGCATATCTGCCATCGCATCACCTTCTGTGTAGTGGCAGAGTAACACCTTCTTCTCCCTTGTATCTTGATTTAATTTATTTTTCTAGTCTATTTATTCTGTTGGGATTACATTCTCTTTAATCCTTATGGAAAAAAATTATAGGAAAACATTGGTCATATAACCAAGAGAAATTTGCAATTTCAGACTACTTTGGAAAATAGCAAGTACAAAACATGGCTACAAGTTTCTTTCCAGTACTGGAAGTGTCAGAAGATACATCAAATCCAAACCAGCCAGCAAAACCGTAATATGATGTTAAGCTTGACTTGCTGTGGGATAAAACAAATTGTCTCTTAGAAAGGATGGTTTGTGAGAGAATGGTAGACAAAGATGAGTGTTTAAATCTTCCAAAGCCCACATTCTGTATGCTAATGTAAAAAAGCTATTTTTAGCAAAGCTGTCGTGCCTGTGGCAGCCCCGTGTGTTTCGATTGGTGTTTGGGTGTGTATTCAAACATACGGTTTATGCACGCCCTGAGTAAGAGTGTGGTGGCACAGAGCAACCTGCATTGTGGTACCTTCAGTGGTCACTCTCTGCATTTAAATACAAGTAGCCTTTTTTAAAATAATCTCTGGCTATTTTACAATTTTATGAATTGTCAGATGTGCTTGAAAATGAGGTTACTCACACCAGAACTGAAACTGAGTTCACTCTGAAATGTGATCTTTATATGCCTATCACTTCAACACAAAGATAGACCAAGAATAATAAGAATTAATTAAATGAAAATTTTTAAAAATTACAAAGGGGAATGTATTGCAGAAAATTGTTTGTTCTTGCCTTTCTGCAACTGAGCCAGTAACGGCACAGTATATAAAGGCATTACTGGCATTAGTGGCAGGAGAAAAGGACAAAGGCAATAAATACTCTGGCAGTCTGCTTCCACGTAGTTGTTGGGAGAAGAGGGAAGACTTTCATCTTTGTGCTTCAGTCTGTGACCTCAGCATGGAAGTGAAAGGAACTAAGGGTTTAAAACGTTTATTGGAAATCACAGAGTTTGTAATACAGGCTCCATAGGTTCTTCTGCAGTCCAAAGTGTTGCTTTTATTCCCTGTAACTAATACCATATGGATTTCTTGGTGATCTTTCTGCAACTTCATTTAGATGTGGAAAAGAGATGTCTTAGTGTCATTTCTTGTGATTGTTTCTGATGATGAGCTGTAAGCAGATGAGGCTTCATTTTTTGATGGTGTGCTTTCATGTGTTCTTACATCTGGCTAGAAAGTACATTTGTAGGGAATGATTGTATTTGTAAAATGAGCCTACCTTGTGTTGTGAAGAAAGATCTGGTGGAGAGGAAACTTTCCTTGGACTGTGACTGTTTTAAAAGTGGGAAAAAATAAAGAATGTGTATTTGGACACTGTGTTTAATAGACAGAATGAAATACATTGCACTGGGTTTGGATTAGAAATGTACTTTTGTCTCTTCTCCCTCCCCACTCACAGGTTCGAGAATCAGTAATAAACCGTTTTCTCGTAGCAAAACACCATTTCCTTCTCTCTGACCTTGTCAATGAAGAGGAGATTCCCAGCTTGGGGTAAGATAGCTGTCTTTAATTGTTCTAAATATAAAAAGATGCAAAACTGCCTCTGATCTTCTCCTGCAAAGTGTATCAATGTGACTCAGTGCACCTCTGCCAGAACAGACCATGTATTGACGCACAAAGTGAGTAAAACCTTTTTAAAGTAGAAGTCTGGCAGAAATTATTCTGGCAGAAGGAATTTGGCAGCACATAAATAAGATTTAGCAGGATATAATGCATCAGGCTGTGATCTGATGAGCTGAGCGTAGCCCTGGCTACTGCCAGGTTGAGATATTTCCAAATATCAGGCAAACTTCAGAGGCAGTGACACTACTACTGGTTCTGTAGATGATGCTCGCTTAGTGCATATTCCCTGCAAATAATGTGCAATCAATTTTTTAATTCATTGTCTTTATTTTACTTGTTATTGCTGTTGTTAGATGTCTTAATATGCTGTTTACTTTCAGAAATGGTGCTGGGCTTGGAAATTACTTCTTTTTTTTTCTTTTAAGATTATTATTTGTTTTATTACTAAAGCACTTGCTTTGTGTTTTTGTTCCAAATCCCATACTTGTTGATTTTGATGTTTATCAGTCATCACAGCATAGATGACTCTTGATTAGTGTTGCTCACTAAAATCTGACTTTGTAAGCAAGTTGTGGAAGATAGTTGTTTTTTCTTTCATGTAGAAGTTTCTTGTGTTCATTGTAAATGTGATACTCTTAAAGTACAGTGAAAGTTTTTCCAGTCAGCAGTATAAATCTAAACAGTCCCATCTGCTGGAGATGCAGAGACTTGCTCTCTTACAGAAGAGTCCATCCTATTTTTTGTTTCATGTTTTCACATCACAGAATGGAAAAATCCAAATGAGACTGTAATCAGCTTTTGGAGTTTTTTGAAGTCAAATGCTTCACTGCTATTTTCTTATCGTAAATAATAATTCATACTGGATTCTGCTTGTTAATATATATGGCTAGTGAATTGAAAATACGCTATGATTTCTTTAAAGAATCTGCTTAGTGAAATACTTCAGGAGCTCATGGTTTTGTGTTATTTTATCAGTAATTATTGTGGTATTTTATTATGCATAAGGACATACTGCTACTGGCTATCAGTTTCTAAAGTAGATTTTGGGATGGCTGCAGTTAATATCAATAATGTGCAAAACCATATCTGCTTCTTATTCTTTCTCTGGTTTTTATTTTTTCCTTTGGTTCTGCTTTGCCTTGGGTTATAAGTTCTGAGAGTCCAGGGTATGTTGTGGCATATTCGTTCTGCTTCCTTTCTATAGCCTATGGTTTGTTCTATGTAGCTGTGTAATTAGATTTTTTTTTCACCTATTCCATACAGTGGTTGTAGTCATCTGCTAGATTCCTTGTTTATAATACTCTAGTTTAGATCTGTCTCTAAGCTGTGTAATGGTCTTATTTGTGTCTTACCTAGTTTTGGAAAAAAAAACTTTTTTGCATATTTAAGTTATAATTTCTGAAATGTAAGACAGAACTGGATTGTCTAGTACCAAACTATTAGAACATTTTGGCATTTCATAGAGATTCGTATGGCACTAAGAGGAGCATATATTGCATATATTCCCTTTTTCTGTTAGTGCACACTTTGCATGTGCCATGGAACACTAGAATGCTGGATTTTATGCAAAAATGACTAAGTATCTGTTTTATGGTTATTAGGATTTTGGGTCTCAGTCTCTTTAAACTGGCAGAGCCAAAACGTCAATTAAAGCCAAGAAGAAAAGAAAGGAAGAAGGTGACAGCACAGAATTTATCAGATGGAGACATAAAACTGTTAGTGAACATCATTAGAGCTTACGACATCCCAGTGAGAAAACCAGTGTCAAGGTATGTTTAAATACCTGTTTCCAGTACAGATTCATTTTCTGGTTTCCACTGGTTTGACAGCTGAAGCAACCAATGTTGCATTTCAGCCGTGTCTGTTGTTTTGATCCTCATGATAAAAACATGTATGCATATTTTTTTTTATCTGGAACAATAAAGAACTGCTGGTTTGTAAGTTTGTGGGATGATAAGATCATTTATCAATAACTGCTACATTCAAGAAATGTTTTACCAAAAACTACCTTCATCTGCTTGAGGAAAATACTGTCTGAAAGATAACTTACAGCTTTGACAATGTTATGTCTCTGGTAATATCAGGTGAATTATACCTTAAGCATAACCTCTTAGTTATACTCTGGGCAATTTTAGTTCAAAATTCCTTAATTAAATACCAAAAATAAAAATTTTAAAAATGCAGTTCTTCATTGCAGGATACTATGTTTGCCTTCTGAGTGGAGCATGATGGTCTCCTCCTTAATGAACTTTTTCTTTACGTTAATGGGCTGAGCCTAATTTGGCACTGACTCATTTTAAAAGGTGGCCGTTACCTTCAGGCACATTAAGGCAGTGCTTGCACTGCGTGATGCTGCTGTCATGTGGACATACTGGAGTTCTGAAGAGGCTGGTTCAGATCCAGAAGCAATGTGTTTCTGCAGTGTTCTCTCTCTCTCTTTCAAAATCAATACACCTTGCATTTAACTCAGAGGTATTTTCAAGCTGATGAATCACTGTGCATACAGAATTTAGCATCTTCTGTTTTCTCTCTTCACTATAATAAAGGTTCTGTTGGATTTCTGTAAATAATTTCATACTGAGAAAAGTAATTCATATTAGAAACATGTTGGCAGGAAGGAAAAGATGTAAATTGCAAGTCTTTATCAGTATTACTAAAACAACTAAAACCCCTCCCAGCCTTTTTTTGATTATTTGTTGTCTTATTTTGAGCTTTCTTCACAAGTAGTTATTATTTTATAATCTCTACTGTGGTGTTATTACAAAACAAAAGTTATGTGGAAACACTATAAAACTAAATGAATTAACATTTGTTTTATTACACTCCTGGGTTGTAAATTGAGTATTATTCATATGGGTTTGATTTTGCATAGAGGCCTTGCCTGAGTACCATGAAGTATACACTGTTTATGTATTCTGTGGGGATTCGTCTCCTTGAACTGAAAAACCTGTAGATTGTACAGGGAAGGCAAAAAAAAAAATCTGGGGTTGATAAGTTCTTTAGAAAAGAGAGGCTGCAGGCACAAAGCACTCTTGCAATGAGGCTTACAAGAGCTGTACACTTACCACCGCTTTCTAACATTCTTTTCATGTTATTTGATCAAATAAATATCTTTCCAAGGTTAAAGTCATAACATAAAAATATCAATATTTCCAGAATTCTGAATGGTTAGTATAGAGTGTGAGGGGTTCATATTTGTTGTTGTCTTGTTTTCTTTTGTAGCAAACCTCAACAACCACCCAAATCTTCAAGGTCCTTCAGTGAGATGTTTGCAGCTTCTCCTTCAGCTCAGAGCCCAGCTGACAGCCCAGACTGGGCATTCAACCAGGTATGTTACAAAACTAACCTTTTCTTATGTGAAGATCATGGAACCATAGGATCACCTGAGCTGGAAGGGACCCAAAAGGGACATCGAGTCCAACTCCTGTCCCTGCACAGGACACTCCCAGCACTCACCCTGTGTGGCTGAGGAGGGATGTGTTCAGAAGGCACAAAATCATGTGTAACAGAGAGAGAGAGTGTGGAAAGGGATTGACTGTTCACTGGCTCTTTCAGTACAAGGGTGAGGGATTGTCAAATGAAGCTGGTAGGAGTTTGGCTCAGAACAATTAGAAGGTTCTCATCCTTCATGAAGCAGTGTCCAGAGAAGGTGCTTATGCTCATTGTGCGCTACAGAGGTTTGCTTGCATTGAAGAGGGTATTGGACAAGCATTTGGAAGAGTGATCCTTTGGGAGTGACTGCTTGGAAAATTCATTACAGGCTTCAGGAAGTCCTTCCTGTGAAAACGGTTGAAGCCTGGACCAGTAATTGAAGGAAATATTTGGCATTTCCTGCTCTTCTCTTACTCTCTGTATGTGTCATCTGATGGCCATTCAGCATCCTGAAGGAAGATGGAAGCCATTCAGGGTTTTTTTCCTGTTTTTCTTGTGGTTTCCCTTCGAAATTGGTGTTTCTTGAAAAGTAGAAAAGGTTCTGCCATATGCGTTCGACCACTAATGGAGTTCTCCATTAAGGCATTTTTAATCACATTAGGGGTTTGGTGTGTCTAGTAGGAGTTGTTTATCTATATCAGGGGCCAGGTTCAGAGACAAGCAGGATTGTAGCAGCACGGTTCTTGGATTACAGATCAGAGGACACAAGTGTAGTTTATTCCACTGGTGTCCAATTCACATGTTCCGTTTCAGTTGCCTTCTTTAATGAGATAGCCAGCAGCTTTCCCACTGTCAGGGGAAAATGTGGTTTTACCAGTGTATATAAATATGTCAGGTATTCTGAATACGCATAATCTTTTGGAAATGCTAACATACAAAGTATTTTTTAAAACTTCATAAATGTTCAGTGCAATATTTAAGATGTATTAAAGTTTTATCTGAGTCAGACCAGTCTGATCTCAGCAAAACATACATTTATTTTTCTAAACATGTGAAAATGTGTAATTTAACATATTCTTATGACTTTTTATGGAGATATGTTTCCTTTGGCTTGATTTGTATTTGTAGGTTTTAGTCCGTCCTTTTGTAGAAGTTTCTTTTCAGCGAACAGTCTGCCGGACAACAACAGCAGAGGGTCCAAACCCCAACTGGAATGAAGAACTTGAGCTTCCTTTTAGGTATGAAATAAAAGTATTTCTGAGTAGTAATAAATTATTTTGAGTGTGCAGATTTTTTCAAATCCAAGTCACGTTTCTGTAACCTTCTCAGAGCTCCCAACAGTGACTACAGCACCCACAGTTTGCAGTCAGTGAAGGATGAGGTCTTCATTAACGTTTTTGATGAAGTACTTCATGATACTGCAGAGGTGAGTTCATAGTTGTTCATACAGAATATTGTGATCTTTTTGAAGCTGAAAGAACAAGGCTTTTCAGTGTAATAGCTTTCACCCTCCTGTGCCTCTTTTCTCTCTATTTTGTCATTCCGTACTGTTTTATATCTACTCAGTACTGCAGGTTTGTTAGAGGGAACAGTCTTTACAACGTTCACCTTTGTCTGCACAAATTAAGCTTGTAATATATACTCTGCTGCTAGAACTGAACATGTGGATGTCATCAATTTTACTGACATTTAATGAAATTGGAGATACTGAGAGGCAACGTAAGAATCATAATCTGAGTTCTGTTCTTCTCAAGCTTCAAGATTTTTACTAAATTCCAGATTAATGATCCCAGTTCCTTTATCTTTTATTAACTATCTTTTTATACTCTGTCTTATCCTGCTTTACAAAAAAAAAAACTTTTTAGTTGTATATATTAATTTTTTTGGAATGAGAGAAAAATTGCAAGTACTAGTAAAAAATTTTTGTAAGTGCTCAGTGTTGGTGTAACTCTTCTCCCTGCTGAAACCAGTGAAAGCTTTCCCAGTTGCTTCAGCGTGCACAAAAATAGCAGCACTCAACGTATAACCCAAAAATAAATACTTGCACGCATTTAACTGAGAACAGAATTCTGTCCTCAAAACTGAAATGGAATTTGATGCAGCAGGAGGAAGAAAGGTACAATCTTGAAACTTAGATGTCACTCAGGCCATTAGAGATTTTTTTTAAGTGACTGGTGGGCTGATCAGGCTAGATTTGGAAATCTCTGACAGGCAATACACGTGTAAATAATGCTTCTATTCTGCAGAGTTTAGTTAGATTTTCATAGAAGAAGCTTCAAAAAAACCCCTTTTTAAATAGTAGTAAAATATTTCATTAGAAGACCACAGCTTAATTTACTTTGTCTGAGAACTTTTGTGGACTCCTCCACAGGTTTTTGAGTTCTCCATCACAGGTTATACAGGAGTTGAATCCTGAAGTGCAGGCCCATGATGTTCTGTATTTGTTCAGCATCTGGCATGCGTGAAAGGCGTGAAGAATAATCCTTGTCGTACAGGGAACTGAACTTAGAGTAAATTATTAAAACAATACAGAATTTGTATTAGTGCCTCGATTAAATTGCTGGTTAAATTAAAGGAAATGAAGCTGTCTTACAGTTTTATATTGGGCAACTTTTTAAAAGGATGATCCTGAAAGAGGAAGTGGACTCCACACTCGTGCTGAGAGGCACTGGCTGGGATGTGTTAAGATTCCATTTACTACGATATATTTTCAAGCGAGGGTGAGTATCAGTCACTTGGAGTAAAGCTCTTAAAATACAAAACTGGAGAATGAAAAGGGGCTGGCAATGGAATGTCACATTTAATGATGTTTTCTGTACCTGTTGGTTAATTTTTATGGAATTGTTCGAAAATATCTTTGAAACCACTGTTTTTTGTCCAGTTTGGTGAGTCTCTGTCAGTAAGTTCAGCATTTTGAAAGGAGCAGTACCAGACAAATGTACATCTGTGATGACAGTGCAGCCTGGCTTCCTTCACTCATGAGGTTAAAATTGCAAATTCTGTAGATGGTTTCTCAGGTCTCTGGCACTGCACAGCCTAGACAGGTGAACTACAAATAGCAATATCACCGAGACAGGTGATGGAAAACTTGACCAAAGTCTTCTTATTTGACACTTTCAATGAATCACTGAATTTTCACTTTTGCCTCTCCCAGTCCTTTCTTTCTTCCATCTCTAGAACTTTTCAAGAGAACCTTTCTTCAAGAGTTGCCAATGGTTAGTCATGGGACTGGCAGTAAAACATGCAGTTCTTCCTAGAGGAAAGGCGTGGGTTTTGTCCAGCCACCTATCCTGGACCTCAGTTAAGGAGACTAATTTTTGACAGTCCTATCAAATTACAATCTTGGTGCAGCACTCTCGTTCTACAGGGCAGTTGCTTTTACGTGCAGATCAAGTCATCATATCACAGAAGTCTCAGTTTCTTACTTCATGAAGATTCTGACATCCACTGCACACCTAATGACACCTTGATTTGCTCTGGCTATGTAGGACACTGCTCAGAACCTTAAGGGTTTTAAGACATCCTGTGAATCTCCTGGATTCTTTGAGTGGAGAGGTTGTCTGTTGGAGTCTCATTTAATTTAAGCGCAGTGCTTGGAGTGCAAAGTGATTTCCCATAACAGAACATAATTATCATGGGATTCAAGAAAGCATGGGTTTGGTTCTTTTGATTGCTGAGACATTTTGGACAGTGTATGTCTAACCAGTGCTAGTCCACCTGCTTCTGCTAGACCATGAATAATATGCTATCTTCAGCTTGGAAGGTCAGTGAATTCAAATGTTTGAGGGTTGTGATGCCCTGTAGAATGGAGCTTTCATTGACTTCAAAGTTGTGAGTAGTAAAAGGGTCTCGCCTTCTTTTCAAGAGCCTTTGGCCGTGCTGTGCAGACAGTGTGACTGTCTAATGTGACCACTGTTGTTGCAGGTCAACAAACAAGAAAGAGCAAGATCCTTTACTCTATCTGGGAAGTGTTCCATGCTAAATGCTTGAAATTCACCTGAGAGTGTCTGCTCACAGTCCTGAAAGAGTCACTGGGCAGACTTAGACATTTTAACAGACTGCTTACCAGTACCTAGCAAAGGACACAGCCTATAATCCATCTTCAAGAATTACCAATACCAGTGTCAACTTCTCTTCTTCATGCTCCTTGTTGGTCTCTCTGTCTTTCTGTTGTAGAACCAGAGTAGCTCCAGGATTCCTGTCAGATGTGTTCCTGACTCTCTTTGAAGAGGTGTTGCACTTTGTGATTCCCTTAGCATGGTGACAGTGCTGGCATGGATCTTCCCCACATTAGAGATTCTTTTCATTTGAACAGGATTTCTTAACTGAATTTGAAAAAAAGCCAGACCAGTCCAGAGTTCTATCAAACTGCATCTAGCCATTAAATTTCAGCAGTAAATGCAGCATTTCTTCATCATGTTTTACCATGCTGCAGCAGAAATTCTGAGTGATTTATTTACAGTTTTCTCCTCATCAAAACTTAATTTTGTTCTTAAATGTTTGATGGGCTAGCCCAGTGAGTCATCTGTTCATCTTCCACATCCACTGAAGATGCCCTTCCTCATTACAGTCATCCGAACCCTTTGCAAGCCAGGAGTTTGACCTTCTTTCTTTTCTTTTAAAGCTGTGTGCTTCCACTCTTGAGACTTGCCTGAGCAAGTGTAGGGGGTGCCACCTCCTGTCAGACAGGACTGCTCAGACAGACCTTATCTTTGGTTTCTGGTGGCAGAGGGAGGTGCAAAGGGCTGGTGAGGCTGTCAGAGTTCCCTTCCATGGGGAAGGTGGCTGAATGGGCCCAGTCCCAAGAAGTACCAACAGCTTCTGCATGGAAGGGATTGAACTGTGAGATGCTGGAGCATCCTTCCCACATCACTCAGGCAGAAGCAAAGGCTTGTTGTTGTGATGTTGCCTTCTACTCAGCACTGGGGTGGCCCCACCTCGAGCACTGGGGGCAATTTGGGACACCACAGCATAAAAAGGACAGCAAACCACTGGAGAGTGTCCAGAGGAGGCCATAAGGCTGGGGAAGGCTCTGCAGGGGAAGGCGTGTGAGGAGCGGTTGAAGTCCCTTGGTCTGTTCAGCTGGAGAAGAGGAGACTGAGAGGGGATGTCAGAGCTGTTTGCTGCCTTCTCCCAAGGGAGGGAGGGGAAAGAGGGGCTGAGCTCTGCTCTCTGGTGACCTCTGACAGGACCCGAGGGAATGGCAGGAAGATGTGCCAGGACAGGGTTAGACTGGATATCAGGAAGAGGTTCTTCCCCCAGCAGGTGGTGGAGCACTGGAACAGCTCCCCAGGGAAGTAGTCCCAGCATTCTCTCTGCCAGCATTCCAGAAGCATTTGGACACTGCCCTCAGCCACACGGGTGAGTGTTGGGAGTGTCCTGTGCAGGGACAGGAGTTGGACTCGATGGTCCTTGTGGGTCCCTTCCAGCTCAGGCGAATCTGTGGCGACATTTTGTCATTTTTCCAGGTAAACAGTGCCATGAGGAGGTTGCTGTTTGGAAGAAAGGCAATGGAAGGCTGGCATGCTCTCTTTCTCTAAGAGCTAGTGTGCATGATTTCTGTTACATTAAATATCAGTGCCCATAATACGCAGGAGAGGCTGAAATCCAGTTCTAATTAATATTTTTAACAATGATATGTCTCATGTATTCTCCACAGTTAATCAGTATATAGGACACATTCTCTCATTTTATTGTTCTGTAATTCAAAGTAATAAAGAAATCAAAGCCATAAAATATTTGCATACAAGTACAAAATGTGTTTGAGAAGGAAGTTTTGCTTCTAATGAGAGGTATTTCTCCATCTGTGTTTAGATTGATGGTACATTCAAGGTGAATATTCCTGCAGTGCTCCTTGGCTACAGTAAAGAAAAGAACCTGGGAATCGAGAGAGGTTACAGTTCTGTGCGAAATCTGAGTGAGGGCACATATATAACACTGTTTATTACCATTGAACCACAGCTCATTCCTGGAGAGCCAGTCAGAGAAAAGGTAATTGATCGATAAGTCACCATATTCTTGCTTTTGTTTCCAGTGGTGCAGTTCTTGAGATGTATTGGAAGAGGTGTGCTCAGGGTACCAAAGGATACAAGTATGTAAGGACATTAATTCAAATTCTGAGTGTTCTACTTCGAATTTTCTACCTCAGTTCAGTTTAATTGGATGCACTTTGAGTTAGGTGGATGCTTAATGCATGAGAAATACCTTTCACCAGCTCTCTAGATCCAGTTTAATAGAAAGCAAATCTGCATTCATTATCTGTGAGCATATAATTTTCCCATTTAGTACTGCAAACAATAAAATATTCATGGGAGTATTTGTGAACAGTGGACAAAAAGGAGGTGGGAGGTGCAAACAGAGTATTTTCTTGCTTCTGTTTTCAAACACTTCAAATACAGCATTTATCTGTGGCTTCCTGCGTACCTCCAGATCTTGAAGAGAATTATTTCTAAACAGCAGCTGGGATTTTTTTAGTTGTTTTACAAAACCAGGAGTGCCTCACACTAACACCAACACGTAACTAAAATGCAGACACTTGCTGTTTCATGTAACGTTGTGCCGTGATTTTGGGATCCATTCCATGGGGCTGTGTGTCTGTCTTTCACAAAAACCAGAAGTTCATTCTTTCAAATTCAATGCTGGCCATATATTAAGACAGAAGGAATTAGAGAGAAAGGTTTATCATTAGGTAATTTTTTTTTCCACAATAAATGTAAAATTGTACGCTGTATTCTAAAGCCCCTTTTTCCTGTTAAGTTATGGTATTAGAAATAAGATCTGTTCTACATAGTGAGAAATCCTACACAGTGAAGCTGATCCTCACAAGGAGCCACACTGAGAAGAAAAGGGGCAATGGGTACAAATTGCACGGGGAGAGGTTTTATCTCGATATGAAAAAGAAATTTTTTACAGTGAGAGCAATCATTCACTCAGAGAGCTTCCCCAGGGATATGGGAGAGTTCCCATCATGGGAGGCTTTCAGGATGGAGTGGGACAGGGTCTTAGATAATCTTATCTGGGCTGCTTTATGATTCTGTCAAAGCTAAACTGTACTGAAAAGTATGCGTTGTCACTGAAGCTCCTTGAAAGTAAAACCAGGAATAAGAACGTTACTGAAGTAAGAAAACTATTGGTACCTAAGATCTGATTTATAAAATTGGAAGAACAGTGAAAAAAACCAGTTTTATTTAATAAATGAGGAGTTTTGTCAGATTTTTATTCACTCTTTGCAGTAGAGATTTTTCTAAGTCTTGTAAAAATTTTACTCAGCAGCAGATGATTTGTTACCAAAGCCAACCAAGTTATTTCTTTAGCAAACTTTGTACAGGATTTTCAAATGAACCTTTTTTTCAAAGCAATATAAATAGAAAACAATAAAATATCATTTCTTATTAGAGGAAACTCAGTAAAATGGGACCAAATTTGTTAAGGAAGTGTTCCCTTTTGGGTGATATGGATCTAATGAACTCTGTACCTAATAACACTGCTGAAGTGACGTGTGTGTATTCAAACTGTGACTGAAAAAGTAATCCCTGTGCTGCAGCGCCCCAGATGTGACGCATGTGCTGATTAGAGAAAGTGTTCAGCATAAAATGACAAAAACTAACTCAATATTTTTGCTGTCCTTTGTTCCTATTTCTAGCCATTCCTTCTGTAGTTGTTTTAATGATGCTGTAGTGTTCTAAGCTGCTGAGCTTAATTTTAGTTAATTTTATGATACCTTTTTTTGTTTCTTTACTTGTTTTTTCCTCTCTTTCTTGCTGTCCTTCCTGAATCTCTATTTAGATGAATGAAATGCTTAAGAAGGTACAATATTACTGAATTAAATCAGTTGAGAGATTCCTGTTGTTCCCCGTTTCAGATTTAGCTTGGGTATGTGCCATTCAGCAATCTTTTTGCCCTTTACATTACTTGACTCTGACACAGCAGTTGTTTATTTGCCAGTAATATTTGCAGTGAATGACTACATTTAAATTTACAAAGTGCCAGAGGCTGTACATTTTGGCTTTTAATTATGGTTAAGAAGAATCACCAGTGTGTGCCTTCTCTGCTGACTCAGAGGTCAAGTTGCAGGGTCCTGCCCAGCTGTTACACCTCTGGTTGGTTTGAGAAGGATAACAGACAACAAAGTGGTTTATTTTGATCAAAAATGTCGTGAAGGATGACCTTTAATTCTCAGCACCGCTAGAAATATAGAAGGGATTCTAATTAGAACTGAAAGAACTATTTTGGCTGAACCTGAGACCTTTAAAGGATGAGATCTTAGGTGATGTACGAGCAAATAATTGTCACTGTTATATAATTGATAAGTGCTTTGGAGTCCTAGATTTGCTGCCAGAAAATCTCATCTAAAAGCGTTAAAATTGTAGGCAAGTATGAGTTACAAGGATTTATCTATAAATTACTTGGACCTTCCTGCAAATATTTTGGCACTGGGCAGGGTTGTGGCAGTATTATTTATATAAAAATTACTGGGATTTTATGCATAACCTCAAGTGTGGTTTGAATAGAGTGTGGTGTGAGCAGCATGTAGGATTAGTACCTAACCCTAATTATTTACCCTTGAGTTAATGTGTGGTCTCTGCAAGGTTATTTGGCTGTAACTTTCACTACACTTTCAGTGCTTTTCATAAAGTCAGCTCTAGGTGCAGGTCATTAAGTGCATTTCTGTGTAAATACAAATTGCCTGATTTTTCCATTGCTTTTCTTATATGAACGAAAGTCTAGACCACAAGAAAAGTTCAAAATGCTATTACAAAATAATTTTATGTTCCTTTTGTGCTCCCGTAAATAGTAAAGACTTATACGCATATTGGAAATAAACCTGATTTTTATATGAATTCTCCTGTCTTTTTAAGTTTGATACTCAAGAAGATGAGAAATTGCTCCAGGCTGCAGAAAAGTATGAAGCTGAATGTACCTCAAAGTTTCCAAGCCGCCAGTGCCTGACAACTGTCATTGACATCAATGGGAAAACAGTTTTTATTACCAGATATATCAGACCTCTGAATCCTCCAGAAGAGCTTCTTGATGCCCTCCCGGGTAGTCCCCAAACAGCAGCAGTAAGTGGTGAAGTGTCTGGGCTACAGATTTCAGAGTGTGATGGGCACATGGTGTGTTTTCTGCTTGCTGAAAGGCTCTGCTACTTGTAAAGGCAGAACTAGAGATACAAAATAAAGCAGGATTGACTGTGTGTGGTGTGCAGTAAGTCTGCCTGTTGTGATGCTGGAAAAGGATATTTGTTTTCTCTGGGAAAAAAAATAGGTATATTAATGAGTATTGCCCTTTAAAAGACAAAGGATTACTCCCAGCCTCAATGGGAGTGAATTGTATCAGTCTTACATAGAAGGTCTAAAATGAGCTGCTTCTGCAGTGAGGTTGGTCAGTGTTTTGTTGTTGATAGCTGTGGAAACAGCACTGTGCCACACATCTGGAAAAATAATAATAATAATAGTAGTAATAATAATAATATTAGATGTCCCTGTCGTGAACTGAAGGGGTGACTTGCTCTGTTCTGTGTTGTTGCAGGAATTGGTGGCTCGATATGTTGCTTTGGTTCCTTTTTTGCCAGATAGTGTGTCATTTGCTGGAATTTGTGATTTATGGAGTACGTCAGACGTAAGTAATGCATTAAACAGAAGTTCTTTATCCTCCTGAATGCAATGCAACGTCCTGGCAGCCCCTGCTTTCAGGAGGAGATTGTACTAGATGAGCTTTTGAGGTCCCTTCAGACCTAAATTATTCTGTGGTTCTATTATTGGGAGGATTATTTTTCTTTATAAGCAATTTATTTCAAAGACCAAAGCTTGAGAAAAGTTGCTGAGCTTGATGTGAACCAAACTTGTTATCTGTGATAGGTTGTAATTGATTGACCCTAGGAATGCTTAGGGCTTTAACCTTTTTCTGGGTTTTTTTAGTTGTAAAACAATCCCAAATGGCTCATCACCCACAGGTGGAAGGATGCTGACTGATGGAGGATTTAAAACTAGAGTTAAAACTGATCATTGTAGTTCCAAGAAGCTACAGAAGAAATGCTGCATGTAAAGTCAGCAATAATGGGATATTTCACAGAATCACAGAATTGTTTAGGTTGAAAAAGACCCAACCATAAACCCAAGACTGTCAAGTCCACCCCTAAAGCGTTTCCTGAAGCACCACATCTACACATCTCAAATACTTCCAGGGATGGTGGCTTAACCACTTCCCTGGGCAGCTGTTCCAAAGCATGACAACCCCTTCCATGAAGAAATTCTTCCTAATGCCCAATCTAAACCTCCCTGGTGCAACTTGAGACCATTGCCACTTGTTACTTGGGAGAAGAGACCAGCACCCACCTCAGTACAACTTTATTTCAGGCAGTTGTAAAGAGCAATGTCTCCCCTCAGCCTCCTCTTCTCCAGGCTGAACAACCCCAGGTCCCTCAGCCGTTCCTCGTAGCACTTGTTCTCCAGCCCCTTCCCCAGCCTCGTTCCCTTTTCTGGACGCGCTCCAGCTCCTCCGTGTCCTTCTTGGAGAGAGGGGCTCAGAACTGACCCCAGTACTCGAGGTGTGGCCTCACCAGTGCTGAGTGCAGGGGCACAATCCCTGCCCTGCTCATGCTGCCCACGCTGTGTCTGACACAGGCCAAGATGCCACTGGCACTCTTGGCCACCGCTGGCTCATATTCAGTCAGTTGTCAATCAACACCCCCAGGTCCTTCTCCCCCAGGCACTCTCCAGCCACTCTTCCCTAAGCCTGTAACACTGCTCAGGGTTGTTGTGACCCAGCACTTGGCCCTGTTGAACCCCATAGAGTTGCCCTTGGCCCATCGATCCAGCAAATAATTAGCCTTCTGTGTCATGTACAAATAAATCCTCTCAGCTCAAAAGACCTTGGTTCCTGTGGTAAAATCTCAGCTCTGCATCATGGATTTTCACAGCATTCACTCTTTGTCCTCCATGTTGAAACTGTGCCCTGTAAACAGTAAAGATCAGTTGCAAAGATCTGGGAGGGCTCTTTTGCTTCAGAAGCATTAAGAAATATTATTAAAAGTTCTAAGCTGACAACTCAGTTGATATCTGCATAGGAGGACTGTTTTTTTCTTGTATCTCAATTAGCAATTTCTTTATCTTCTGGCGGGAGATGAGGAAGAACACGCCGTGCTCTTGTGTAATTATTTTCTTGGTATGGGGAAAAAAGCCTGGCTTATCATTGGAAATGCTATTCCTGAGGTAAAAGAATTTTCTCATTTGGTTTGAATATTAACTTTTATTCTGTGAAGCAGAATTTTTTCTTGCTGTATTCCTCATCGTGTGTTATCAAGCATTTGTAAACCCTGATTGGACTTCAGCTTCACTGAATGGTGCAACCAGGACAGGGGGAATGGAGACACAGTTGGGGTGGGACTGGGGAAAGGTGGAGAGATGGCCGGAGAGGATGAGGGGCTTGCCAGGGGTTCTTACTGGTCCATAATTCTCTTTCCAGCTGAAGGAAAAGCTGCAGCGAGAGCAATAAGAGATGTTTGAGCTTGACAAGTCAGTCTTCGTGTGCCTTTGGGCACGTGGGGTGGGCAGCTTTGCCTTGGGCCGCCTGCCTGGGACTTGCTGGAGCCTCCTGTGGCAGCAGCCTGGCTCAGGCTGGCTGAGAGCTGAGGCTTTTGGAGTCTCCTGCTCATGAGAGACACATCTGTGCTCAGGGAAGCACTCAGCTTTCCAGGTACTGCCCTTTTCAAAGAGGTGGTAAGAGTGTTTGTAGTGCAAATCTCCATCATTAGTATCTCCAATTACCAAGTACACCAGAAAGTTTTGCTGAACAGACTTTTAGGAACAGGTACTCAGGTAAGTTCCTTCCACTCCAAATCTGATGGAGATGGCGATCCTTAATAAAGCATTCATCTTATCCATCCTGTAAGGAGAGCTGTTACTTCAGGTATTTCACAGCACTTGGAAAACGTGAGAGAGAACAAGAAAATGGAAAACCAGTCTAGGGGTTCCTGACTGATGGATGAGGCATGAATTGTGCTGCCTTGGAGATCACCCACTGATGGGAGTTGTGGCCATAGCCAAGAATCCGTATTTTGACAATGGTTTGAGGCTCTGTGTGTGTGACATAAAGAGACAAAGAACACATTATTTTGTGTTAGTTGGTCGAGTTGTAATGAATCTGTAAATTCTTCCACCCAGTTTGCCCCAAAAAGTACTGTTAAATAGTAAAAATTAACTATTCCATAAAAATTAACTACTCCAAACAATACAAAAGATACTTTCTTTGTAACCATTTTTAAAACATCTTTCTCATACTTCTTTTTTTCTTCCTAGGGACCAACTGCCTATGTGTTAACTTTGGAACAAAGTCAGTATGTAATTTGGAATCCCAGTACTGGATGTTTTTATGGGCAGTGTGATACTTTCTGCCCCTTACAAAATGTGCATGGTCTGATCAGCTGTGATAATGTAAGTGTGCTCAATCTGCTGATGGTTCTGTACATACAAGAGCTGATAACTTGATGTTTTTCTTAACATTGTTTGTTCATCAATGTAACTATAGTTATGCTGTCATGTTATTGGTGATTTTATTCAATCTTTAGCAGGTTTTTCAGCTACTTTAAGTACTGAAAATAAGAAAAAAAATTTTTAATCAGTATTTAGGTGGATCATGACACCCATGCATAAAATGTTTGTTATTGGGCTTCACTTACACGTTTTCCATCTTGCACAGCCTAAGAATGTATTCAGTTTACAACTGCTCAGCGGAGGAGTAGTAACTCAGCAAAGTTAATAGGCTGCAGGTGAAATGTAACTCAGAAATGAAAAATAAAGCAGATTAGAAGGAGTCAGCTAACACCGTGGCAGGCAGAGCCCTGAATGGTCCAATGTGCAAAGCAGGGAGCAGGCTTTACAAACCACAACACCTGATCTTTTGCCTGGTGTCAGGTCCTGCTCTTCATTTGCCATAAAGTAATATCAATGTCTGTTCACAACCTCCGTGTGGCTGGGAACCCTCAGAAACCCCAGCAGGGGAGAGGGAGGATATTGTAGGGGCAGGTGAACCAAAGGCCACTGCTTGGGGTAGAGCTGAGCCTGTGGCAGGAGGGACAGGAAGCCTGGGGCAGTTCCTGCCAGGAGAATGCCCTGCCTGGGCTGGGAACCAACCCTCACAGCTCCTGGGGACGGAAACAGGGACACGGGAGCTGGGTCGGGAGGTGTGAAAGCCTGGAAAGTGAGGAAACAACAATGGTGTGGGAAAAAAACCCAACAAAACAAAAAAACCCTGGGATTTATTTGAAGGAAAAGTGGAAATCTGGGCTTCAAAGTTTGTTCCTTGTATTTTTGGAATCACTGTAAGGAAACAGTGAGTCAGCTCCCGTAGTGCACCAAAATATAGCAAACCTTTGCTTGTATTTTCTGTTATTGAAAACCTTCCTGGAGAAGTTGTCTGAAGGATTGTGCATTATAATGGGTTAGGGTTTGTTTCTTTTTAATTTTCTGGGGTTTTATTGTAAACACAAACCTTTGCATAAGACTTTAATATTCTAAGGCATATTTTCTTAAAAGTGTCTGTTATGTTGTTCACTCTAGGAAGTGGTTGAATTGGTTGGGGTTGGGTTTTTCTTGTAGTGTTTAACCTACAGTTTAGAAAAATGTAACTTAATTGTTAATTGCTGGGAGAAGCAACCAGGGACTTCAGCACTGACAATTGACCCAGCTAGCCCTGAACTCCAGAGCTCAGTAACATCTTTCAGAGCAACCAAGTGCAATCTCCCTGTGACTCTGAGCAGGTGTGGGGCCAGCAGAGCAGTGCCTCTTCATGGGGAAGGAAAAGCAATGCTGTCATACAGACTGCACACAGAACCATCAGTTACATATTAATTAGTACACTGACATATTAATTGTTGGTACATTCTACAGCCTTAGCAGTAGTTATTTAAAGGTTGTTTTGAACAAGAAGCCCGCGATGCCTCCACACTTCAGACAAGGCTCAAACACAAGACCACACTGAATATCTATAAAGAAATGCAGTGCAAGACACAAGTTCTCCTTGATGATAAAAGTATGTGCAGGAGCTGTGTGTGTCTGCAACATCTGCTTACGTTCTACATCACCCAGTGGTGCTGGGGTGCAGCAGGCCATGAGGCATCACAGCCACAGCTGCACTGGGCTGGGCCACTGGAAGAATTTCGTTCAGAATTCAGAAAAGACTTGCACAGCAATCCAGAGGGGTGGATTGCAGCTCAGGACAGCAGGAGGAACTCTGGAGAACACTGTGACCCAGCACCACGTGATGCTGAGGCGATGGTAAAGGCAGAAAGCTTCTGAAAGTGTAAGAACTGCCACGGTGCAGTAGATGAGCTGTTTGTTAGAGAGGAAATACTGGAGAAAACATTCAGCAGGCAGAGCTACCAACTGCAGACAGCATTTCAGTTGCTACACTGGGGGCACAAGATGGGACAGACCAGCATCATCCCTTTGGTAAGAGGCTGCACAAGTTGCACATCAGGTGTGACAATGTAAGGCTGCTGTGTTTTGCATGAACTCGGTGGCTGCCACAGGACGCCAAGAGTGTATAGTACGGTATTGCCCTGTAAGCAGAATGTACAGCTGAGTATATGCTGAGAGGTAAAACAAACTTGCTTTCTTGTAGATTTGGTTCAACGTGCAAGAATACGATTCCCCAGCAAGGACAAATTTTGATGTCAGCAAAGCAAAAAACTGGAAGCCTTTCTTCTCAAGAAGCTTGCCCTTCCCTGGGCTCTCCAGCATTCAGGTATTACCTTATCTTTCACCAACTTCATTTGAGGGCTTGAGAGAGCAGAGATTTGTGTGAAGGAACAGAGACCAAGGGCTTTGGACTCATGTGGTTAAGTGTATTTATGCAATGGCACAGGATTTGAAGATTTTCCCAGGCACTACTTAAGAAACAGGAACTACTTAAGCAGGAACATGGCGAAGTATTTGGTTTTGTACAGAATGAATACACATATATTGTCCTCTAAATATCTGTGTAAGGTCTCAGGACAAATCCTTAACACAACCCCATCCAGAGAAGTAGCTTGGCATTATAAAAAAAAGTCAACTTTTGCCTTGCAGCTAGGAAGGAATTATTTCAAGCTGTAAATACTTCCTTAGTAAACAAACAAACAAGATTTTTTCTAGTTTATCAAAAGGAGCTGAAGTTTACTGAGAAAGGAAAAAACAAAACCAGCATTGCACATAAACATCTCATTAATGTTTTTTATGATGTCTTTACTAGAGTATTTTAGCATAATTGTGAACATATATGATTACATCGCTGTATAGCTAGAAGAGATTGCACTCTAATATTTACACTTTTTCTTTATTGCTAGCCTGAAGAATTAGTTTATCAGCGTTCAGACAAGGCTGCTGCTTTGGAACTACAGGGCAGGTAATTCTACTTCCAAAACAAATTCTGTCAGTGCTGAGCCCTAGAGGTGGAGCATCTTCATACATCAGTTCTGAAAACCTGCTTTGAAAGCTGGGAATTAAGGACAGCAAAAAAAAGCAAACAAACCAAACCCCAGAAGCTGTAGTTCTCAGGGCTTTTTTAATAGAGGTCACCAGATGACTGACCAAGCATTGCTGTAGAGTTTTATAATAAGCAAAATGCTGTTGAGGGCTGAGAGGAGAGCATGTGGACTCAAACAGGGTTGTACTCCCCTGGCCTCCTGCTTTTCTGAGCTTTTAGGTGGCAGTAAATTTAACTGAGGTCCTTTGTGTTCGTCATAATCTGTACTAAATGTGTCAAGGGAGATCAGTTCAGGTCTCCAGTAAACACTAGAATTGTAACGATCAGTGTATTTTATTCCAGGATTGAAAAAATATTAAAAGATAAGATTATGGAGTGGAGACCACGGCACCTGACTCGTTGGAACAGATACTGTACCTCTACCCTGCGTAACTTCCTGCCACTGCTGGAACAAACCCAAGGCAAAGATGTGGAAGATGACCATCAAGCAGAGCTGCAGAAACAGCTCGGGGAGTACAGGGTACGGGAGTGAACAAATACAGCTTGTACATGGAAGCAGGAATCTAAATCCCTAGGATCTGGTAAAAAGAAGATTGTCCTAGGCTATTTACAAGGGGTTTTGTACTGAAGATAAACCAATGTAATACAGTGAGGGAGTGGTGATGTATTTTATTTCATTGGTAGATTATAGACTCATAGAATGGTTTGGGTTGGAAGAGACCATACAGATCATCCAGTTCCAACGCCCTGCCATGGGCAGGGACACCTTCCACCGGATGAGGTTTCTCAGCAGACAGAGTGGCTGCACTGCCCCTGCATTATTGCTGTAGCACAGCCCTCACTGCCTCCAGCACAGAAACCCAAGTGCAGCCTCCTGGCACTGGAGCTGACGGCTTTCCTGGTGCACTGGTTCAGGTCTGGTCAGGAAGAGCAGTGCTGAACAGGGGCAGGAGCCCACCCACAACAAGCTCTGCTTCAGTTCTCTACTCTTTGCTCCACTCTTTAAAAATGGAAGGAGATTGACCTCAGTATTCCCTGCAGTGACCAGTGTGGACGTGCATTCTTCCTCCAGGCTGTTCTGAGCACTGGCTCCTTCTGCTCTTCATGGAAAACAGCTGCAGGAACAATACTGTACACAACCATTTTCAACATGGGTTTTCAGTTCCTGTTGCACCTGCAATGCATTACAGGCAGGAGGTGTTTGCCACCTCAAATCCCAGTCAGTGCAGATAGAACACAATGAATTAAAACCAGTTAAGAGACAGAAAAGCAGCAAAGTTTTGCTGTATGTGTTCAACAATAGAACTTTATTCCAGTGGATTTCTAAACATCTTCACTTTGAACTTAACCCAAACTAAAGAAATAAAATGGCAGAAGGTTGCCTGGAGTGTATGAAATGGAAGTGTAATGAAAATACAAAATGGGCTTTTTTTGATTGCATTTCCTCAGGCCAACAATGGAATAGAAATTTACATGCACAGTAAACCAGATTTTAAAAAATCTATTGATTTATTTATTGAGATGCCCTTACCTTACGCATTTTTTCTTCTTTCTCCCTCCCAGGTCTCTGGATTTCCTATTCATATGCCATTTTCTGAGGTCAGGCCTTTAATAGAAGCTGTACGCAGCACAGGAGTTCATACCATTGACGTGTCCAGTGTTGAATTTGCTCTAGCTGTGTACGTTCATGCCTACCCCCAAAATGTTCTCTCCGTATGGATTTATGTTGCTTCACTTGTTCGAAGGAGGTAGCGTAGGCCAGGACAGCTCGGGGAGTTTGCTTATGTAGGGGTAAACATCACAGATATCTCACAGTGCTGATCTGAGCTATCCCAAGTGTTTTAAAAAAGGAGCGAGAACCTAGTTTTTAGTAGCTACAAACATGAGCTTTCTTCACCCTACAACCACTTCCTAGTGCTAAGGAAGAGACTGACACTTAAAATTCCAGTACTAAGAAGTGACTTCTTATGCAGTATTTAATAGCTTTCTGTGGGACACCACACTCTTACATTAAAACATTACCTTGGCCCACAAAGTGACATTGCACTGTAAAATAGTAGAGTTTGGCCACCTTATTTTCAGGTGAATGTTGGTTCTTGGAATCGTGCCTTGAAGGTTATGTTTTTAGCCAGTCAGTTTATTTTATCTATAGAGCTGCTTCCTCTTGAGACACTGTCAGTTGGTTACAGCACAAACAACTACAGTTTTCCAGTGTTCCTCAATGAAGACCAGGACTGGTTACCCATGAATAAATTTCATGCACTGAGTCCTCACTGAAAACCATGCTTCAATTTATAACAAGAGGCTGCTTTTGCTACTTCCTGCTTAGTGTCTCTCTAATGCCTGCAGCAGAGGTGTCAGGCAACGTTTTCTTTAAGCGTTGAAGTATTTAATAAATATTTTTACTAAAAATTAAGTGGAAGCTCATTCATTTTATCCAAGAATTTGATCAAGTTACTTCAGAGTTTGAGATCCTTATCTGTAAAAGATTATTTTACTAAAAATCAAACTTGCTTAGCGTGCAAGTATCAGTGTTAATGTTGATATAAATATAGACTTTTCCTCCAGTTACCTTACTAATTAAATTCTTCCAAGTGAAAATGATGGTGGGTTGAGCTAGGAAAGATGTTCATCAGAACGTAACACAGTTAAGCTTGTTCTCGAGCTTAATTCCAAACCAGACTCAATCCCTCTAATAAATACTAGACAAAGTCTTTGGTTTAGAGCTTATTGTTGCCACAGGTCTAGAAGCCTCCAGCAGGAAGAGGTAGCTCCCCTGTCCCCATGGGATGCTTTGCTGAAGGACACTGATGGCATTGCCCACGTTTAGTCCAACTCCCCTTCAGAGAGGGGTGAGGAAACACGATGTAAGCAAACAGAATTTTATGCAGCTGATCGAGCCCTCAGCTGTGTCTCTGTCACTCTGCACAGAGACCACCACCTAGCAGGAAGGAGGAGAGGACCTCCAGCCACTCATCCCAGCCTCTGGAATGAGGACAGATGCAAGAAAGCCCACCGTGTACCTCCTGACTCTCAACTTGCCTCAGTCAGCACTGCACAAATGGCCACATATCAACTCTAACCTCTGAGCATCAAAGTCAGTTTAATGCAGCTTGACTGAAGCAACAGTCAGAGGAATAAGGGTGTCCTTTCATACCTCTTCTCTAGGCTTCCAGCTGAGCACCGTACAGTCTGTCTGTAGCCCACGTTTAGCTGGTGCCCATGAACAGCCAGCTCTGCACCAGCTCTACATTCACCTCTATTTTTCTTACCTCACTGAACCTAAGTATTTGGGGTAACAGAATGGTATCAAAACTTGCAGTTTATTTTAATCTCCAGACATGCCTGCAAGCTGAGTAGTTTCCAGGCACTTTTTCAAAGCTACATACACCACGGCTGGCATCCCAAGTAAATACTCCTCAGAAGAATTTAATGAGTAAAACAGTGCCTAGTTTGGCATGCTGTCAGCCTTCAAAATTAGGCAGGATGGGGAAAAACCCAAGGCTGCTGCCTACCCTTGCTCCGCCTGAGAGAAAACCAACCACGCTGCTTTCAGCGGGTGGCAAATGCCACAGAACACAGGTTACAGCACTTGCTTCCTCTTGGAATGAGCTCTTCCCCTCACACTCCTGCCCTGCTCCCACGTTACTCATCTCTCTTCCTGGCACAGGTTTCACTCAGACCAACAGCTGATTCTGTGCCTCCCTGAGGGCTCTCTCCAAAAATGAGTGCAGTGGGGAAAAAAAGCACTGTTGTCGTTCAAAGAGTTCATATTAATGAAAACTGACTTCCTTGGAAGCTGTTTCAAAATGCATCTTACCACAGTTCCAGGGCAAAAACAAAACCCCCAATGAAATACCAACAACCCCCCCCAAACACACATGGCAAGGTTCAGAGCTCTGCAACGACCACAGCAGCCATCACCCAACCTGCAGCCGACTGCCAAGGCACACCTGGATAACACACCTTAAAAGCACAGATACTGAACTGCTACATAAGGTTTTTGTTGGTGGGAATGTTTTATTTGAGTATGTCTTTCAAGCCCAAATACAAAACCAAATGCAAAAGGAAGGTGGGAACTTCCCTAATTTTGTAGTATATGGAACGACTTCAGGATGAGAGGAAAGGGGAAGAAACAAGGCTCCTAAAAGATGTATAATTGTTACCCAAATGCAAACAATACATTTCCAATTCTCTGCAGAGCTTAATATTGTACTTATGGATTCAAAATAAAAGAACCATTCACTTAACACAAAATAATCCAGTAAAGTATACTTAAGTGCCAAAGTTGGAAGAAAGTGGCATTAAAAAAAGAATCTGCATATTTTCCCATCTTCCCCCAATTAAGTAAAACAAAACCCAACACCCTTCAAACCAAATGAGATTTTGTGAGATTGTTACGACACTGTACAGTACACTCAGAATTAAGATCTGGAGGTTGCGGGCAGGGCCAGGCTAGTATAATGAATCTCACTCCAAGGACTGTTAACACGATGCAAACTGTAAGTAAAGTGCATGAGAGGAAGCCTGCTCAGCTAAATGTAGAAGACTGAAAGGTCAGGAGTCAGCGGTCACTCGCCAGAGCGGCAGCAGGCCCGAAAACCACACTGCAAGTTCTGGCATCCACTGGCGGTTTCAGCATGAGGACCTGCACAAAACCAGAACAAATGTGAAAAGAGGGAAAGGCCATTTGTTTAGATTCAGAGTTCTTGTAACCAGGTAATTCAGAAAGTGTCTCTTTTTTAGAACACTGAACTTCCTTCAGCACTGCGAAGCCTGAAACACTGCCAGTGCTGTCACAGTATAAAAACCACAGCTGGAGCAGTTATATTCCGAGATCCTGTTGCTCTGATAGCTTAGCCCCATGAAAAGAACACACTCAAAGTGACACAGTTGTACAATGAGCAGTGCTAAATGAACAAGTTCAAGCAAGCTCTTACAGCTTGCTTCAGAATGAGGTATACAAGTATTTTCACAAGGCATATTTTAACTCATTTTTCAAATTCAGATGATGACTTCATGGCATGAGCAAAGAAACCATAGTCTCCAAAACTATTTCTACTGCAAGGGAAACAGTTTTATAGTCTGAAAGGTTTTCTTCTCCATGAACACTTCATGGTTGGCTAGATCTCGTGCTCTGACTCGGAAGTCAAAAACTAAAGAAAAAACCACTTTTAGTATCACTGCAGTTATCAGAAGCCATAAGGCTAAAAACCAGCCATTCAAAAACGAAGAAGTTGCAAGCACAAACAGTATAAACAAACACTGTAATTCCACCCACCTCCACTTACCTTCACTTACTGTTATCCCTTTAATTCGAAATGTTAAGGTGATCATGAGATAAGAAACTATTACATTTATCAGTACAGGATTTAATTCCTGCAGCCGCTTGCCTGCTTCAGAGACACAAACATTTACATTCAGGTTGGCTGGACTCCAGCACCCAACATAAACTGCATGTGGGTTGTTGAGTTAACTAAAACAAGCTGGCAGAGACCTAACCAGGACAACCCAAATTCTCCCCCTTTGAGAAAAATCAAATATTATTTAAGGTGTTTTTACTACATTTACAAAGGACAAGCAAAATAATGTACTGAGCTCGGGCACCATGCTATGTCTGGCTTGTTTTCTCCCCTTAAACAGTAACTTAAAGTCGTAATTCAATTAACTTCCAAGAACCTGGTATCTGGAAATCAGCTCTGCTTCATGCCACACACAGATGAGCAATACTGTACAAGGTAATTAAGTTAACATGCATGAGACTGAATAAAACAAACCTGAAGCTATAAGGAAGGACAATGGTCACAGTATGCAAAACAATAAGCTTTTCATTTGTGAATAAACTCATTTTCAAGTCTTTTTTTTCACCTGAGCTAAATTTTGATCCTCCAAGTCACTTAGGAGCTAGAGTTTGACAGCTTCTTCTCAAGTCCTTTAAAAAGGAGACTCGGTTCTTCTGAACCAAGAAGCAGATTGTTTAGCAGAGCCTGTTCTGTCCAAGTCGTAGCTGACCTTCCCCATCATTGCCACAGCTAAGCTGTGCATCAGTAATTCTGAAGCAACTGTCACACTTCTAGGAAAATGCTTGTTCATAGAACATACAGAACCACAACACCCCAAGGAAGGGAATACTTATTGTACTTCACCATTGTTTTCCATCCTTTTCTTGCTCGTTTTAAGAATATTCTTCCTCATGCTCATAAGTAGAACATAAAACCTGCCCTTCTAGGTCCGACCAATGCTCCACCCACCCCTACCTTCATCAACAAGTTTTCTCTAGGGAGAACTTAGAAGCCTATCATGCACACCTTTTACATCCCCCCAGTATTCCTGACTGTGGTAGCAGGGACTCTGAAGTCCATTCCCTTCAGTGTTTGTTTATGGTTTAGCTGTGCATGTATTTGTTTAACCTCTTTTTAAACGTGCTGATACTGTTTCCACAGTTCCCCATGGGATCAAGTTCCAGAAGTTGACTACATTGCACATCTGCTTTAAATCAACCACCTACCCACTTCATCTACTGCTTCCCCAGTTCTATAGTAACCCCCCTTCCTGCCTTCTCATTCCAATATGAAAACACTCCAGACTTTTGAGAGCCTCCTTTGCACACAACTGCTCCATTCCCTAACTCTCTAGTAGATCTCTTCTGTACCGTCTGTAACTCTGTTACATACAATCCTCAAGATGGAGAGACCAAAACCACATGAAGTACTCCAAATGACTGCCCCGATGCTTCCAGGACCACGAAGCAACACCCTCTAGCTTGTTCTCAACACCCTGGTGAGGCATAACACTGGTGGCTGCTTTGACGGCTGCTGCTGCAAACAGGAAAGATCTCAGAATTAGCACTGACAGCCCTCTGAAATCGTTGTGTCCACACTGCAGCTGCCAGCTCTGAATTCAGCTGGACTCCCCCAGCCCCCCGGACACGTAACCGTACATACGTACAGCTATACCGAAGCTCCTAAGAGGTCCTTCTGGAAATCTTCAGCACCAGTATTGTTACTCGAGGCAGCTCAGTACCACTCCGACTTGGAAATTACTGTGTGCACTTCTTACACCACCACAGCAGTGGAAATGCTGAATAGTGAGCACAGCACAGGACTCGGGGGCGGGGGTAGGGAGAGGAGATGTCACCTCCCAGATTCCTGTCCATTCTGAAAGCGACAATTAAGCCCTGTCCATTCTTCCTACCCCTCAATTAGCTTTCAGTTTTTTAAATTTAAACCGGTCTTACAGCAACTTAGTCTCAAAAACTTAGAAACTTCTAAGTAAAGTGCAACATCTGAAAAGCTTATAGGTTCATTTCCTAATTCATTAGGCACTGGATTAATTACAAATGACATTAATCACAACATAGTGAAAATTTACCCTTCTTCCTACGCTGCATTTCTTGTCCCACGTCTGATCCTTACACACTGACTCTCCTTTATAGCCTCTGATAAAGAACTCTGACAAAATGAAATATTCAGCATTCAAAACCCATCTGAAATCTTGCACCCTTGTTCTTCGGTAGCATATACAGGCAATTCCCATAGCGTGGAGGGTATTTTATGCTCTTACTACAACAATGTACTGAGTCTTTAATGGTTGTTTAACAGTAAGGCTACCTGCTTGAGTCATTACATTTGTGTTTTGACATGGCAATTGGTCTCCTCCTTCACAGGTCATTTATCTCCTCTATAAATGTCCTCCCCCTCTTTCACTTGCTCTTTTGATACAGATAGTGAAACTGAAATGCCTTTATTTTGATACCCACAGAGATTGTTTCCATAGCTTTTATTTACTAGGACTGACTTTTGGCTACACCTCTATCTCTTCACTCTTTGCTGCTGACCTCATTTGGACTGGACTTCTGTTTTCAAACAACCTCTGTTAAAGTTCAAATGGCCTTATTAATCTTGCAAAAAAACCCACTCTCCCTTTTCCTTTGGACTTTACATTGCCATTTGAGTAAGTCGGTCATTTTCCATCTTAGACTGGGGCTGAATCACTTTCAGGAGGGTCCCTCTCTTCCTATTGACTGTGAAGCCTTGAGTGCAAGCAGTGAAGTAACTAAATTAAATGCATTTTGGGCTGGTTCGCTTGGGAAACAGAATTAATCAGACTCTCATCTGACCTGCCTCAGTGTAGGTTACTGGTTTAGTTACCTCTAGACTGGATTACTGTAATGCTCTTTACATGCACACCTGATCACTCAGATGCTCCAGGTGACTCAGAACAGGGGTTTGCTCACAACTGATGAACAGCTCTCAGTGCTCTCAAATAAAGTACATACAAACACATCTTGCAATTTAATAAAGGACCATAGCTATTCAATTACTCCGTTGTTACACGTACTAATTAAACAAAAATTACCCAAAATTTTCTGTGAAGAAGTTGGGCATTTCACCAAGAATACACAGCAATTCAGACCAAGACCAAGTTACACTTACAGAGCTTTGAGAGTACCTTGGTTGTCTGCACAACTTGAAAGAGACCAAACTCAAAGTCTAACAACAATGCATTCCCACATAAACCTGCACACAGGAGGCCATAAGTCTTAACAGAAATTGCAAGGCCTTGGCCCCATTGCTGGATCAAACTATGACCAATGAATTTCAAAATGCCAGAAGAAAAGAGTGAATCATCTGAATCACCATAACTTTATTTCATTAATGCCCTAGTTGTTTAATTACAGCCCCTGAGGATGACATTAAAAGAACCCTAGAAACTGAATTATACTTAAAAGCAAAGTGCTACTGCTGCAAAAATTAGGGAGCCCCAGTTTTCTAAACCTAAAGCTGACAGCACTCCAGCCTTTATAACTGAGAATACAGTAAGGAGACTGAACAGAGCTAGATAAAACAGCCTATGGGGAAATATAAGCTTTTCAGTGGCTAAAGGTAACATTAAACTCTTTTTACTGAGTTCAGTGTGCTTTACCATCAAATGTGGTTTAGACATCAAAGAAAATCAGGGTTATCTAACTCCAAGTCTCCAGTGTTGAGCAAAACATAGGCAGATATCCTAAACATCAATATGCAAACCAAAAATTGATGTCATACTGACAGTAAACAGAAAACTGCAAACAAACATGACAACAAAACAAGTCCAGCAAGCCCTCCACAAAGAAAATCCAACTAAGATGTGTGTAAGGGCCTCCATTAGGCTGTTTTTATAGAAAAACACCTCACAATATGCTGCAGGTGAAAGTAAAGCCCTTTCATGTCAACAACAGTGGCATCTTTATTATTATTCAAAGATGACTAAATTCCATGCTGTTGGATCCATTTTTTGTTCTGCAAGACTGACAGGTTTTCCAGCATGATCCCAGAACACACATCCTTATGTAAAAAAAATCCCTGATAAGCTGATGGGCAAAGAAAATGATGAAATTATTCTCCACAAGCTTACAGAGCAGTAATCTTTGTGCAGCAGTTAGTAATACAATTCACGTATGTGCAAACAAACAGCTTCAGACATGGATCGCTTTAAGGGAAACAGGTTTTGCTTTCCCTATGTTTGCTTTAGAAATACAGGAAGATACAGAAATAGTTCACGCTGTCACACAAATCCTGCTGCCTGCAGAGCTGAATAAGGCATTAGTTGCACACTGAATAGCCCTATCACAATGAAGTTTGACTGAAAACACAAAGAACAGTATCCAGATAAAACTGCAGGGAACCGAGTTATAAAAGGTTATTTTGAGTTTCAGAATTTTGCCAGGACACTCCTGTAAGTTTTTATCAACTTTCCTCTTAAAGAAAACAGCCACAAACTTCTGAGATGCTATTATTTTTCAACAGATGTGAGAAGTCAGGCCATTACAGCCTCACTCTCCCATTGATTTCTCTCTACAGGAGTAACTTCATCCCAAGGCATGCATGATGCTTTACAGAACCAAGCAGAGCTTACAGACTCACAGCTCCCAGCAGGCAGTAAAGGGAAGGAAATAAACAGGAAGAGGATCACGACAATTTTACAGAAGAATTCCAAAAAGTATTCTGTTTCAATATAAACAATTTCTTGAGGATATTACGAACAGCCGAGCTTTAAAGTGGAATTGTCACACAAGGGATTCTGGTTTTGTAAACTAATTCAACATAGTGTATTTTAGGGACAAGAAGAGAGACAGAAATGTAAGAAGACAAATGAGAACACCAACTGGTGTTACTGACAGAAGCAAAACCAGAAACAAAACAGCAAGGAATCAGATGTTAAGGGAAAAGGCTTTTAACTGGTTGTTGAAGACATTGTTAACACAATGCAGTAAAGAGAGTCAGTGAAGGATTTAAAAAAAAAGGGAACCTCAAAATTTTTCAGTTGAAAAGCGAGAAGATCTTTTAAAGCTGTGGTGGGGATGGAACAGAAGGAAGTAACAAAACACAAGTGTCTCAAAAGAAAAAAAACAGCAGCATCAAAAGCGTGTGTAAAGAAGTGCAAAAATTCTGGAAGCAAAGTATTATTTAATACTTTTGCTTTTAATCTCAGGATCTAATCCAAGTGCATCATCTTCTATCAATTTCAATGGATCAAATACCCAAATGTCAGCACAGATTTACTTGTAGTACCAGAGCTCTGGCACCCTGTATCCCTACTGTTGCTGCATCTCAATATAAATGAAAATAACTGAGCTGAACACCATGAACTAGCAGGGAAGGAAGTTTTGTTTTACACACATTCAGCTCTTTTAATCCTGTGAACTCAGTTGTTACGCTCCTTTTCCCTTTCTTTTCTTTGCACCTACCTGTTTTATATTCACACCTGGAATACAAGTCACATCACAGTTCCCATCTCTAATGTTACTAAAGCTTACCAGTCCTAACAGTCTAAATTCCAGTGTGGTAAACACTGAAAAGACTTGCACCATAAACTTATTTTAAGCTTCTGTCTGAAGTTATGAGCATAAAGAAAACATACAGCTATATGGTTTACAAAAGCATCGAGAAGCATTTGGATAATGCCCTCAGACACATGGGGTCAATGGTGGAAGTGTCCTGCGTGGGGACAGGAGCTCGAAACGAGGATCCTTTCAGGTCCCTTCCAACTCAAATAATCCTACGATTCTGTGATACAGTGAAGATACGGAGAGGGCAAGTGAATGTTAGCTATATGGAAACTTACTTTCTAGCCCCTATATTTCGTGCTAAGCTAAATTATGAGATATATGGACTAAAAATGCTTTCCTACCTAATACAGAACCATACTGCTGTGAAGTAAGAGCACCCAGAACAACAAATAAGGAAAAAAATGACATTATCAGTTGATATTTAATAATTAACCTGTGAAACTCCATGCTACACAGCCAAGAAAACAAAAGAATAGGTGGGGGGTTTGGTGGTTCTTTGTTTTGTTTTAAAAAGTGTCCTTAAACCAAACACCGCTCCCCAACAAAGCACCACATCTTCATAAAAAGACATTACCGTTAATGTTGTCACAGTAGTAAAAGTGTTCATCGTTTAGAGAAGGGCAGGCAGAAACTAAATCCTGCAGGCCTGCTCCCGTTACAGTGAGACAACCCGAGAGGTTAAGGTGCTCCAAATGTGGCAGTCCTCCTCCCAGAGTCAATGCCCTGTTGACAGACACAAGAGGCGTTAAGAGCCTGCACTGCGCCAGACAAGTTCTCCGCTGCATCATCAGGTCAGAGTTAATGATGTCATGTAACAACCCCTCCCGCCCCAATAAAGCATGTAAATTTAAATCCGGCAGTTTCATCACCTCTGAAGCTGCATAACAGACCTGAGAAATGAACCAATTTCTACAGAAACTAACAATTCCTTCTGACAGACTTAAATGGTAAATCAGTTTGTCTACTTAATTACTCCAGAGACGATCAAGTATTTCAAAGAACTACCAAGACATTCTTCTCGAAAACAGAGACTCTGAGAACTTTTCCAGGGGGATGTATGTTCCTCAGCCCACCCTGAAAACATGACCCTCCCAAGTCTGGTGCATTACACTTCCAAAAGTTTGATTTTCTTATATTTTTTGGTTAAAATTATTTTGAATCCAAATTTGTATTTTCCTAGGGCTGAAAGCAGAGCCTCTCTGCCAACACACCACCTTATTATTCAAATGGAATTCTCTATTTTTGAGTATAAGAGAGTTTGGCTGCTGATGCAACAGCCTCATCAACACCTGAGCAATCACTCCTTGTGGGGCTGCCTGCTTCTCTGTGAGCTCACAGGGCAGACAGCTCGAGTTCAGTCACAAACAAGCTCACCTACCTGGGGAGAACACCAGGCTTGAATCACCAAGGTGCAGATTCAAGCCAAGAAATAAAACTGGAAATGCATTCAGAACATCACTGTACAACTTTCTCCTGTGAGCAAGCAGAAGCAAAACTTGCTGACCACAAACCCAGCTATAAGTCAACAACACTTCTATGAAATCAACTCCAAGTTTTTCCATTAGGAAGTTTCATTCTCTCTCCTTAGGGACTCAAACTATACCAGTGAATGCAAGCAGCACTTTTTGCAGCACACTCCCAGCTCTTAAATCATGTCTTTTATCCAAAAAGCACCAATAGGAAACACTGAAAACCTTCCCATGACTCAATAGCTGAATTTTCCTTTGGTCCTACATTACTGAGCCATGAAAAAAAACAGACCAGAAGCAAACTACACCCAGCATGACCTCAGCAGCACCAATCCACTCCAACCCTTGAACAGCAACAACCTGAAACACAACAGTCAGCTGCTTGGTTAGAGTTACCTTCAGACTAACACTGGCGACTGGAAGAGCGAGAACCACCAGTGTGGGAGACATCTGAACACCTGGTAGTTCTGAACATCAAATGGGGATCAAGTCTCCTGAGACACAAATCAATGCCAGCAGCACCTCACACTTTCTCAGTTGACCACAGCACACAGTACAGCAGGTAGTCCAAGAAGCTTCCCACTCCAAGAAGCTTTAATCAGCCCGAAGTGTTGCAGCACACCTAAGTACCAAGAACTTCAGCCTCATCCCATTTTTATTACGAAGCACAAATTACCTTATTCTGACACAATACAAAATATCAACGGCAAATCAATACAGGACATTTTGCAACTCTCTTGAAGCCATCTCAGTGTTTAAAGTCAATTCCAACTATTTTTTCCTCCTCCTTTGTCATACAAAGTCATATTTAACAAGCTCTGCACCTACAAAACTATCATAGAATCACAGAATCCTTCAGGCTGGAAAAGATCTTTAAGATCTTTGAGTCCAGTCATAAAGCCAGCATTGTCAACTCCAGCACTAAACCATATCCCTAAGCACCACATCTACACGTCTTTTGAAAACCTCCAGGGACGGGGACTCTACCACTTTCCTGGGCAGCTGTTCCAATGTTTGAGAAACCCTTTCAGTGAAGAAATTTTTCCTAATACCCAATTTAACTCTCCCCTGGTGCAACTTGAGGCTATTTCCCCTCATCCTATCAGTTGCTAGTCAGGAGAAGAGATCAACACCCTCCTCACTACAATCTCCTTTCAGGTAGCTGTAGAGAGCAACAAGGTCTCCCCTAAGTCTTCTTGCCCTTCTCTAGATGCACTCCAGCAGCTCAATGTCTTTCTTGTTCTGTGGGGCCTAAAGCTGAACACAGTATTCCAGGTGCAGCCTCACAAGCACTGAGCACCGGGGCACAACCACTTCCCTAGTCCTGATGGCCACGCAGTTCCTCACACAAGCCAGGGTGCTGTTGGCTGCCTTGGCCATGTGGGCCACTGCTGGTTAATGTTGAGCTGGCCATTGACCAGCATCCCCAGGTCTTTTTCCACTGTGAAGCTTTCCAGCCACTCTTTACCAAGCCTGTAGGGTTACTTGGGGTTGTTACGACCCAGGTTGAGGCCTTATTGACCCTCATGGAGCTGACAGCCCATTGATCCAGCCTCATCATCCAGACAGGTTAAAGGAGATGTTACTCCAGCGTTCTAAAGTTTCAAGCTTACTGACAGGCATTAATGACAAAATTAGTGAAACAACATCATCTCCTAACAAGAAATCACTGAAGATCCATTCAAAGTATTGAAGCTGCCCAGAACAACAAATTCACAAAGATACTTTACTCTGGAGGATATGTCTAAAAGATTTGGGTTTTTCTAAAATCCCCAAGGAAAAGCTGGAGAAAGTTTTCAAGTCTGGTACTATAAGTATTTTAAGATGCAAAGACCACTCAAAACTTACCATTTTCTTCAATAAACACTCTTCTACTGAAACTATGCAGACTCACCCCAGAGTGACCCAAAAATTAATTTAGAAAAACACACTGCAGTAAAATAGCTTAAAAACGTCTCCTCACCTGAGAGCACGGTCTGTGATCTGGTAACACCCAGACAGACTGAGAAACTGAAGAACTCGTGCAGTCTCTTCATCTGTTTTGTCACTCCCAGAGTATGCAGAGTCTTTTTGCTCTGACTGCTTAGTCCTTGTTGGTTTTGTACACAGTGCAGAGGACTCCGGAAGTGCTCGAATAGTTCTTAGTGCTGTACCAGCACAACAAAATGAGTGACCGCAGTAAATCAAGTCAGTAGAAGTACAGTGCTGCTGCCACCCTCTGGTCCTTAACCCATAAATGTCTCTACTGCAGCAAGCTGCAGAACAACTAATATGGGATGGTGGTTCCATAAGACAAAATCCTTCAACATTTCTGCGTCTCCACTCCGCAGCATCTTCAATGTCAGCTAAATCATCTGCATCGAGCATCCACACGTAAGCAGAATTGAAGTTTTCCGAGCCGTCAGGTTTAGTCCAATGCTGCTCACCATTTCCTCCCTCAATGAGGTTTTCATTATTGATTTCATGCAGACAATTGTACTTCTTATTGGAATGCAGAGTAATCTCTCTGTTTTTCCATGAAGTCTTAGCATTCCTGTTTCTGCAGCTTTTCAGAATACCTCTGGTACTGTGCGTTGATAAGATACCCAGTGCTCTGGAAACCCTCTCTATAGCCACATCTGTGATTTTTTCACATCCAGACAGATCAAGGTGGCGTAGATTTTGACAACAACCAACTGAAGCCCAACTGAAATCAGGGAAAAAAGTAAAAAATTGGTTTTGTTTGGTTGGGTTTAGTTTCATTGGATTTGTTTAGAAACAGATGTTAAGGCTAAACATACAAAAGAACATTTCATAGGTAGAATATCAACCAACAGAATATTACAAGAAATACTCAGACAGATTAGATTCGATAATTCAAGTGCTTTATATATGCCTAGAAAAATTACGTCCAAAGCAATGTGAAATGAATGATGAACCAGCAACAACCTGTATACACAACCACCTGTTGTGTATAATGCAGTTACCAGGAGCTAAGTATCACAGTTCACATTCTTCAGCCTTTTAAGAAATCAACTTAATGACCTAGCAAATTTCACACACTCCCCAAAAAGCTACATCTGCAATGTAATACACAGTTCCCAGTATTTTAATAGTTGTAATTTCTAGTACATGAGTTTCTCAACATTGGCTGTTTATACATATTGAAATAGCAGTGTGCTTAGATCTTATCTCCTTCTCTCACTTCCCGTTTCTTTCAAACATAATACCTGGATTCCTGAAACACATTCTGCGTACAGTATTAATTATTCCTTAAAAGTGATCAGTTAGAGATGATAATGAAATCAGACTTTTTCCATATTAAGGCAGCCTTATCCTTCAGCCTTATCTTTTTCAACTGAAATAGAAATTTGATCTACTGTAGTATTGCTACATCACCTCTAAAAGCATATGGCTTATTTAAGTGCCCTTTACCTATCCGTAGTTTATGTTAACTATAATTTACTTTCCATAAGTGATTGCTTATATTTACAGCAAGCCAAACTCATTTTTTGAGTTACAAATTGAGGTGTTGAAAATACAGATATATGAGGAGTGGCAAATAACGTGTTTCACCAGAGACTGGCAAAAGCTCACCAAGACTGATTTCTGAACCACAGGTATTCCATAAGGCTTTTTTATTTCAAGTAAAACTTCCTGCACACATTGCAGAGTGCTGTTACCAGCATCTACACTGGTAAAATGTTCTGTGTTGTTAACACATAACACTTGAGAGCTCTATATGATCAAAGTGTTGAACAGTGAAATAGCCACTGATTTTCAGGACCACCATCAAACCCACTGGAACAGGCTCTGCATCCGTGCACCCTCCCACTGACATCAATGAACTTTCTGCAGTCTTCAGGAGAACTTCAGAATTCACAGTTACTACACCTCAGCCCTAGAGCTTTGCCCACCATTTGATGAGCGTTCCAAACACTACCAGCTGTATCGAACCAAGAACCCCCTTAACTGAGTGGTTCTGCAAGATCTATGGACAACTCCAATACTAGAACAAACCACAATTATGTGGATAACTACACATTGACAGGTAATACATACCCAATGGTGAAGAAAGAGCATTTTAAATTATCATTACAAAGTTACATCCTTTACTTGCTCTTTCACTGATTTGTTACGCTGGTTTAGTTCTGTAGTTATGTGTGAATCCTGGATGCGATTATTTCTCTTTATTGGCAATAGACTGAGATATCTGAATGTTTTTCCCCCTCAAAAAAGCTAGATTGTTTTTTTCCTAAAGGAAACAACAACCATCTAACCTTTCAAATGCAGAGTCTGAAATATCAGTTTGAGTGAGATCCAAGTATTCCAAGTTGGGGCAAAGCTCCAAGATCTGTCTAACCTGGAAAAAGGAAAGGAAAATAATCAAAGACACAAGCCAACAGGGCTGCACACAGTGTCAAGAGACAACATGTGAATTAACACTCCCTTGAATTGCAAGTCATTTTCACTAGCCAAGTGTTTTAAACCCAGGTACATCAGTTATTAACTAGAGGCTGCACAGCCACAATTATTAAAGGCCATTTTCAAATTACATACCATTTTGTTAGACACTGCAGAACTGTAGGCCAATACAAATGTCTTCACTGAGGAGCCGATGTGTGGAAGGACATTATGAATCAAGCCATGAAGTAAACGTTTTTCCATTTGTGCTATATTAATGGCAAGTGAATCTTCAGCTGCTTCTTCTGCAAAATAAAACCAAAAGAGAGAGACTTAAAATATTCATTGAGTAATTTAGAATTCACACTGCCATCTTATATCAAACAAGTTAAAGGGAAACTAAAGAAAGCTTAAGAAGGTCTAAGTTTCAGAAAGCACCCTCCATTAAACTTCTGGTGAATTCTAGCTCAGCATCCTACTTAAGCCTCACCTTTAAAAACTACCTGCTTGTCTTTCTGACAGTCCTGAAGAGTTTAACTCCAACAGCAAGTAAAAGCAGTAAGCTTTTTTGCTTAACAGCAAATTATCACCAGAGGACTTGGAAAAATATTTACTACAGATTATTTACTGCTCAGGGCTGTCCAAGACAGCTGTTTCTATTGACTTGTCTTACACACTGAAATACCACCTCACAGGGCATTTCATATCCTCTGCTATAACAGCATAATTTTAAATTAAGCCTAAAATGCATTAGAATGCAAGATCCAAACTTCCTGAAGAGATGAAGCCTAGCTTTTACCTCCTTCCTAACTCCAGACACATCCCCATAACTCTTGGTTGGCCTGCACTCATGTTTGCTCTCTCCTAGATGTCTTAATTCTGCTCATTAAAACCAGCTGCCTGCTTCTCCTCCTCCCTCCCCTCCATTCTCCTTTTTTTCACCCAGCTGGCAGTCAGGATGAGATGAAGATGAGAAAAAAGATCACTCCATTCAGGAACTTTAAGTAGTTGCTCGACAAACTTCAAGTTTGTTTTTATTGTCTACGTTTACTTGGCTTACTAAGCATTTCATCTAGACAGAACATAAGTATTAATGCATTTGTCACTATTTTAATGTACTGGTATCAACTATGATAAAATCTGTATTTTAAAACTGATTTTACAGAAAAGACTATTTTATATATTTTTTTCTTATAAGTATCATCATCAGGAAAAAAAAACATTACCAAAGTTGGAATTCACCTACCAGACTCATCTATGTCAGCATCTTCATCCCATTCCTGGAAAGCACGACTCTCATCTTTTCTATTTTTCACCCATTCCTCATCAGGTTCTGTCTCAAGATCTGCCGCAGGACCACTATACCAATCACCTACTCCACACACACCAAAAAATAAGGAAAGGACAAAAAGAAGTTAAGACAAACTTCTGACCACTGCAGCAAACAGCAATGATAACTTCTCAGTATACTGTGACCTGACCAAAAGATATAAATTAATTTTGCATTTATCTCAACTAATGTTGGACTAAACCTTGACATAATTCTTGTTCTTTCTGTATTTTAAAGCTTCAAAAGATTCCTGGAACAGTTTCAGTACCATTGCAGAACTCACAGCCTATTATCCTATCCTGAGACATTCCTGTTGTCCTTATTTTCTTAGTTAAGGACCAACATGATTGCAAAAATAACAGGAACAACTACGGAATATTTGGACTGTGTAGGTGCTCAAGTTTTTATGATAGACTTTCAGAATAACACTTGAAGACATTTCTGTTTTCCTCTGGAGTCTCACAAATTTACAGTCAACCAGGATGCATTACACATCACTCGCATGGGTAGACAATAATTTTTAGAATTTCTGGATAGACGTGAACATCAGCAACAGTTCCACTGTTTTTTTAGCTAGTAACGGTTACTGCATAGGCATAACCTAATTGTAGTTTGGGTGTATTGTAGTGCTGCAGTCAGTATAAGCAGGTCAATTGCCTTCCTCAGTGTAGAAATGCTTAAAACAGACACACCTTACTCTACTCAGTAGCAGGGGTTCCTACCATCCCCAAAGCAAGAGGATACCTTTAGTGGTATGAGCAACACACTGAAAGTGAAATCCACATTGATTTTCAATCAAATGTGAAGCAAAGAGTTTTAGTACCATTTGTCTCTTCTTTAATCTGTCTTTATAACACATTTAAGGCCTCAGAAGCCCTTTCATTGCTAGGAGGAAAAAAAAAAGCCTGTAGGTATTATGCTCCTTTTTATCCTCTTTGGCAGTAAATCCCATCAAGAAGCTGCCACCCGCTTCTGCACGAGTGCAGCAGCAGAGACAGTACGTCATGAGCTTCCTGTTTGCCAAACCCATGTTCAGGAGTAAGGCACTTTAAGCAGTTGCCAAATATCATTTCTGCATAACGCTAATTTTTGTAAATGAAAATTTAACAACTCAAACTCTGGAACTTCTCCTCTTCACTTACTCTTCCGCAGCTCAGGGACCAATCTATTATTTTCAATAAGATTTATCCCACCAAAAAAATTAATTCAGACTCTAAAGTAATTTAACTCTGCTCTGTACAGATTTTAAAAGGCATAACGGACCATCCAGAAAGAAGTTTCTAGATTTTATGTATCTCAAAATTTAAGCTACCTATCATTAGTTTTCTCTCTTAAATCTTTAAGACAGCTAACTACACAGCACAGACTGTCTTTTTTTTGCTCAACTACACTGACATCACAGCAGTTGCGAAGCCTGCAGTGCCGTACTCCACTGATTGTTTAACACTCACATAAACATGGACAAATACAAATAGAAATATTTAAAGCTATAAATACACTCTGATGACTTGTAATTGGCCTCACTGGAATACAGCGTATTTCGTCTATTTGAACAGGTATTTTTCCAAAGGCTGCACTTCCCAACAGGAAATTTTAATTAACACGAGAATATGAAGAACAGAAGTTATAAAAAACCCACTTAGTCTTTACTGCAGCAGAAGTTATTGAAGTAATATATCTGAAAAATCAATATTAAAACTAACATTCACATAGTTTTCTTTGAAGTTTGACTATAAAATTAAGAACAGATTGTGTGATTGTGTTGTTAGAACTCCATTTGTTTTAAACTTCTGTTGAGTTGTGGTTTTTTTCTACCCAATAACCCAATGAAATAGAAGATTTACTGATACAGGTGTAATAGCAGCATTAATAATTTAACGCATTTTGAATTATAAATTCATCATTAAGACATATTAGTGAATATACTTGTTAGCATTCACACAGGCAAACAAACCTCAGTAAGAGTAATCAACAGTTTGTATACGAGAGCTGCTCATGAGATACAACCAACGGAACTTTTAGTTTAATTCTACAAAATCGAACTACGCTTTGAGGAATTTTAACCAGATTTTGGGGCACTGTCCTTACCAGAAGTGCACAAACCTCTCCAGCATGCTCAGCTGTCAGGTTCATTGTATGTGAAAGCCTATACTAAAACACCCTCTTCTATAGACTCAGAAATTCTGACAATTGACATGCTTTCAAAGGGAGAATTAAATTCAACTTACCTCTGGCCCAGCGAACAGGGTAAAGATGTTTCCAGAGAGATCCAGTTTTAGCCAACTGTGACCATTCAGTGCTTACTTGACTACACTGACATAACTCTTGGGGGTTAAGGTAACTGAAAATGGTCAGCATCACTTCAGGAGGAAGATTAGTAATATTTGTGGTGTGCCCTGTTAGTTCAGCTTCTGAAATACAGAAAGCGTGGGTTAAGCGAAGCACTCCCTCACAGCTTCAAACAGCAGAAGTGGAACTCACATTTAGACTAAGGCAAGGAAAAAATAGTATCTGAAAAAAGCTTAAAACTATTGTTTGACGAAAGAGTTGAAAAAATAGGTAACACTTTGGCTTTAAAAAGCTTTCACCATAACAACATCTTAAACAACCCCCCCAAACAATTGGCTCAGTCTTTGCTTTGCCATTTTCTCAAGTGGTTATTTTTTTTCCAACCCTGACTCCCAAGGGTCTGAAAAAGTAAACTGCTGCTATTCAGCCAAAGCAAGATGAAAGCAGTTTCTGCTGTAAATTAAATGCTTTCAGAAAATGCCTTCTGTCACAGATGATATATACACCTGTGTTGCCACATTCCCAGGAAACAGTACCAGCAACAGAATCTACCCACTGGGAACACTCCCACTGAGCACACTCAACCTCTTGACTGAACACAGCAGAAAGTCCACACTTAACTCTTTGCAGCCGTCTCATATTTTACTTCTGGCTTTAACATCTAACATAGACAATTCAATTTAACTTCTGAATGGTGACAAGCCTTTCAAGTTGTAAAGCAACACTAAAGATTTGGTTAGACACTAAAATTTGACCACTGTAATTAATCCTTCAGTGGACAGCAGCAGGAATCATGTCCAATAGCTCTTCTTTACCACCACAGCACAGAGAGCTGCAAACTATATAAAACAAAGAAATCAGTGCTTTGGTTAGCTGGGAGGTTTGCTGTATAAAGAGAAATTTTAATGCTTTGTTTAAGAACAATTTACTTGAAAATAAATATTTCTAAAGAAGTTTTCAGGAGTCCTTAGAAATAACAGGTTTCACATATCAGTAGGGATTTACTTTAAAAGTTAAGACACAAAGTACATAGGACTTTTCAGCAAGACAAGGATCACATTTCTTTTTGCAAAGAAGCCTCAAAAGTGAACATAATGTAAACTTTACCCTGTGATAATTGATTGCTACTTCAAAAACAATTAATTAAATACAGTTTGACTTGATGGATGAATCAATATTTTTATTGATACACCTAGCAAGTCGCTGCATATAAACTACAGAGAATTTCACATCAGTGAAAACTGCACAGGACTGCAAGTTGCATTTTCTTCCACTTTGAAAAAATGGATACAGGACACATACTTCCTCTCCCTAAACCACAGAACAAAATGATTGCAGAACTCCTACTGTCCCAGAACTCCTATTCCAGCTAGAGTTAACAGCAAGCAATGCCTTAGGGCTACTTCTGTCACATTCATCTGTTCAGACTCAACAGTATTTCACACTATGGACCATTATCTTTTCTGAAGGCTTCACCTGGAGGGCAGAAAACGATCAGTTCAGTAGTTCAGAGAAGTCTAGTTTAATCAAATAATCTGATTACAGAGTAGTTTTTCCAACTTTTCCTATGAGAGCACCGCATCTTATCAACACCACAAAGTCAGTTCATTACAGCTTGCTCTATTTATCATTCTCACAGCCCAGGATTACATTTTTGGCATATGAATTCCCCTTCTTCCGGGCATCAACTCTTCTTTGTTAGCTAAGAGTGAAAACTGTAAAAGTGGACAACTGAGGCTGCTTAAGCAGTCATAAATCAAGCCCAAAGTGCATTTTAGAAGTTATCCATTTACTTTTAAGTTTCACCAGGAAAGTAGTTACAGATGACTGCAAATCACATATGCACTTTCAGAACAGACATTACATCTGACTTACACTCACATGGTGCACAGATTCATTCCCTTGCACTACTCCACACACACAGTTTCTTCATTTCTGATTTGTGAGAGGCCCAGGGAAGTTAGGTTGTGGAGCCAGGAAAGGTGAGTTTCTTATACTCTGAAATATTGTCAGTTGGCCAACTATTCTGTGTTATCAAACCATCAACAGAAAAGCTTACAAAGAGGTCCTGAAAACCAAGAATTAAATGCTGGGTCTGCAAACAGAAAATATAATTTCAATGGAAGTATGAAATTAGAAGTTAATTATTATTTCTGCCTCTTCATTATATTAATTATTACAATGGGAGGGAAGTGAGAGGAAGAAGGTTGAGAAAACCAGGAAATATTTTCTACATTACAACCTGCCAAGAAGCCTGTATCAAACAGTAAAGTTCCTGAAGTTTGAGAGCTAGTTTGAAGAAATTCTCATTTTATAAAAACTACTTTCTCTGCCAGTTCATAACTTTACGTATGTCACTGGTGTGGCTTTTAGATAAAAACTGCAGTTTGGAAAAAAAAAAAGGCTTTAATTATGTTCTTCACCTTGATCTGCCTTCTCATCCACAGAATATTTAAAGACCTTCTGAAGCTCTTCCGCTTGATTCCACTTACTAAGACCTCTGAATTCTGCAGCCTCCTTCTGTGAGCAATGCTGTGCAATTACTTTCTTCTTAATATCTTTCAACTCTTCATAAGTGAAGTATTCCATCAACATTGGCTGGAAAACCTAAAGCAAAGGAAAAAGGTAGGGGGGAAAAAAAGAAGTCTGGTGCTGACAGAGAGTCGATAGTGCTACACAGACCTACCTGCACAGAATTTCCTGTTTCAAATTCTCTCCAAGTAAAACATGTCATATATAAAGTGAAACTAAGGACAGGACCATGGAAGTGCTGAGGTCCAACCCTCTGCCTGCCAACGGATCACCGCATGGTCTCGGGCAAGCTGTCTGACTGTTTTCCCCAACAGAAAAGGGAAGCGATTAAGGTTGCTTAAACTACATAACTTAACGAGGTACTCACACGGAAGGCAAGTGGCAAGGAAGAAAAACATGAGAAAAGATTTCTCTTGGACAGACTGCGGAAGATTTACTCTCTCCAGAAGATGCTTCCCAGTTTTTGGATACCCATAAATCATCAGACTGGCAGTACTAGTCTACATTTCAAATATAGGTCAGAGGCTGTTTGGGAGTGTCAGTCTGAGTCATGAAGTGCTGGTTTACAGGACCCTTTTTACTTTAAGTTTTGCTACACATCCTCTTAAACAAATACCTGCTGCAAACAAATTCCAGCCCCAGTGGACTTCTGTTATCCAGTTTTTAAAGGACCAGAAGTTCACCATAAATTTTGAATATATTCACTGTTTCAGCATGTCACTTTCAGAACAGTTACAGAACAGAACAATGACATCACAGTCCTGAACGCAAACTGGCATAGCAATAAAACCAGGGAATTGTGAAAAAATCCTGAACCTCTAAGCCTCTTGTTTCTACTCAGTCATTCCACACCCCAAGAAAGATCAGCATAATATTTGAGGAAAATTTTTACCTACCTCCTCTTCCTCTTTCATATGAGGAAGGAAATCCCTGGTAAAGGCTTCCAATCTCTCCTTCAGCTGTTTCGCATAGTTTAGCTGTTCATATTCATTCTGAGAAGAAAGCAAAGATTTAACTATCACCTAATCTCATCCATTCATGTAAGGATTGAACTGTTAAGTAAATCAGTGTTTCGAAGTAAAGTCCACTGTGTCTCCCTCATGCATGCAGCACGTTTGCTCTATTTCATGGTAAGAATGTGTTCACTTTCAAACTCTCAGGATGAGCTTGACAGTCTGCATTGGCCTGTTATTAGCCAGAACAAAGTACTCCCTTACAGCCTGATTCTAACTTGTTTTGTTATCAGGCATGAGTTAACTTGTCTAATCACATTTTCTCTTTGGTGCAAAGACTGAAGTCTGCCAATCTACAGTCTCACCAAAGTTCAGAGTTGTTACAGACTAATTATTTGCAAGGTTTGCGTAAGAATTATTCTAGCATACAGCAGTTTCACTTCATCTTTTACCTGCATACATTTTACATTAGTTATTCTACAATTCTAGCTTCCAAATTATAATCATAATTTATAGTCAGACATGTTCAACAGATCTTTACTTTGGAAATGGAAAGAATTCTTAAATGAAGATATAACTGACTTTTAAAAGTCAAAGTTAGACCAAACTCATCTATGAATTCGTGAGCTTGTTCTCTGTGCCAGTGCTGGTCCCAAAACTTGCCCAGTAATTGCATCATACTGAAGTTCCTCCTAGCACTTACAATAAATGTTGTAAGTTTTTTCTTTTCAAACTTCTACATCAAGAAACCCTGACTATTACAGAAAAAAAGATTGAGCCATCATTTTAGATTAGACTAACCACTCCCTCAAAATGTAAACAGTTAATGTATCTAAAGAGAGCTAGAGAAATCTGTTTTTCCAGACTCGAGAAGTGAAATAACAGAACAATGGCATCCTATCAGAGAAGATATAACACAAAGCCAAGTGTTTAATTTCCCCTTTCCTTCACTTTCCTTCATTTTCTGATTCACTAATGGAAACAACTTAGTACAAATGTCAGTTTAACATGCAGAGGGGAAAAAAAAAATACTTGCAGGATTCCCAGATCGAAACCAGTCTTACATGCTGATGGAATCAATCAAGTGCATATCTAGTACTTTTCTTACCCAAAATATGTACCATGTGTAATACGGGATGTCAGATTATTACTGGTGACTAATTCTTAGACTGCAGGAATGGGGTGTAACATTGGGTACCCCAGAGGAAAGCCATGGCAGAATTCAAGCAGGATTCTACTCGAAAAGAATTTAACTACTTTAAGTTGTGAAAAAGCCACCAGCTGGAGAAAAAACATTTATAGTTTCTTGAGGATTGCAATACAAACAGTACTATAAAGCAACGGATTACTTGAAGGAACACATGACTCACTAACTGAATAAAACAACATCTTTTTTTCTTCTTTGTAAGTCCAATAATCATCTCCGTTTGTGACAATAATACAATGGTACGTCCTACAAACAAAGATACTCAGGGTTTTCTAGCAAATTAATAAAAAAACATTATTTTTATAATCAGAAGCTGTTCTGACCAATTAGCAGAGCAGTTTTTGTACCTGAAACTTCCATGCTGTTGCTCCAAAACACTTCCAACTATGCAGTGATGGACTTCTGTCACAAAATACATCTGAGAGGAATTTTTCCTAAAAATTCAGTAACTGTGATGAAAGAATTTGTGTTCTGGACTGGAAAGCTTTCAGTACTGTACCAAGAAACCACAAATATTTCTTCTTCCTCCTTAGTTATTTGTAGAGAGTATGAAGAAAAGTTGAGGCAAACTAATTCCTTAGGCCACAAGTCCTTCTTAAGGCCTACTCACCTTTACATTCTTTAACCCTTTCTCAAAGAGACTAAGCATCTCTGAGAGTTTGTTGTCTGAGTGCACATTGTACACTGTCCGGCTACGTTGCTGAAGTAAACCAATGATACACTCATTTTCAATCTGCTCATGCATTTTAAATTCCTTGAATGTGGCATAAAGGGATTGCAGAAGAGCCCGAAAATCATTGTTGTTGGAGAAGTTGGTCTTAGAAAGCTGGAAGAAAGAGAAGTTCATAAATAAATGAATGAAAATCATGTCAAGGTCAAGTTAAATCCATAGAACGGGTGTTAGCTCCAATTATTCCTTGTTCCCATTACTTATAACATAAAAGCTGAAAACCTTCAGTTTTATATAGAAAACTGGCAAAATTTAAAAGTGAATTTGCAATTTGCTTCAAAGACATCAAAAATTGGAATAATGCTCTTAATTTCAGTCTTCAAGCGTAACAGATAAAAATCAGAGATTCAAGTGCACAGATAGGAATACGCAAACTACTCTTCTGTTTGAAGAGTAACTTTCCCGTAATTTATCTAATCGGTGCATTAAAATGTAATTGAATACAACTTCTGTAAGAAGTGGGCAGAATATAGGCATTTGAATACTACAGATAAAATGACATTTATATAATACCCCTGTTATTATGCCTTTTGAAACTATGCACAGAATTCATAATTATTTTAGCCTTCATAACTGACTTGCCCTTTGATGTTTATTTCTTAACAGGTTATTTCTTAACAGGGACTGACACAAATTCTATATAAATCCCTCAAACTTGTTTTAAAACTTTCAAAAACTCATTATGCACTGTCATTTCATGTAAGTTTCCTCTTACAATTCATTAAACAGCAAGCCCTTCACACTCATTCTGTTAACTCCCCAAAATAAGCTAACAGAGCAGTTTTACTATGATGTTGTGCTGGTAAAGCAGGAGGTTTAAGTAAACTGAAGTATTTAATTACACCATTCTCATTTCCAGTGGCAACTATGTAACTACATTTTCCATCATTGGCTCTGAAGAAAGAAAAAATGAAGCTATAAATTCTAGAAATATTACAAACAACTAATGTAAGATAACCACAGAAGTTTAACAAAGCATAATACATGCAGTAATGCACATTTTAAAGAAAAACATGCTAAACTTAATCAGATCAATTCTGAAAGCAACTGTTTCACTTCATATGAATGACCAGAGCTTAAGAAAACAGGAAAGTAGTATAATCACTTTTTAAACAAAGATAATCCTGAGAGAACAATGCAGGTGTAGAATCAACTTTAAGAAGCCAGTAAAATCAAAGTTGTATTTAAGCAACATAAACCAATCTTGTGAAACACTGAGATAAACAAGTATAGAAAGATTTCCTAGTAGAAATCAATGCAATCTCCCCAGCCCTACACGTAGCTGAAAGGTTCTGCTGCTTTCCCTGATACACATTTTAGTCCTTACTGAGAAGCCATTATTGTAGAACCTTGAGTCCACAGCCACAGGGACCACTGAGTCCTACCAAGTGCACACAAACTATCCCAGCTGTTGGAAAAGATTTCCAATGGACAAGAACCAACAAGTCAAGAGAGCACAAAGACCTAGGTAACACCAAAGTGCCATTTTTACAGGAGTACAGTCACAATTAGCAGCAATGTTTTAAAACCTGCATTTTCCTTTGGAAAATGTAGAAACCCAGTATTTTTTCCATTCTTATGTCTTATTCCACATGCAGTTTCAAGAAGCATAGCCTCCAGCAGTATACAAGAGCACTACTAAAATTAAAGTTGAAAGCTCCTGAGGTATCCAGGTGTGTTTTAGTTTACAAAGACTCTGCAATCCAAGGCTTTTGCTAGAAATGGGAATCTGAGACATATGTTCATACCTAATACTTACAATACACCAAAAATAACCATAATTTGATGTATCTAAAACTTCTATAATTTAAAAAAAGTCTCAAATGCACTTACTCATTCTGACATTGCATTGCCACTTCCTAGAAACCACAAGCAATGCAACTGAAACACGCTGGACAACTGCCAAGAACTTACACAACCCTGAGTCGGCCGTGCATACTGTATGTTCCATACTGTACATTCCATACTGTACAAACGAGCAAAGTGACTGACATTAGGGAACAAAAAAACATCTACTTCACTTCAGCAGAGACAGAAAACAGGGCAAAGTTAAGGGTTGGGGGTTTTTCGCAGTATCTTTTAGACCAACTACTGACAGGCCAGAAAAAAATTCTGTTTGTGATGCATTTTGTTAGGATTTGAGGCATGCATTGTTACACACACATCCCAAATGGGAAAAGATCTTGGCTCTGAAGACCATCCCTATGCTACGCTAAGCTCAGCAAATGCAATACACAGAGCAGTGCTACAAGAAGAAACTACAGGTCAGACACTTCATACTGAAAACCAGAAGCCTGAACAAGCCCAAGAGGCAGGTACAGAAACATCTCTTCATGAGAGTCTCCCCACCTCCAGCCACTTGTGTTTCAAGCCTCAATAATGGTGAAGTTTGGTTATTAATGGAGCATTTCTGTTCATCAAGGAGTGTCTCAGAATTGTTCATTCAACCTGTAAGGATTAAGTCAGTTCTCAAAGAACCTTTTTCCCAAGAATCTCATTTGCTCCCAAATGCTTGGCCTTTTGACTGACGTAAAAAAGTAAACAAGATCGCTAAGTGTGTAACAGGAAGGTTATACAAAAGCATCGCACTTTGCTGATGAGTTAAATAAAGAAATGTCACAAAATTTCATCTGATACAGAGAAGTACCTTCTCATTCTCCTGACTCAAAAATCTTTACAGGACTCAAACTTCTGTTGAGTCTATCTATTGTCATCCACAAATCTGAAATAAATATAGAACCCACTTCTGCATCCAATTTAAGAATTCCTGCTAGAAATGAATTGTTATAGAAGCCACTATAAAATGAAATGCTTGCATATTCACCTTTTCTACTGAGGCTTCCAGCAGATATCCAAGAGATTAAGAACTACAGAGAGGATACTGAAGTTTAATGACTGTACTTGAATCAGCAATCAGTACATTAAAAAGGTCAGCTGAAGCTGAGGAAAACTGGCTTTTCAGAGGACAGGTAGCCTAGCAACTCAGTCAGATCTGTAATTTCATTATCAGGACTGATGAAGGCTTATGACAGGAGACCAAGACCATTAACAGATAGCAGCTGCTTCACTCCAAAGTCCACTTTTCACCAGCTCTACACAAGGAAAATTAGTGCAGGAGTTCAGCAGTGCAAGAAGAAAACCATGAGCTCCCAAACCTGGACAGAGAATCCAAAGAGAATGGCAAGGGGAAGGAAAAGTATCACATTAAGAGTTTTTGCTAACTGGACAGAAATATAAAGCACTTTGTGGGTGTGATCCCTGCGCAGGCTTTAAGAACATCGCACTAAACCGATTTTCACAGGTGTCAGAAATACCTGGGAGTTTTCTGGACTTGCGCAGAAATTATATTTAAACAACTGGAAGTCACAGCACAACTGCTTTTGTGTTTGGATTGCAAACTTGAATTGAGGAGAGCTAAAACAAGACAAACAGTCATGGTGCTGCCTGAAGCCTCATGAAATTTAAGAATTACACATAATTCAAACAGCTTGAGCAACAGGCCGAACAGTCAATCACATCACAAATTCTGTTTAAAATATGTCAGAGACCTTTGGCTGATGCAGGCAACACCCTAGAAGTAGCCAGGAGCTGTTAAACTCAAGTTAACTTTATTTGTTAAACCCTTCAAACCAAAACACAACCAAAAAACCCCACAAAACACCCACACATCACCCATCAATTTTATTTCATGTAAACTGGAGAAGGCACATAAATAATACAAGGGCTGCTGTGAGGTCAGCAGTGAAGTAAAGCACAGGGTCACAGTATGTACCAAATCTGTTTCAATAACAGCATGACAAGGAGGTAGTCACACTAACCTCTCCTCTAAAGCTCTTTGTACTTAAATGGTCAATTCAAGGGTTTGTAGTTTACAATACTTAAGACTGAAATACAAATCAGAAATATTGATTTTTAATCAAGGTTGAAAGCAATGTGTAAACCAGTATTAGGATTATTATTAAATAGACCTTAGAATCTTTCTGCCACTGATTCCATCATTTCTTTGTGGGAAAAAATAAACCTGAATTAAGAAATCACTTGATGGACTTTTTTTTTAAACCTCAAATTAAGTAATTAAAGAACAGCTATGCCAAGGCAGTCATATAGACCAGTGTTAGGGGAGTGCCCAACTCCAGTGGACTACAGCAGACCATTAACATGGTCAAGATGAATGTAGAGATGTAGCAAACAAACACCCCTCCTTTCTGTAAGCTATTATTTCATTTTTGTGCGTCAAGAACAATACAACAATACCAACAAGAATAACAGTAATAAAGCAGTGCTTTATGTTCACGGTGCTCAACAGAGGTTAATTCTACATTCAAATCTTATATCTCCTTTGTGGCTTTAAGTAAAAAAATGAAACTTGGCGTCAGACGAAGACAGATTTTTCTACCCAAAAAATGTTGTGAATAAGTAAGAAAGCTCAAGACTGCTAATTAAATCACCAAAGAAAACACAGTATTACTTGGTTTCTGGTAGTGTTTTACTCATGTGTCAATATGGAAAAAATATCTTCCCAGAAGAAAATTAGTTTTCCAGAAATGTTAGTTTACAGTGAGTAACCTGAAACAGTTATTTCATAAATATCTATGCCAAAATACATTTAGTGACTGGAAAAGTTTGCTTCTTAAAAATATCCAAGTACACCATGAACTGGCGGGAGAAAGGAGAAAGCAGCAAACACAAATAAAGACAAAGAAGCGCGCAGCTCTCATCAGGCCAGCACAGCGGTAAGCAAAGTCTATGCTGTGTGCTGACTTCTCCAGTTACAAGTATCCCTCTACTCCCTACTACAAGCTGGAAAACAACAAATAGAGGGAGAGAGAACAGGAAAGGGAAGTTATTTTTATACTCTGACTAAAGTTTAAAAAACAAACCAAAACAAAACAAAGTTTTCCCCATCAGCACCTGTAACTTCTGAACCACCCATAACCCTAAAAACTCAGTCTGGAATGTAAAACCAGTTGAAGACAAATCTTCCTCCTTTTCTCGTATCATCACAAGTAACATTTTTCATAGGTCATTCCTATACATTCTGCTTTCCATGAGTAACCACTGTGCTCCTTGAGACTAAAACAAGAAGCTGATTGCCACTGGCAGTGAAATACACAGTATTCCTCATGATCAATGCAGACTAACTTTCGATCGCTAATCAGTAGATTTAAAACTGATTAAAGAAACAGTAATTTTTTTTCCTTTTGGAGCTGGCAGACCACTTCGATTTAAAAAAATATAATTTTTAGATTAGAATAGCACCAGGGGAAAAAAAGCAGCATGGCATTACTAATCAGCTAAAACTTTTCACTTTTTTTAGGTATTATCACTTCACATATGCAGCTGCACTGAAACTCAAAGGACAGGAACTTGGACTCCACAGAGATTTCTCAGTTTTATGAGCAAGAAGAGGGAAGGACAAAGACCATAACAAGGTGTGCCTGTGTCAACAGCAGGAGCGTGCAGATCCACGTTGTACTTCAACTGCTGTAAATTAGGGGGCAAAAATGGAGGAGGACAGACCCAGGGCAGAACAGCTCTGCCCTGCTTCCAGCTGTACATTCTTACCGCTTCCCTATAATACGCTTTAGTAACTATGCAGCTGCAGATGAATCTGCCAGGCGTACTAATCCAGTAAGAAGCTGTGTCCCTTTAGTGGGTGAAAAATGCAGTGTGTTAGTCAGACAGCCTGCAGTGACAGCTACATGCAGGGTCTTACTCAGGAATCCACAACAAGAACTTCAGTTTATATTACCCCTAAGGAAGATCTACAGGGCCAAGACAGCGCAGCTAAAAGGATGACTGTCCTCTCACCTGCTCCTTAGCTTATCTTTATGTGGAGGTATATGAGGTGAACCGTAAGAGAATTAGCTAAATTGCTTCATGCTTCAGCTGTTCATATGTATGAAGCTTTGAGTAATACAAGTTTTCCACCCCAGCTGCTTTTCTTGGCTGTGGGTCAACCCAAAATAACAGTAATTAGTAAGGCAGGCAGGACAGGATCCGGCAGAACTCAACAAGAAATCCAAAACTTTTAAATGCCCATCCGTCATCTTCTCTAGATAATCCTATCCTCTATGTAATCTCATCAGTTGTTCTGTCGCTTAACTGAAAGGTTGAAACAGCCTTTCAAAAGAAAAAAACCCACTGTATTAGCTCAAAGATTAAGGTAGACCAAATTATTTTGTTTTTCAAAGGGCACAGGGCAGGTAAAGTCTTGTACTCTCTATATTGTGAAAAGCTAAGGTCAAGCTGATAAATGCCAAGCATAAGAGCACAGTGAAGGTGGAAACAGACTACTGTATTTTTATTGGTCTTTTTCATATCACTCTCTTGCACTACATACACAGTCAATTTTGGCTAATGAACACATGCAGATGAGCTCTTGATTCGTGACGGGCTTTTCACAGAGACATAAATAATAAAAGGAGACAGACTGCATCAAGATTTTCAAAGATGCAATTGCTGCAAGAGTCACACCTCACTGGGGACTCTAGCAGAGAGCAAAGCACAGCACAGGAAGCACTGGTAAAACCAGCTGAGCCTCCTCCACTATATGGTTTCTGGTAGCAGAAGCCTACAGGGGCAAAGGGACACAGGACGTCACCAGGTCTGCAGAGAGGAACCCTACAAACATTATAGAAAAATCTAGTGAGGATATGAAATACCAGGGCCTCAAATGTAAGCATTATGATCAACTTGCAAAGATGCTGTTATTTAGGTATCTGCAGTACAGCATTTCTCATAAGCATTCTAGATGCCATAGAAGACTTCTTTCCTGTCTTATATCCTCATATAGACAGGCTGCTGCTAAGACCTGGCCTTTTGGCCTTCTATCAGGACATATCTGAAGTCCTGAGAGTGAAATAACAGCCTCAAGGCTCCTCTCTACTCTCTCACTGCAGTAACTCACAAACCAGAAACACAGCAAAAATGCATTCAGCCCTCTACACCAGTCTCAGTGCAATTTCCTAACATAACTGAAGGCAGGCACTGGAAAGAATCACCACTCCGGCTTCATCCATTTTGGGCACTAACTGCAAAAAAACCCAAAAAGCCAAGTCTCTGAAGAATTACAACTTATACTATTTAATCAGTTAATGCATATCCGGGGATAGAATTACAGAATGGTTTGGTTTGGAAGGGACCTTAAAGATCATCCAGTTTCACTCCCCCTGCCATGGGCAGAGACACCTCTCACTAGGATGAGGTTGCCCAAAGCCTCATCCAACCTGGCCTTGAACACCTCCAGAGATGGGGCAACCATGACTGATCTGGACAACCTGTTCCAGTGCCTTGCCACCCTCAAATTTAATCCTAATATCTAATCTGAATCTCCCCTCTTTCATCTTAAAATCATTACCCCTCAAGTCTATCCCTGCACTCCCTGATAAAGAGCCCCTCCCCAGCTTTCTTGGACGCCCCCTTTAAGTACTAGAAGGCTGCTGTAAGGTCTCCATGGAGTCTTCTCCAGGCTAAACGAGCCCAACTCTCAAAATGAGCCTAAAATAAGGAGGGAAATGTGAACAAACACTGATACACACCAGTTGCAGTCTCCAGCTTTTTAGAAGGCATGAATTTGGGTTTTTTTTGTGACACAGAGTATAGGAGAGAACTGTTGATTAAAGCAGAAAGGGGCAAAGATGGGTTATTACTGCTCTCCAAAGCAGGCTGGAAAAGAGGACAATAGATCAGAGTGACATGCAAAGGGTGAACAGAAAACTTATTTCCTACAATTCAAGGGCAAAAATAGGTGCTGAGCAATTACTTAGAAAAAAACCTGCTACCCTGTATGGCATAAGAAAATGCCCTCACATTATTCTTATGAAGGTCAAAAGAGAGAAAAAAGGTGAAGCATCCAACAAGTAAAGAAAAAAAAATAAATGTTTTGTTAGACAAAAGAACAAAGAAATGGAGAGTAGCTTTGAGGTGGCTAGAAGAGCTAAAAGCCTCCTGAAAAAAAGATTGAAATTGCTATGTAGGTCCAAAGAGTCTCTCTGAACTGTTGTTCCGCATGTCAGACCTCCTTTGGCACTTTACCTATAATGTACTTGCTTTAAAATGTAGGTATTTAAAACACAGATTCATCTTCAAAATATTCTTCTGCGTGAAAAATTAATTCAAAGCTTTTATTTCCCAACAGCAAGAAGTTGCTGAACTACTCAGCATCCAAAAGCTAAGACGAAAAGACAACTGGTAGACTCTGATGAAACAGTCAGAGGCATGGAAAGCAAATTGTTGACCTGCCTCTGGATGCCAGTGAAGAGGTTTAAATTCCTTCCATCTTCTGCCTATAGTGATAGTGTAGCCCATCATTTGCAGGATTATTAACATTAAGATCCTGAGTAGCTGTTAATGCATTCTGAACACAGGCGAAGGCAAGTGCTCCCTGCTACAGAATGTTAACAACCAAATATTATGAATTTCCAAATCAACACACACATATTTAAAGCTGCAGTGGAAAATGAATGGTAGTGTCCCAAAATATTGAAAAGGGATTTCAGAAGTAGAAAGAAAGCTTTACCAACATTTGTTGATTAGAAAGAGAGAGACTTATTTTCATGGAACAGTCATTTTCTGTGCTGAAGGACAAGACGCGAAAAAAACTTGAGCTAGAAATAGAAAGTCAGAATGTTGATAATCTGTCCGATTTTTCAGATTTCAGTCCCCCTTGCTGCCAGGAAAAGTGTAATCATTGTGTGGTCATCTAATTCCCTGCCCAAAGCTTTACAACATCAATTCAACTCAATTCAGGAGTGTTTTTCCACTCCCAAAATGGTTCACCTACAATATCCTCATTGTAGGAGCATCACAAATTTTGCACATGAAAACAATTCACTCTCTTCCGCAGAGGCCAAAGCTTGCAAGGAAGAGGAACAACTGAAGCACAACAGAGGATTATCAGAATAGACACAAAGGTAAAACAGAAATACAAGTTATCAAAAGAAACCACCACCAGGAAATCAAAACAGGTACTTTTTAGTTATACGGAAGTTTTGAATAGAATCCTACAAAAATAACCAAGAAAATAACACTGCAGGTAAGCAGAACAAAATAGCATTTAGACTTCAAACAAGGATGACAGAGGACACCAGAAAACAGCAAAGCACTCTAAATATACTCAGATTTTTAAAAAAGGATATTTTAAGTCAACTTTTTAAGAGGAAAGGCGGAGATGACAACAGCAAAATTAAATGTCTTCTTTACACAAGTCTTTATATGAAGTTAATTAGGAAAAATGGTGATTAATTTTTAATAAGAAGTCAGAAGTATAGGCTAGAAAAAAATACTCCTTAAATATTCATACAAATTCAATGCACTCAAGTCAGTAGAACATGACAAAATCTGACTTTCCTGGAAAAGGTAGCGAATGTAAATACTGAACCACGAGAAACAACTGCAGAGATTTTTTGGAGAAAGGAGAGATCACAGAAGACTGAAGTGAGGCAAACAGAAGACCTTAAGTGTTTTTGATCAAACACCCAAAGGTTTCACAATACAGCTGAGCTTTTAAAGCAGTTGGTTTATTTCTGCAACGGTTAGTTCTGTTCCCTCCTCCCATGCTGTCAACCTGGTTCTAGAGCTTGTCTGGCCTCTTGGTGAGCCAGTTTTACTGAATCACCTTTCACTTCAGCTGGCCAGATGACCCAGCTGCCCACCAAGGGGCCAGACAAGCAGAAAGGACATCATCAACCATTAACCATTCAAGCAGCAGCGGGCTGTTAGACCCACTCAGTCACAAAATGAAGTCTCGTACTTCTTGGGAGGCAGACAGAAAGGCATGAGAAATTTATCAATAAGTGATAACTGCATTACAGCATTTAGAGCATGAGTATTTTCCCTACTGTTTCTCCTAAAGCAGCCTAAATTTGCTGGATAGTTCTAGAACACAAAGATATGAAAGTACTCTTCAGATGCAGTAACTCCATCAGTCAACAGGGAGTTCAAAATCCCACTAAACAATACAAGGTGTCTTGTCTCTGGGGAAGGCCCAGCCAAATGTAATCAAACTGTGTATCAAAGTCTACTACTTTAGCAGCCCTGATCTTGCAGCTAACGAAGTTAACAATCGCCCAGCAGAGATTTGGTTAGAAAAAAACTATTTCCTTTTGATAAGATAACCAAACTACTTAAAAGGAAGATATACATATTACAGATTGTAATTTCTCCAAGGTTTTTGATACTGTTTTGCTTTACAGCAAATTAAAGCAGGCTACAGAGAGAACTGCAGGGTGGCTCAGGCACTTGCAAACAGCGCTCTCAAGCCATAGCTACCAAAGTATCCAACACACAACAGGATTTTCAATACTTGATCAGCTGAAGTCTGTATTGCCTCATGACAGACCTGATACTTCCAGCCACAGCTGGGAAAGCAGGAAAGCTGGTAATACATGAGTGGCACATTCTGGAATGCAGGAAACACAGGATCAAAACGCGACAACAGAAGCAGTCTCTACTGAACATGATGATGACTTGGACAAGTGCATACTTCTATATACAGGACAGAAAGACAAATATGAAAGGAAATTTGAATATCAGCCCTCAGAAAAGGATGGAATTACAAGGAAGCACAAAGCAAGCATGCTGTTAAAAAAATAAGATTCCAGAATAACACATCCAAAATACACCTGCTCTACTCAACACCAGCAGAGGTGTTTTCACAAAACAGATTTCAGGAAAACATAGACGTAATTAGGCTGAGGTTTCACAGTAGCTCCAGCCAATCTAGCTGCTGGCTGTCATGGTCCCACCCCTCACCTTGCACTGGCTTCAGTACTCATTCGCCCAGTGCTTGCTGGCAGCACTAAGGGAAAACTACACTGCTTCAGGAAAAAAATGCTTTCTGCCAGCTTAGAGCCCTTCTGAGTCACTTCAAGTGCTGATGGAAGCAAGAAAGGCAAGCAGTTGTAAAAGCAGCAGATAGCTTGAAATGTTAGAGAACAGCAGCTTAGTCCTGCCCAAAGCTACAATACAGAGGTACAGAACGCGTGACCCATGTGGTGAAGCAGAACACATCCACTTGCTCAGGCCAGAAAACACAACTAAGATGGAGGACACGGCTGCAATTTGCAAATCAGCACCAGATCCTTCTGAAAATGAAGAACGGTTCACTGGAGATAGGAAAACAGAATCTGCTCTATTTGTAGCAAAGATGACGTCAGGTATTAGGCAAAGCATTTTAACTATAAAGACTGTCTGTTGTAGCACTCTACTACCTACAGGGGGTACCTCTGAGGACTTAAAGAATCTACTCATCATCAAAGTAAGCGATAAATTTGATAGCTTTGTAAGTTTCCTTATAAAACACAATTTTAGTTACTCTTATTATCTAAGTGCAGGGCACTGCGTATAATGCCGGTAAAAATGCCATTTAAGAATGCAGCACATGCATTGTGAGATCTCTGCTAGCAACAGTTAAAAAAGAAAGCAGAGTAACTTTCCTAATGCACCAAATATCTTAAAAGTCTGATTCACTGTTCTGTCTCACATCAAGTCCTGGAAGAACAAAATAAACTGTGTCTCTCTGTTCTGAAGGATTATTTCAGTATCTATATACATTACCCATTAGTAACACTATATCGTTCCCCTGAAATGCAAAGCACAAATGCACTCATTTCAGCCTCGCTAACTTTTGGTGGAATTTAGCAGCTGAATTTAGAAAAAGACAGCAACAATATTATAGCGTACAGGGAACATGAGGAACAGCAGGTAACATGTAATTCACAAAAATTAAAGACCCCTCAAGGACAAACTAAATTTATAAAGAGCATAGCTTTACAGATTATAATTGTCAAGCAAGCAGAACTACAGACCCATCTAATTACAGCTTCTCAATCACACAAGAGTTCATACAGTTCAGATTTTTTTCTGATGCAAAGATAGCATTACTCTAATACAAAGGCTACAGGCAAGACACAGTCTCTTAAGCTCTGAAATGTGGCTAAAGGATGAAAGACTGAATACTTCAAAAAAAAAGTGCAATTTATCTATGCTTGCACTTCTTTAAAAGTAAAAGAAAGCAAGTAAACTCCTGTGGTTTTTTTTTTAGAAAATGAGAGATAATGTTACCTGTAAGATAAGTAGTTTTAAATGAATTTGTCAATATTTAAGAACAGAAATCATTCCTGCCCAAGCACTTTTACTTTTATCAAATCATGACAAATTTGCTCAAAACTTTCTAGATGGTCCCATTAAAAGTGACAGAAATGCCGCTCTAGGCAAACCCAAATGACTACAATACCTGAAGGCTCAAATGAAAACATGTTCAGCTGCTGTCAACAATATAATAATACTGCTGCTGGGGTCAGGAATCGAGAAGAGTTTCAGGCTTTTGTTTTCCCTTTATATAAAATCCACTGTGTTAAGATATCACAAGTTTTCATGATGCCACAAGGTTGAAAATAAAGTTAATTGTAAATGCACTCACAGATAAGAGGCAAAGTGAAGTTACACAAGGTCTCACCTCCTCATGCCCCCAGATGATCTACTCAGCTTGTTCAGTTAGCTAACCCAGCAAAACAACAACACACATTTTCTTCACCTGATCAGCAAATTGAACAGGCTCACACAAAGGGATCTAACAAGCCCCAGAGCAGTACAAGGTGGCAAGTGGAGAACAGGTGGAGGAAGCGAGAATTCCCCATTCTCCTGGCAGCAGTTAGCTACTATACTATCTTTCTTGCAACTTCACTCTCCTTTTAAGTGCCTGTTAGCCAATCTGTTTTCCCAACAGCCATTCATGCCCAGCGAGGGGAAGCACAACCTCTTTCAGTAAGAGTGCTGGCTCTGAAGTATTTGCCTGAAACACTTCCATTATACTCAAAGCTGCTGCAGAAAAATATGCCTTGCAGGTGACACACCAGCCTCGATTGCCCAATACCCTGATGCAAGAATAAAAATTACTTTTGTAAAACTATATATTTACAACAAAAACAACCTATCTAGTTTATCTTTAATCTACTCACCAAATAAACCCTGCACATAACAACACAAGCACAGCCATCTACAGTCAGTGAGCATATGAACGGTGTCCTCCCTGGCACGGGTTAAACTAACAAAGAGCGACGGGGCTGGCTGCTCCCCGCACCCCCCAGCCCTACGGCCCCTGAGGGCACCGCTCGCAGCTCTGCTCCATAACACAGTTGGTGGCTCCAACACGGCCTGGCGAGAGGGAAGGCAGTGGGAAGGCACAGTTAAAGAATCACAGAATTGTTTGGAAAGGACCCTGAAGATCACCCAGTTCCAACGCCCCTGCCACGGGCAGGGGTATCTCCCACCAGACCAGGCTGCTCAAACCCCCTCCAACCTGGCCTTGGAACACCACCACGGATGGGGCAGCCACACCTTCCCTGGACAACCTGTGCCAGGGCCTCACCACCTTCAGCATGAAGAATTTTTTCGTAATGTCCAATCTAAATCTTCCCCCTCCCCATTTAAAGCCGTTCCCCCTCTCCTGTCACTATTTGCTCTTGAAAAAGTCCCTCCCCAGCTTTCCTGTAGCCCCTCCAGGTACTGGAAGGCCACTGTGGGGTCCCCCTGGAGTCTTCTCTTCTCCAGGCTGAACAGCCCCAACTCTCCCAGCCTGTCCTCACAGCAGAGGAGCTCCAGCCCTCGGATCATCTCCGTGGCCTCCTCTGGAGCTGTTCCAACAGTTGCACATCCTTCTAACGCTGGGTATTCCAGCAGTGGGCACAGCGCTCCAGGTGGGCTCTCACCGGAGCGGAGCAGAGGGGGAGACTCCCCTCCCTCGCCCCACCGGCCACGCTTCCCCTCGAGGAGGCCCTGGGGATGCGGGATGCGGCGGGAAGGCCCGGGGCGGCCGGCAGCCCCGCAGCGGCGCTGAGAAGTTGCCGGGAGCGCTGACCGAGTCCTCCCGCCTCAGGGGAGCGGCGCGGAGGCCGCCCCCACCCTGCCCGCCCCCAGACGCTACCTTGTCGCAGTAGAGCCCCACAAGCTGCTTCATCCGCCAGTGCGGAGCCGAGAAGACATCCACCTCCTCAGGGAAGGGAGCCATGTTCTCCCCATAGAACCCGCGGCACAAGCGGCAACGACGGCGACGGCACGAACACCCACCACGCGCCTGCGCCGCGCCGCCAACCCCGCCGCCCACGTGACCGCTCCCG
>JAUMJL010000445.1:0-242778 GCA_033558185.1 Dromococcyx pavoninus
TCCGGCGCGCGGGCGCTTGCCCCCCCGCGCATGCGCACGACTCCCTGCGACTTTTTTGGCGCGGGAGCCGCGTCCCCGGGCTGGCTGTGAAATTAGTGCCGGGCAGGCGCGGGGCGCATGCGCGAGGGAAGGGTGAGGGAGCGGCGCTCTGGCATGCGCGGCTCAAGGCTTTGCGCATGGGCACAGGGCGTCGAGACTTCTTTGGCGCGGGCGCCGGAGTCGCGGGTTGGCTGTCAAGTAAGTGCCGGGCGGGCGCGCGGCGCATGCGCGACGGAGGGAAGGACCCGGAGGTGCGGGGGTCCCCGGGCGGGGGCTGCGCGGGCTACGTGCGGGTCTTCGGGGTCTACGTGTACCCTCCTTTTCCCCCAACTCCCCCCCTAGTGTCGCCTCCGTGTACCCCCCTCGTGCTCTGCGTGTTCCCTCATGTCCCGTTCCGTTCGCCCCGCGTCCGTCCGTCCTTCCCCTCGGCTGGCTCATGCCCTCCCCGCCAGGGTCCCTCATGCCCCCGTGTCTCCTGCGTGTGTCCTCCGTGCCCCCGCATGTTTCCCACCCCCCGGTCCCTCCTGTCCCTCCCCACCCCAGGGTCCCTCATGCCCAGTCTCCGTCCCTCATGTCCCCCCTCCCAGGGTCCCCCGTGTCTCCCCCTTCGAGGTTCCCCCAGATGGTTTCTCTCCTGTTCCCAGTGTGTCCGAGGGCATTGACAGCGCTCTGTGGCACTGCCACTTCCACTTCCAAAGGCCTAATAAAAACTAAAGAGATAAAGGAATTCTCCACAAGTTCTTTTCCTGCCCTTATCCGCAATGAATTATAGACAAGGAGATAGAGAGGTGTGTTTTGTATCTGGACAGGGAAACAGCCGTGTTGGTGTGGGTGTTCAGATATTTCTTCCGCTCTCCAAGATAACCAGTGGCGACCCGACAGCGTTCCTTCACCCGCCAGAAACTGTAAAGCCCTTTGCATGGAATCACAGAATGGTTTTGGTTGGAAGAGACCTCAAAACTCATCCAGTCCCAGCCTCTGCCATGGGCAGAGACACCTCCCACTGGATCAGGGTGCTCTAAGCCCCATGAGGCCTGGCCTTGAACACCTCCAGGGATGGGGCAGCCACAAGGTCCCTAGGCAGCCTGGGCCAAGGCCTCCCCACCCAGGGGGAGGAAGGCTTCCCACCAGGGAAACCTGTCTGCACTTCCACTGGCATCACTGGTGGTGGCTCCTAGGGACCTGCCCTGGCAGCTGAGTCCTCAGGACCGAAGTGGGGCTGGATGGGTCAGAGAAAAGTCCTTCTGCCACTGTAACCGGCTCCCTACAATGCCCAGCGGCAGAAGTGTTGGTGGTAAGAAGGTGGCAACCTACAGTGACACTGTCCTGCTCCAGTTTTCCCAGCAGCTGGTGGCCTCAGAAAGCCAAACCTTTTCTGTCAGATGCTGGGCAGTGGGAACTTCTCTGGACTGGGAGGAGTTCCCCTCCCAGCACTTTATCTGCTCCCAGACAGCCCCCTTATCGGCTGGCAGCTCCTCACAGCCTCAGTGCACAGGAGGCTGCTGAGAAAGGACAGCCTATTATTTTCCAAACCTTTAGCCAATTATTCTGCAGAATGTTTCTCTTTTTCTGCCTTCCCAGGTGGGCTTTTGCATTTATGTCACCAGAGCTGGTGTTCTCATCCCTCCCTCTCACTCAGACACAGCTCCAGCTCTTTGTAGAAGTCCTTCCAGGGGTTAGTCACAGTATTTTGCTTTCTTGGCCTGGTTTTGATCTTGGAAGAAGCATTTTGGTGCGCTACGCAATCTGGGCCAGGACTTTGTGTCTCTCAGCCCTCCTGGTGCTGCCTGCTAGCGCTCAGTCCCACAGGGCTGCACAGGTGGGTCAAGGCTGGAGGGCAGTGGGAGCCTCTGGAAAATACCTGCTACCCCCTCATCTGACCTGTCCCCAGTGCATTCATTCTGCTTTTTCTCCTTCAGATCACTACAGGATGAAGGATTTGACTTGAATTAAGCTGTTACAAGTTGCCCGTGATTGGTCTCTCTAATATATCTTGAATTTTGTGGCGCTGAGGTGCTGTGATTATTTTTCTAAGACAAACGCAGAGGCTCACTTTGCTAAATCTACAGTTTTTAAGAGCCTGGGTTAGTGGTTTATAACAAACCTTGGCAGAAAAATGAGCAGCACTACATTTGCAGTTAGGTCGTTATCACTGAAATCAGGAAGGTCACACTCTAAGAATAGAATTCCTGTTTGTGCGGGCAGCAGTGTACTGCACACACATGGGAAGAGCAACACAGAATCATGGAACAGCTTGGGTTGGAAGGGACCTTAAAGCCCATCCAGTTCCAACCCTCCTGCCACGGGCAGGGACACCTCCCACTGGATCAGGTTGCTCAAAGTCCATCCAGCCTGGCTTTGAACACCTCCAGGGATGGGGCAGCCATCACTTCTCTGAGCAACCTGTGCCACCCTCACAGGAAAACATTTCTTCCTAAGATCTCATTCAATCTCCCCTCTTTCAGCTGAAAACTGTTCCCCTTCATCCTACCCCTCCACTCTGTGATCAAGAACCCTCCCCCCCAACTTTCCTGTAGCCCTCTTTCCGTACTGGGAGGTTGATCTAAAGTCTCCTCACAGCCTTCTCTTCTCCAGGCTGAACAACCCCAACTCTCAGCCTGTTCTCATACAGGAGGTGCTTCAGTCCTTGGATCATTTCTGTGGCCTGCTCTGGACTCACTCCAACAGATCCATGTCCTTCCTGTGTTGACTTCAGAACTGAACACAGGGCTCCAAGTGAGGTCTCACCAGAGCAGAGCAGAGGCAGAATCGCTGTGCTGGTCCCACCTTTCATGCAGCCCAGGACACAGTTGCCTTTCTGGGCTGCAAGTGCACATTGCCAGCTCACATTGAGATTCTCATCTTGCCTTCCTCTCAGTTTGGCTTCAAAGGGAGGATCCTTTCCACAGCCAGACACGTTCCCTTCAGCTTTCCCCTTGCATTCCAAACCTCCCTGTATTCAGTTGCTGGGTTTTGGGTGTTGCTGTGTATCTGGGACCAGGGATGTGACACTGAGCACTGGCCATGCCACATCTCCCAGATTAGCGTCCCTGTTCCTTGGGAATGCAGCCATGCTCTGTACACTGTCTCCAGCCAGGGGAAGGCTGGATCACTTCTCAGGAAAAGATCATTAAGCAAGCACTGGATTTCTTTTACAAAAGAAGCTCACGTGTTTTCCAGAATTGGATTTATTGTGTTTGTAATTGTCTTATGTTTTTTCCATCTTCCCCTGCAAAGACATTGCACACCCTCACCCTTCCAGCCGCAAAGGACGTCGGCAGCACCCTCATTCCAGCATTTTATCATTTTTCCCTCTGGGAATAGCAATAAACCATGGATCTCTGTGTCTTTTATGCTGACTGAAAAGTACTCATTTAGGATACAGAGGCTTAGAGTCTATTTCGTTAAATCTTTAGGTCAGTTATCCATTTAAGGCATTTTATTAGTATTCTTACAGTACAAAGAGAAGCCTCGGAACTAAACCAATCCATTCATGGACAGAGGCAGACACGTATGGTTTCATACCAAGTTTATTTCTTTTTTTTTCATAATCACTTCTTTTGCACAACAACAACCTCAAGTTGACAATGAAATGCACGCGGTGGAGCAAGGGAACCGGACAAGGCTCTGTTAGTGATGAAAAATCCTTCCACAATCCCACACCAGCTCCCCACCTGGCACGAGCAAAGGTGGCCCAGGCTGCGGCAGGAGGAGCGAATCCTGTCTGGGAGGACAGCCGGGGTGCTGAGCCCTGGGGTCATGGCTCTGCCCCACGGCCACACAGCAGTCATCTTCCATCTCTCTGCCTGCAGCTCCGGGCCAATTGGTTCCTCCCAGGATGGACGGTTGTGTAAAACAACTCAGTCCTTTGGTACTTTCCGTTGTCAGAGCCCTTTAGAGACATGGATGCCTTGGTTGTCTCGCGGTCCCTATGGGGTAGGGAGTGTCCGTGTCCCCTTGTCACAGAGGGGGGAGCTGAGGCATGAGGGACGCTGGGGCTAGGATTCCAGCTGCCCCCCATGCTTAGGTCCTACCGCCTCCCTGCACCCCGGGGACCACGGAGCACCCAAACGTAGGCATTGGCCAGTGCTCCTCTTCTGCTTTACTTAAAGACAACTGACTAAGAAGGTGGAGTTTATTGGTCTTACTACATTATCTCATCCCTAGCATGGATAGTAAGAAGTCTCTAGCACCGTAAACAGCCATTCCTGACTCATTTCAAGTGGCATAAGAGTGTATGTGCATATATCGTTCCCACATATGCATTCCTATGTGCATGTGCACAGCCAAGTGCACAGCCACTGCGAGGGAGGGAAGTAACACAGCGGGACGGGATCCAAGGAATCCCATGGGACAGGTTTTGCAGAGCCAGGGCCGGAGTCACACCGGGCTAAGCAAAAGCAAGCAAGCTGAAGTTTACATTGTAAAGGAGCAGCGATACTGACCTACCCCCAAGGCAGGATGCATGCGGTTGTGAACTGCTGCCGTCCCTGGAAGGTCAACTCAAAGGTAACCCCACCTGGGTTAGAGCAAGACTATTTTATGACTCAAAAATAATAAGGACTTGGCTCAGTCTAGGAGCAGTCTGGGGGGCCAGCATCCCTGAAAGCATCAATTTCCAGGGCTGAGCTCTTTGCTGCAAGGAATAACATGAGCACAGAGCTTTAATTTGGAATACGAGGCCAGTTATCCCCACTCTTGTGCAGCCTCACTCATCACGCGTCTGGGAACTCATTTACCTTCAGCTTTTCTGTCATGCTCAAATCAGAGACCCTTCTCCAGGAGAGCTCTTTGAAAAGTATATGCATGCATGTCATAAATTGTCACCATCTAGTCTCTCCTCCCTCACACAACTGAAAAAGGTTGTGGTCCAGTCAAGGATGCTGCCGGCCGCCTCAAGGATGCTCTCCCTATGAGGCACAAAGTCTCGTGTTCATCCACTGCTGCAAAAACAGGGCTGCTGACTGTTGTTACGTGGCTTGGTTAATGGGATCAATGAAGAACCTCAAGCCCTGCCATAAGGAAGGCGGCTCCAGTAATTGGGAGGGTTGCATGCCGTGTCCGAGACCGCGGTAAGTGGGAATGGTCTGGGAATGAGGGAGGCTGGTATGGTAAGGATGTTAATGAGAGTACTTGATTAGTCTCAACTGAGGCGTGAAGTATGCTGCTGCACACAGCCATTAGCAACCCTGGGAGATGAAAAAACATGAAATAACCATGATCCTGGACCATGCCATGTGCTGCCGGTCAGGCACGGCACCATGGTAGCTGCTGGTGCCAGCAGCACTGTCCCTGTGGGTCTGGAGCAGCGGGGTGGGTGGGGGAACCCCTTGTCCAGCTGAAATTGTGGGAGTCAGGGCAGGCAGCCAAAGCAATCACACATTTCCCTGATAGCATCCAGTGGCACTGGACAATGTCAAGCTCCCCAACAACCCTACTGCATTCATCTGCACTGGGCAAACATCGCTCTGCTACCCCTCAAGCATCTGGCCCCATGGATGAGGTTATTTCCTTGGCACGAGGCTTCTCGGCAGCAGTAACAGAGCCTGACATTCCCAATGCAAAGCTCTTCCTGCTCATTGCTGCTCCCCTGCCAAAGGAGCTCACCCTGCAGTAACAAGCTTTCCAGCCATGTCCACTGACCCTCACAGCACTGACCCAACCAAGGTGAGGAAAATGAGTCTCCCAGTGCTCACACCCGCATGAGCACCACGTGCTGGGCCACTCTCCTGAGCATTTCCCATGGGATTTTTTTGTCGGACAAAGCTATTGCAAGAATAAGTCCCCACCTGAGATCCAGGCTGGCCTCCAGGGAGGTGGAGGAGAGCAGCTGCAGGGCAGCACAAAGGGCCGGGATGGAAGATCCAGGCAGGAACCAAGTTCAGAGGCTCAGTAGCTGTTTGGGGAGGACGGCTCTAACCAGCACAACCTATAACCAGCCACTCCTTCTTCTGCACTCACGGCTCCTCCGTCCTCCTCCGGGGGCTGCAGGGAAGAGCCTGGCACCCCTCACACAAGAAGGTTTGGGTTAATACTAAATTATTATGTACTGGAATTGAAGAATCACCTCTGCTCCATCTCTCAGCTCTTCCTTCCCCCAGCTCGAGGAGCAGACCACCCCAGCTCTCAATGCCCTGCCCGCAGGACTCAGCTCCCGATTCTGTGCTTTTCCAGCTGCTCTCTGGTCTGGCATCTCACCCCGCTGGCATCCTTCCTTCCCCCGGCCCAGCCTCTGACTCCTTCTGAGCCCCGAGGAGGGAGTGAAAATGGTTGTTTCTCTTGTGTTAAACTCCTGCTCATGAGTACAACATTTCTGATAATAATCATAATAATCATAATAATCAGAGTACTAAAAACAGTATTTACAACAAGCTCCAGGTCAGAATTACACACCAAGCAAACACTCAGCACCACAGAGAGTAGGACAGGGTTAATATCTCGCAGATACTTTCTCAGGTCCCACCAACGTGGGACACAGACATTTGACGGTTTCAACCATTTCTTACACACAAACGTTTCATTTAAATTACTTTTAAATTATTTTTTTTTAAAACTTTTTAAAATTTCTCGCCACGATGTGATGAGGTGATGGTGGCAGGGATGCCGCGCTCTACACAGATGCTTATCTAAGACAGCTGCTACTATAAACTTATCATTAGCTACTTTTAAGAAATTCAACCCTCAGTTTCCTTCCTCTTTGCCCTAAAACTTTCTATCATAACTGGGTACTGCAGTCCCCTTCTAAGAGCCCTGTCCTCCCCCAGCCCAGGTGAGGGCTTTGGGAGCGAGGTAGCCCTTCCATCTGGGTGCAGTGTCCCCTAACACCAAATCATGGCCATTGAGATCTCTCCCAAATCCAAGTGGGACTTCTGGGGAGATTAGCAAAGAGCCCCAGGATTTATCTCCAGCAGCTGCTGCTCTTTGGCTTTCCATGGGGGTTTTGTGACCACCTAATGCTCACTCCAGGCCATAATCAATTCTTTACCTAATTAAAGCCCAGGGCAGACAGAAAACTTCAGCTTCTGACAAGACTCAGTGACGGTTTCTTTTTCAGAGGGGTGGAGAGGCAAGGGGATGGTTATTCCCAATACAAACACCTCATCTGCTCTGGCTCCTCACTGCTGCATGGCACTGGGATGCCTGTGCCCGGCTGCTGGGCTGGCCCTGCCCATGTCTGCACCCCCTGTGCACTTCAATTATTCCCCAAAGATCCAGTCCCTCATACCACCCACAGAATGGCTCTTCAGAAGCACAATGTGCAGAGAGCACCAGCCACTAAAAATTAAATGTTTTGGCGCCTTGTATGCCCTTTTGGCTTATTCTGGGGTCTGAGAGGACAGCAGGGCCAATGCAAGGCAGAGGGGAGCGACGCTCCTATCTAGGTACCCTGTGCCCTGTCTCCAAAATGCTGCACCAAGCTGTTAAAGAAATAAAACCCCAGCAATCCCTAAGCACTGAACAGAGGAGAATTATTATCATCTTCCACCTCAAATGAAAGCAGTTTCCACTGCTGCTCTGCAGGGCTGACTATGCTCTACGAGGCCCCACTTGCCAGAAGGTGGCCATTCCCTGCTCTTCGGATGCAAGGTTTCCACTAGGTTTTTCAAGGCAGAGGCAGAGCTGGGGCAAGGTGGGCAGCTCTGTGGGTCTCAGCAGGAGGGTGGCAACCCCTCACAGCGCACGGTGGCTGCTTGGACCTTGGCTTCTTCCATAAGACATGACTCTGGAAGATTAGGAAGTCCCTGGGCTTTGACAGCCACCTATTTAGATCAGACATTACTGCCACGCTTGCACATTCTCTGCTCATCCCTACCTCCATCAAGAGACATTTTTTTCTTAAAAATAGGCCTTGAAAAGCTGAAGATTGACAAGGAATGAGCATGGGAACATCTCTTCAGCCTTACTGCAGAATAAGCCCTCTTAGCTCCCTCCTACCCAAAGCTACTGGTCTGGAGGCACCTGGCAGGCAGCTGGCATGCCCAACCTCCCAGGGTGCTGCCTACAAGCCAGAGCTCCAGGGCTCCTCTGGTGATCTCTGGTCTCAGTGTTTGCCCTATAATGGCACCAAAGAGTCACATCCATCTTTGGAAAGAGGGAAGAGCGATTATTCTGTTCATAAAAGGCTAATTCATAACCATGCACCATCTCTACTAGATTTGCCTTCTTACTAGATTGAAATCTCGTGTTGTGGGAGCACTGGAGAGCCTGCAGACCACGGCTTCCATGGAGCTGTCTGAGGTTCTCCCAGGCTGCTTGGCCAAGACCTTGTGGTCCCCGCTCTGCCAGGGAGAGGGCAGTTCAGTCTACGGGCTCCTCCAGCCCACAGCCAAGCAGGGCATCAGGCAGTGCCTGCCGGGGGGAAACTTGGCATAATGTGGCACCGACACCAAGCTCTGGGTGCAGGCCCTCACCTACTGTCATGGGGGTATCAAAGAATCATCCAGAGATGAGGACTTTTTGTTACTGCCCACCTGGACTGGCTCCAGATCCAGCCTGGAGATGGGGGGCTGCACACCACGACTCCTGAGCCATCCCTTCCCTCTCATTCCTCTCTCCTACCATTGGCAAACCTGGTGCTGCTCCCTATTCCACTTCACACACAGAAATTATCCCTTACTTCCCACTATTCTGAAACTGATATTGGGCTCAGAGCAAACACCAAGAGGAGTAAAAGCCCCAGATAAGAAATCCATATCTCCCTGACCCTGCTGGTTGAATTTATTAATATCTTAATTTTTTTTACATTGGTTTAAGAAATATTTTTTTAAAAAAAGAACAAAACCCTCCAAAGAAGCTGTTTGACTGATCAATTCTCTATTTTAAGTGAACTAGCTGCTATTCTGCTTAGAGGTCCCTATGATCTGTGAATCCCCACAAGTACTGACGATTAAGGATGCAGAGATAGAGAAGCGTGTAGCTGGGGGACGAACACCAGGGGAAAGGGGGATGGAAACCAAACGTCGCATCTAGACAAACAAAATAAAATGTGTAGGTTGGTCGATTAGTTTGTTTGTTAACAGGAATCTGGTGCTAGATGTGTAGAAAAGCCCTTTATCCAGAGATCTCCTCCCGCTGTTCCTTGTTCCTGCGAACTTCAGCTGCGTGCAGTTCCTGCAAAGACAGGAGAGGCGACACAAGGCTAACAATTTCTGCTCCTGCAACCACTGTCTTCCTCCTCTCCTGCACACAGGATTCGTATCAGACAAAAAAAAGGACCAGTTTCACATCCGACACACATCATGGACAGTGGGTTACTCATGCAAGGAGCAAAGCACCTCATCTGCGGAAGCCTCGAGGTGATGCGAACCCACAGTTAACACGTTCACTGCTCCCCTCTTCTGCAAAGCCCTTTGGCCATGCAGCCCCTGGATCTCGGGTGGGCCTGATCCTGTGCATTTGAGCTTGCACTTCTCAAGATCAACCAGACCTTGAAGGACACATTCCCCCTCCTCATGTTACTCTGGAGTGGAGCTTTCTACCAGCAATAAAATGCCTGCTCCCCTGTGCCCATTGCACTGGGATGAACCCGCAGGGTCCAGACCCTGATCCCCTCCATGGGCACCAGTGCCCATCCCTCTCCTGGGCATCGCACTCGCCTTCTCGCGGAGCCGCTCCCTCAAAGCAGCAAGATGTGCTTCACGGATCTCCCTGCTCAGCTCCATCTTGTAGTTGAGCTTCTCCTCAGCCAGGCGGCTGAAGTTGTTGTTCTCCTCCAGCGCCTTGTGCAGCACCTCCCGCTCGTGTTCCCTCTTCTCCGCCAGCTGCTTCAGCACCTGTGCCTCCTGGGTCTGCCGAGGGAAGGCATCAGAGAGTCATCAGGCAACCGTGGAGGCTCTGCTGGCCTTCAATTCCCCAGAGAGGTGTTCTAACCATCACCTCTGTTCAAAATCCCTCTGTTACTCCTCCTCCATCCCATAGCAGTCTTGCTTAGAAGATGCTTTGACACTTTTTCCAGCTATGGGGCAATGTCTGCTGGGCCCAGTGCTCCAGGAGGGCAGGCGATGCAACGCTGCACCCACCAGCTCAGCAAAACCAAGGCAATACACACTGGGACACAGAGGCCCCTCTCTGAGTGTCACCTCATTCTTTGCATCATTTCAGCTTTCTCCCTCCTTACCAACATTTATTCTTTGCCTTACTCTGCTGATTTTCACTGCAGAACCTCCCTCCATGACTCCCATGTCTCACCTAACAATTTATAGCAGAATGTAATAAGGAGTGTAAGAATGCTATTTCCAGCCATTTTAAATTGCTCCCGTTAAACCAATTTCAGGATTTGGTGCAATCAGTACGTGTCACAGAAAAGTCGCTGCTTTTACAGGACATCTCATTACCTTCCTCCTCTCTTCTGCAGCCTCCAGCCTTCTTTGCAGCTCCTCCAGGGACAGGTCCTTCTTCTTAGGGGGGGAGGAAAGGATTGGGCTCTCAGGAGATAAGTCTGAAGGAGACTTCAGGATCACTTCGAAGCTCTGTCCTGATGCCCTCTTATCGAGTTGCTTCACCTCCATATCTTTGTGGGGGAAAGAAAAGACATATCAGGAGTTCTGTGGAACTCATTCACCTGAAAGCACCAAGCTCTTCACAGGGGAATATGGGTATTCTCATGTCCTACCTGGATGATTTGTTCTCCCTCCAAAATTTCCCCATTAGTGTTCAGCTTCACCCCCCCATGTCAATGCAATCAATTTAAATTCACAGAAGGATTACAGAAGGGTCATGCTGCTGTTGGTGAAGCAGATATCACCCCGGTACGAAGCAGACAGCCACTGCAAGCTGTTTCTTTCCGGGAAAATGTGGGTCACATTAATAAAATAAACTGTGGAAAGGGATTAAACAGAGAGATGCCAGGCTGACGGGTGGATTGCTGCTCTGGGATGGGAGAGCCCAGCGTGCTGACAAGTTCCCACACTGCCTGCAGGAGCACCACACAAACGATGCCACAGCTTCTGCAGGAGCAGGGTACGTACCTCCATACTGGTAGATGGTATTAGGATGGGGCTGGGTGTGGAAACAGGAGCAGATGAGGGAGAGCAGAGACAGCTCCTTCATTTTCTCCTTGTAGGCTGAAAAACAGGAAATAGCAATGAGAAGAGAATCAAAAGGCAATGGCTCCTCTTTTTCATGAGGTAAAGAGGCAAGAAGGCACAAGGAAACTCATTTGTAGCTACCAGACTCTATGGAGGCTTTTCCAGGCTGCCAAAGTTTTCTTAAAGGTCCCCAAAGAGCATTTGTTCTAGAGCAGACTAAATTAGCCACCAGAGTAGCAAATGTCATAGGAAGACAGAAAGACACACAGGAGGAATTTACCAAATCTAGAGTTAGATGGTTAGATATGGTTTTGCCTCCAAAGGAGCTGAAGCACCGCAGCCTGTGTAGTTAGCCATGCTGGGACAGCTGCCCAGTCCCTTTCTCCACCCCACTTCCAGCCTCAGAGGTAAAACAATGCCCATCAACACCTGGAAACGTTGCTCAACCTTGGCAAGTTCCTGGTATTTCACAGTTCAGCATTTCTGACAGCAGGGTAAAGAGGCAAGATGCAGTCAGCTATGAGGAGAACAAAGGGCGTTTGAGAGAAAAATCAGTTCAGGATGCTGCTAACTGGGGGAAGTGTTGTAACCCAGCTTCCCGAGGTACCTCCGCCCCTGCAGAAGAAGATAAAGGAGGATGCAAGTGGAATCTGTCATCACCTTGGCCCCCGCAAGCAGATGTTGATACTGGCCTGCAAGCACAGTGAATGCTGTCCCTTGCAGAGGACAGGGAAATACACAATCCCTTCGAGCTCTGCTGCTGCGAGCCCTCCTGTTTGCTCACTGTCCCTGTGACTGGAGAACACACCACAACACTCTCTTCATAAGTGCCTGAGGTGCTGCCCTAACAGCGGCAGTGCCCACAGCTTGCAGTGGGTCTGTTTCTGGGGCAATCCTCACCTGTATATTTGGAGTTGAGCACATTTAAGACAGTGAACTGTTAGCACACGCTTGACAGAGAACCTCAAAATAGAAGGACTTGAAAACAGAGAGGCTGTCAGGCTGTCAAGCTCCTTGTCACATCAGTGCTATGTCACAGGTCAGCAGAGGTGGATGCTGCTGTCTCACGGATGCTGTGAGGCTCTGCCCCAGACAGGCTCCTTGGGGAACATTCAAGCACATGAGGACAGGGTCTTCATGGCTGCATGTCCTGCAGAACTTGCCCTGAGCACCTTTGTGCTGTCCTTCCTCCTGCCTCCACCTCAGGGCACAGGCATTCTGGTGTCCTGCTTTGACTCTGCCTCTGGATTTCCCACATGTCCTTGCACTTCCGGCCTTGGTTTGTCCTCTCCTGACTGAGCTCCTCTTTTGACCTCCAGCCAGAGGAGAATCTGCAGCTTGGTTGCCAATGCCACCTTCATAGCAAGACCAGGCCAGGAAAGGGAAATCTCACAGGCTTTGTGGTATGAAATGTTCCTGTGTGCCACATGCCCTCAGGAATACCTTTCAGATCTGCTCCTCTGTCTTCCCGCAGCTACTCAGGTGTGGGAAACAGTGGTTTCATAGCCATACTTCACGCTAGCACTTATTTTTCCTCCTAGGTACAAAACTTTGCCCTAATTAACACCCTCCTTTTCCATGAAGTCCATGAAGTTCAGATCTTCACTGAACATTTCCCAGGATGCTCCGCATTCTGATCTTAGTCCCCTTCCCAGTCCTGCTATTAAATGTAAACCAAATGGAACAGTTTACCTTAGCAGGGCCAGCGACACAGCCGGACAGACTTGATTTTGTTCATAATGAAAAAAAGTCTTTGGAAAGCCTCTGAAAGTGCTGTATCGTGTTAGAAGTCATGGCATGCAGCACTAAACTGATGTCTCTCATAATGTGCTGCCTGGAGCCCAGAGGAGGGTCCCTGGACTAATCGAGAGACATTATAATTTAAATGAAACAAACCATGCACCAAGGTGGTTGCTCCACCATTATCTCCAGTCCAGGGTGAAACCAAGATATTAAGCAGATGTGCCACATCCCTGACCTACTCATTTAGTTGTCTCCTAGCACTTGTTACAGAACACAATGCTTTATATTTCATTACTTGAACTTCAGAAGGTCTGCCCACTACTGGTTTAATGGTCCTCTAAGTAGATGAGCGTACTTTGCAGTCCCTGCCTTTCAGGAGCCCCGTTGTAGTAATTTCGCAGCTGCCTCCATTACATTGAGATCTTCCCTGTCCTGCTTTCCCTTCTATACAGCATGCTGACCATCCCTCTCCGTCAATTAAAATGAAAAGCAGCACGAGGACAAAAGGACACCGCTTCACTGAGCTGCGGCAGTGCTTTAATGAGCTACAGAACCGCTGTGCGTCCTTCTTCCAGCACTGGAGCCTGCAGCTGCACCCCGGCGCCAGACATCAGATGCAATTAGCAGCATGCGGGCACACAGGTTGGAGGAGTGGGACCAGGAGAAGGCAGGGCCCCAAGGGAAGATCTCGGAGAGCACCAATCAACCAGGCAGCCCTCACTGCCGGGCAAATACGCTCCAGCCGCCCTGCTGCTGAGGGGGACGGGGAGAACAGCAGGAACAGCGGCGACTGAGACCCCACCGGCCGGTCCCGGGGAGAGTCCGCTCGCTCCTGGGACCCCCAGCCCGGGAGCCGTCCCCTCAGAGCAATCGCCCCGTTACCCCCCCCCCCCCCCCCCCGAGAGCTGTCCTTTCAGCACCACCCCCGCCCCGGCCCCCCCCCCCCCATCCCGTACCACAGCCACGTGACACCCCTCCACCCCACCCCGAGAGCTGTTCCTTCAGCACCACCCCCTTGGGATCACACCCACACTCCCAGCCTGGGAACTGTCATTCAGCACACACATCTGCTTCCCATAACCGCCTCCAAAAGCTGTCCATTCAGCAGCACCGTCAGCGAGACTCCAGGAACGTCAAGGCCAGGGACTTCAGCATGAAAAGGGAGAAAGATCGACCCCTGAAGAAATCACCACCAATCCACACTCTGAGAAACAAATGAACCCTTGAAGCCCCGCTGCCCCTGCTCCAGAGCCAGTGGTTATGTCCACAAAAGCATCCACAATGATGACTTTGTCCTCGTGTGCTTTTGATCTGATATGTTCAGCGAGAAACAACAGGGAGTACATGTGTTTAACACACTGTTAATAGGCTAAAACAAGAACAGGCATGCTGTGAGGAGAGGAGGATCCTCTGATTAGGTAAATAAAAGTAAGAAACAGAACCTCTGGGTCACTATTTAAGAGACTCTGTCCATGAAGATCAAACCCAGGATCTCCTGAAGCAAAACTATGCCTTAATCACAGCTGCATCAGAAAGGGCATGCTTAAAACTCTCACAGGTAAAAGATCAACACTGGAAACTTCAGCAGTAAAATTAACTTCAGAAGGATCTGCACTCACATCTGCCAACAGATATAAGGTCTTGAGAACATATTTATGTCAGTGGACAAACCCCTTGAAGATAAAATAGCTCGCTGGCCAGAACACAATATGACCAAAAAGAATCTTCCAGGAAAGCTTGTATATCTTCCAGTGCACAAATGTAGACATTTGAAGAACAATCAGACAGGAAATGTTGAACTCTTCATTTAAGTATCTATTCATGTTTTTAAATTCCACTAAGATAGTAAAAATAAACTCAGCTTACACTGAACAAATACTTCATATGTGTATAATCTAGTAAGGACATCTGACTTGGTTCCTAAGGGACTTTACACCAAGCACCACTTTGGTCTCAGAGGTGTAACAGGAGTATTTTCTCACCAACAGGCAGAGTATTAGAACAGGCCGCTCACTCAAGCATCAAGTATCGATAGTTTATGTTTGTTTTTAGGCAAATAGTGTAACAGAAGGATCACTAGCAAGTTTATTCACTCTGGTCTGGTCTTCACAATTAAGTCATAACACTTCACGGCTTTCATTTTAGAATTGGGATGAAACATTGCAAAAAACAGAGTTGTGCAAATTAAGAAGTGAACAAACTGTAGAAGGTAGTGAAAATATATCAGCATCCCATTCTGTAAAGAGGGATAAACCTGTGCTTTGTTGGCTTCGTGGGATGTTAGATAGTTATTAACTTATAATCCTAATTTTTCTATGTTTCTGAATGCTTATGCAACCAGCACAGTCTGATCCTGCTGTTTCTATTCCATTGCACACTCCATGCAACAATTCATCTTCACTAACATTTTCCATCTAGGTTTTCCCTGCACTTTATATATTGCAGTAGCAAAATTACTTTCTCCCTGTTTCAAGGAGAAGAAGGGGGATTACCTGGGCCTTTGCCAGGCCACCAAGAGGGACAGGGTGCTCTCAGCTTGCTTTCTTCCCTAGTGACTCGTTTCCTGTGCTCCCTCTAGTGCTGTACAGCACATACTGCATTTCCACATCCCCGCTGCTTCGCATGAGCACTACATAAGGCATTTATCCGTGAAAAATGTTTATCTCCAAGTTAACCCCCGGAGACACCATTCAGCTGCTCCCTGATTGCTATGGTGCAGGAGATGGAGGAACAGCTGGGGACAAGTGTGGTGTGTGACCAACAGGAACCATCTTCCCGCTCATGATGTGCCTGGTCAGTAGGTCTCATCACCTACTATTCATTAAAAAGTGTTGTCCTCTGCTTATTAATGAGATAAAATTAAACTGCAGACTGTTTAAGCAGCCTATGTTTTTGTTTGGTGTTTAATGATGTCCAGCAAAACAAAGTGAGGCCTCTTAGGCACAACACAGACACAGAGTCACTCATAATAAACCAGAGGCACAGCAAGACTAACACATGTGAATTCAAATTCAGGAATTTAAATGGATGAGGCTGGATGTGCTGGGCCTGACAGCAAGGTCAAAGGAAGGTTATGACAAGAAAATAATTTGGTTTGCAAAAAAAACTTTGGAGAAGTAAAAATTGCTTCCATAAAGAACATTAAATCATGAAAAATTGAAAGCACTCCAATTATAAACATAGCCAAAGCATAACCAGAAGGTACAGAAGCTAGAGAGAGAGGGAACCAAATCCTTCAGCACAAAGATTGCAATGCCACACATACAACAAAAGCAGTCATAGTCCTCAAGAAGACTTGAGAGGGCAACAGACTGTGGACATTTTCATCTGCCATGGATCTTATCACAAAAACAACCACCAGCCCTTCACCTCAGTCTGAATCACTTACATCTTGCTCCTCAACTTCCAAAGCCAGGTCAGCAAGAAAGTTCACAAAATCAGAAAACACTAGCGGGTTTTTTTCAGATCAGCGGTTGTAGCCCACACAGATATTATGCACCATTTCAAATTCTCACTATGAAATGTCAGGCCCAGATGTTATCACGGGCTCACACAGAATCATGCATGACAATAGGCAGATGTGAGGGTTATTTTGCTTTCTGCCGGACATCTTCTAAACTATCACCCAGGAATGGATTCCAACCACCCAGTTCCTTCTCTCCTAGCATTCACTGCAGTTCATGTGCACTACACTAACCCATGTCATGCACAGCCAGTATATTTTATTGCAAATCACTCAAGCTGTAGCACTGGAACATGAGGGCTGCCTTCTGGGAAACACCCAGGGAAATCTTCTCTTCTCTGAGCTCATGAAGAGACAAGGGTCCAAGCTGTGCAGCAGAGATCCAGCTGCCTGTGTTGGGTGGGTGTTTGCTTGTCAGGAAGGAGAGAAGCATGGCCTGGGTTGCTTGATAGAGTGGAGAAAGGAGGCAAATGGAGGCAGCTGTCCCAGAGCACTTGGGGAGCTGGGACAAACATGGGATGAGGTGGTCAGGTTTGAGTGAGACAAAGAGTTACAAAGGAGCTGGGGACCAGATAAGGCAGCAGTTCATAGAACCATAGAAACAACAGAATCATAGAATGGTTTGGGTTGGAAAGGGACCTTAAAGATCATCCAGTTCCAATCCCCCTGCCATGGGCAGGGACACCTCCCACTAGACCAGGCTGCTCAAGACCTATCACCTGGCCTTGAACACTTCCAGGGAGGGGAACTTCCAGTTCATGAGACAGTCATAGACAGGTGTCCAATGCCATGATTTGTCAGGTACAGACGTGCTGTGTGACCACAGGCAGTTATTCGGTCTCTTTGGATCTTGGTCTCCTTTGCATTAACTGAGGATTATTATACTTGCCCATTATACAGTGGTATTTTTTGTATAAACATATTCAGAGAACATAAGATTCTCTAATATGGCCTCAAATACACAGAGGTGCCTTGAAGGAATAATAGAACTGTGCGCTGAGCAGCTCTTCACCAGCTGGGATGTGCCAAAGTGCTAAAGCACAGGCACATGGTCTTTGGTAGCTCTCTAGCCCTTTTTGTATTTCTAAGTCACAGTCAAAGATGTGACCATCATTTTAATTCCCCTCTGGATAGAAGACTTTTTTTTTAAATGTAGGCTTACACCTGCAAGAATAAAGCCCATGCCAATAGAGGAACTCGGAGGCATTAGGCAGGCGTGTTATTTCCAGTTAATTTAGGGGTACAGAAGTTTTTGTCCCTCCAAGCATTATCATCATGAATCATCAGCCCCATTCACCGCAAGAAAGCCTGGAGCTGCAATCCACCCCACTGCCCACACTTCCATCACAAAGGTCTGGTCTGCAACCTTCCAGTTGCCGCATCAGGCCACTAAATCTCACCTTCTCCTCTGCAGAAAGCAAACATGTTCATCTGATAAAACAACACCTTCACCAGATCTCAGCCAACACTGACTAGCTCCAAGAAAGCCCTTTCTTGAGATATCTGAGGGATCCTCACAGACTTGACTTGATACCATCAAAGATGGTATGATCTATATTTTAGGAAAACAAATCCCTTCCAAGGAGTGAGATATCCCATTGGTAAAAAAAGAATTTAAAAATGCCTACAATAGATTCACTTGGGCTGTAAAACTGAAGTCCCAATAAAAGTACCATGAATTTCTAAGACCATATACATTCCATCAGCACCTGAAGAGAAAAAAAATAGTAATTTCTTGTAACGCAGAGAGACGGAGAAGCTGATAGAGGTTGCATGAGCAGCAGATGTGTCAGGACGGCACAATACCATATGGTGTCCACCACAACAGAAAGGGATGAAGGGGACAGCCCAGACATAAACTCACACAACTCTCACATTTCAGTGTAGGAGGGGAAAACCTCGAGATCTGTCAAGGTACATTTACTGTGCACAGTCAAGAGGCCAAGGATGACAAACCGGTGTTTCCTCTTGGCTCCACCTTCTCAGACGGGTTAACATTGGAGAAAAGCCCCTGTGGCTGTCACCTTGCTGCATCATTTCATAAATTTGTGTCTCTTTATTCAACCCAGATGCCTACAAATGGTGTGGAAAGTTCCATAGCCCTATAGAGTCCAGCCAGTAACCCCTTCTGCAGTGTACAGAAGCAAAAAGTTTGGTGCAGATGCTGCGGGGAGGAGGTGCAAGGGCTCTGCCCCTGCAAAATCTGCCTGGTGGCACGGCCAACACTGCAGCTGAGCCTGCACTGAGCATGTGCTGCTGCATCCTCTGCTCTAGCACCGAAAACAACCACCACCGCCAGGAGAAAATACCTGAGGCAGCCAGGAGAAAATAGGGGTGACTGCTGGGCTGGGGGAAGCAAGTCCTTTTCTTTTCATCCCAGGGATTTGTTTGTTTGCTTAAACAAGCCCAAGAAAGTCTTCCCAAGGGGGTAAAGCCCCAGGGCATCAGCTGCAGACAACTGCAGCTGCTCTCCCTTCAGCAAAGACCTGCTTTCGCTGCAGATAAAGAAGAAAATAATGAAGAAAGCAAACAAAATTCTTTTCCTTAAATTAAAGATTTTCTTGCCTTCTTCTCCTGCCTTTCCAGGCTGCTCTCCATTCCTGCTGTAAGTGCTATAGGCAATGGGGAGCTGCTCTCTGCAAAGGCAGCTGGGCGAGGCTCAGCCCTACTCCCTCCCTTGGAAAACCCTTCCCTATCCTTTCCTCCTGCCAAAGCAGTGGTTTCCCATGACTTACTACTGCTTGAAATTGCTCCTCTACTTGATCTGAGGCACAAGAAAGCATGGGTTCTCTGAAGCACATTCCCCATCCTGTGTCTCCTTTGACACCAAAACTGCATCTTTGGGAAGATGAAATTTTCCTTTGACATGCAGTGGGTTGGGAGAGTGAGAATGCAGCAAACAGAAAATTCCTACACATGTTTCGTTCACCACCTCATCCATCTCAAGATCAATGCAACCTTGGTTTAGATGGCTGGTAAGCCTGAGCCATCCCTCCTATCCCCACTCTGCAAATGAGGCCCAATCTTGTGCTGTAGGGAAGGCAGGCAGATGGGTGGGACCTGCCAAGCCTGTGCTGCTGCACACGTTCATTGATACAGGGTCACTCACGGAAATATATACAATAGCTAGAGATTTTCTATCATAGAGGCACATATTTTCAATGCTGGTTTACCATCTTTAACCACATGCAAAGGGCCCTCAGGACCAGATGGACCTTTACACACCCTACCCCACCCTTCCATCTCTCTGTCCCTCCCTTTTTTGCCTTTCCTGGTCTTTTAGAAGGAGAAAGGAATAAAACATGCACAACAGGAGACATGGACAGAGGCCGGTGAAATAAGCAAGCATCATTGCCTGGTCTCCTCCTGGCTGGTTCCCTTCCTGGAGTGGGGCACAAAGCACTGCTCACTTTCCCTTTTTGTCTGCCTTTCCTGTTCAGCCCTACATCCTTCCCCATCTCAGCCCTGCTTTATGCACTGCAGAACTCAGAGCAATTTCAAGAGAAAACTTGGGTTTTTTTAAAGAAAAAGCCCCTCCACACCCACCCACTGTTAACTGTACCCTTCAGGCTTTTCTTCTCCTTCACCCACATTCCCAGTTTCAGCCATTTGCATGCCTCCTCCCCAGTTAAATCTTCAGAAAACGGCTGGACGAAGCAGTACAGCATCCTCAGGGCAGACTGCCATCCTGTAGCCAAACCTAACCCCGGCACCAGGCTCCCAGGTAGATTCCACGCTGTGATTCCCGTTACTGCTGCAGGAGGGAGGAAGGGCTTCCCTTGCAGCATTTGATTTCACTCAACGCCATCAGAGGACCGCTCCCCTGGAACATCTTCTAATGGAGAAACATGAGCTGTGGATGAAATCTGGGGCTGGGAAGCCCTGGGAGGACACAGAAATCCATCCAGGTTGTTCTGTTTGGGTTTGGGGGGGTCTTAGGGCATTACTGTCGGTGTCTTGCCCGTGTCTTTCTTTCCATTCCCCATTTAGGCAATACCTGATGTTCACAAAACAAAACATAATTTTCAAAATGCTGATTCATTTCAAAATGCTAATTTCTCTGCATCCAGCTACACAGTGTGCACAGTTTTCTTAGGGGAAAACAAAAAGCTGCATCACATTACAAAAATAACGGCTAATTGGCATGCGGCAGCATTTTATGGCACAATGTAATGCCAGCAATATTCTAAATTGGCAAGTTTATCACAAGCGTATTCATATTAAAATTAAAAGCCCACCTGCTATCTTGCACCAGAGAGGTGTGTGTATGGGGGAGGAAGGGGAACAATGCCTTACCAGCTGCCTCCTCATCAGAGAACTCCCCCGAAATGCATGGAAAAAAACCCAAACCCTTAAAATAATGATTTTTAAAAAAGAAACCCTAGTGGTTCTGTAAGCTCCTTGCTAACCAGCCCCCTAGAAGCTGCCTGTCCTACCTGAAACGGTGCTGGCCATGCTGCTGCGGCGGGAGTGGAGCAGGTGCTGCAGAAGCAGGAGCGCAGGGAGCTGTGGAGGTGCTGCAATGCTGCGAGGAGGGAGGACTGACTCAGCTGGAGGGGGCTGCAGCCATCCGCGGCAGGGAGAGGCTGGAGCGCCCAGAGAAAGGGAAGGGGCGGAAAGAAAAAGAAGGGTCACTAGTTCAGAATATTAATGAGCGTATCAGGCCTCCTTTCCTTGGTGGTTTTGACGGCAGATCCCTCCCAGGCAAGACTGCCTGCCAGCAACACAGACCCACCGCGGGGGGGGCCAGGAGACACACCCAGCTGCGCTCCAGCAAAAGATGGTTTTTCCTCCTCGTCCTCCCTTTCTTGTCTGCTCTCAAGGGGCTAAGCTGCCTTTTCTCTCGCTGAAAGCAGAAATAAGCAAATTCATTGATTTTTATGCTTTTCAACCCCATCCAATCGCAGGGCGGTGCCCATCTGCAGGGTGAGGGCTGGGGCTGGCTTAGCTGGGCTGAGGTGAAAAAGCCAGACCCCAACCCATGCAGCAGCTTTAGGCAAATAGTGAGGGGAGAAGGGGTCCCAGACAGGCTCAGCATCTCTAGGCGTGCTTTTTGCACCAGCATCGGGGCACAAACGGGCTGCAGTCAGAAGGGGAAGAAACTGCCGTAAAAGTAGACGAAGAAGAGCAGAATGAAGCTTTCTGAATTCAATGTGGCTTCTCTGGGTTTTTATTCCCTGCTCCAGGCACCCGGACCTCTTTTCTTTTCCTTTTATGTTCTGTTTTCAATAATTTTTACAATTTCCATTTCTGGCTGTTGCTAGGGGCCAACACACTGTGGTTTCAGAGTCTCACACACATATTAGGGAGCACAGAACCCTCCCTAGTCCCCGCTACCAGATGCACCTGTCTGTCTGTGGCTGCACAAACCCCACCCTGGGCTGGTGGTTGGATCCCATGCAATCCTCCTAGTCTCTGGCCCTCTCATCCCAGACATTACCCTGCAGGCTGCGCATCCCCTCTGGCTGCAGCACCCCCAGATCTCCCAGCACGCTGCAATGCAGACACTCCAAAACAGTCCCGGCAGTGCAGGGAACAATGCGTTGCTGGAGTAGCTGCCGGTGCTCCAGCATGGCCGGGGCAGAAGCCATAGGCAGCGTCTGCTATATTCAGTTAAAAAGGCAGACATGTCCCTTTTTCTTGCCTTTATCTCCAATCTCCAAGTGTCCTTCAACACTGTATGGAAAAAAAATATAAACAAGTCGTCTAATTCAGAGCAATATTAACACTATCTACACATTTTCCCTGAGCGTTTGGAACAGGAGCTGATTTATGGCCATGAACTGCTCCCTGCTTGTTTTGTATTTGCAGCTCCCTCTACTTTCTCCTTGGGTTGAATCTCCAAGACTTCTGGCCACCACCAAATCTCCAATCCCATCTACTCCCACTTCTTTTGTCTGTAAAATCAGTATTTCAGAGAATCATAGAATATCCTGATTTAGAAGGGACCCACAAAGATAATCAAATCCAGCTCCTGTCCCTGCACAGGACAACCCCAACACTCACACCCTGTCATCTGCAAACTTAGCTATTAAACCTTAAGTCCTGTATCCAGGTCACTTATTAAGACATTAAAGAGCACTGGCCCTAAGATGGAGCTCTGTGGTACTTACCTTCCTACAACCAAACGGCTGTGATTAAAATTGGAGGGTCAAAGTGGGAAGCTGTTTTGTTATTTCTTAACAGTAAAGAGACAGAAAGGCTCTGGATTATCAGGATTCAAAGGAATCAAATAATTTTGTGGTCAAACAAAAGTTTTAGACTGTTGCTATAGGAACCATCACATCTCAGAAAGACAATGAATGGCGACTTAATCCTCTCCTATCTGAAAGGGGAAAACAACCTTCCTACAAACTGCAGGAGTGGCACAGTTGGTTGTTTTGTCCCATTCCTCAAGGTTCTTGCCCAGGTGGCCTTTGAACAAAGTGACTATCATTCACTCTGTATTCCTGCACAGCACAAGCGTTCTGCTTGTCAGGTTCCCTGCAGTTCAGCTCAGCTGCTCACACCCAGTTCCCCACAGAGTTTAAGGATCCTCTTCCAAAGGTCTTCCTTCTGTACATGTTTTTCCTTTGAAGGCAACACTTCAAATGAAAAACAGTTCATTCAAGATCTCACTAAGGAGTGAGCAGTGGCGACACCCTGGTTCCCATTGCCTGGGCAGCACATGGAGGCTGCTCAGGGAAGGGACGGGACTTCACACACTCTCCTGTGCAGTTCTGACAAGCTTGTTAAACCCCTCCTCTGCTCCCTTGTCCTCCCTCTCCAACCTCGTGCCTCACAGGAACTCAGATTTTACCCTAGGGAGCCAAACACCAGGATGAGAAACTGGATGTAAGATCGATGCCTGCTTTTACCATGCCTGTATCCCAACACAAACAGATGCTGGAGCTTCAGAAAACCTTCACAAGTCCCTTGGAGCCTTAATAAGTAATCGCTTTTTCTCTTTAAACTTACACAATTTGGTTTTCTCTGCTCCCAGCTTTCAGAAGCGACCAATGCAGCACTGATGCAGACAGCAGTGCCAACGCGGGCACTGCAGCCCTGGTCAAGTGAGGTAAACGGTGCAGAGAAACCACCCTCCCGAAGGATAAGGAGTGCTCAGCCAGTGCTGACTCATGTTTGCTGCTGGACACCAGCGCAGCTGCTGACTCACACTCCTGTGTGGGTTTGGTAACTGTCCAGCTCCTCTCCCTTGAAAATGAACTCTGCTTCACCCAGCATCACCTGAACAACAGCTGAAACAATCTCATTTGATACACTACTGGTATTATTCTTCAATGTAGGGAAGATACATTTACAGGAAATAACAATGACACAGTATTCCATGTATTTATGATGAGTTTTAAGCCTTTGTTCTCCTTTATAAACACCTTAACCCACACTCTTATTTTATGGTCTTTACAAAGCCATTTCTTGTGCAGCTTAGCCTTGCACAGCTGGTATTGGGTTAAAGAGTTCACAGCCAGAACAATGCACAGCATCAGTCATTGCACTTTGGGAAGAGCCAAAGGGATAATTCGATGCTCTCAAGCCCGTTCATTATGGCTAAGGACAGTTTACAATCCAGGCAAGTGCAGCTCAAGGTGCTTAAGAGCTGGCAACCAAACCAGCAATACCTGGAACGTACCAGAAGAATGAGATTACGGAACACACTCGAGCGTAAATCGGTTCTTTTTAACAGTTCTTGTTCTTTAAATATCAGAACACTTCCACATAGACACAAGCCATGCAGTTTCCTAGGAATAAATGCATTTTGAAGTGACAATAAAACATCCACATTCTGTTCTACACCTATGCAGTGAGCACCCAGCAGCACGAGATACAGCAGTAAGGTAGAAAGGTGTGTGTAAAATATTTTTCCCTACCTTCTTCCTCAAATAACTGGACAAAATATTGGGGAACTGGGTAAACCACCCCTACCCATTCATTAAAGCACTTGAGCCTTACAAATCAAGGATTCCCTTGGTCTGGAGCAGTTCACTTCAATCACACACACGTGGAATGAACCCTTAGCCCAAGCAACTGAAACATCAATGCAAATATTCCTGGCTGTGAGCATGGACACACTGACAGGGACTGTGGGCTGCAAGGATTGTGCTGAAGCAGAGAAGGGAAGGAAGGAGCCGCACACTAACCCTTCGCTAAAGAAAACTGTCAGAATTGATTACTGTTCTTAATGTTACAAGGCTCAACACAATGATACAGAAACCGTTATATCTTAAAATGCTGGGAATTTCCGTGAAGACTCAGGTAATGCTCTGCCTTTCCCCAGATGCAGCATTACTGATGGGTGGCAGGCACCCAGCACAAAGCAGAAACACAGTGGAGGCAAATTCTGGACATCACTCATCACACAGCTCCCCTGAGTCGTCACCGACAGCAAAGGAAAGAAATGCCAGTCACAGAACCATAGAATTGTTTAAGTTGGAAAAGACCTTTACATCAAGTCCAATCATAAAGCTAGCACCCCTCCATCAAACCCTGTCTCTAAGCACCTCTCATCCAACATCCACAGCCTTCTCCCAGGGGTGCTCACATGCTCCTGGGAAGGAAACAGGGCTGAAAGGCTTTAGAAACGTGGCTATTTTACTAGTTTTAGCAATGAAACAGTCTCCTCCCTCTTTGGGCTGGACCCCAGCCTAGGCCCCAAGCGCAGCACAGAAGCGGCTGAGGGGCCCTGATGGGAAGGGTTCACAGAATCATAGAATGACCTGGGTTGGAATGACCTGTGGGCCTTAGCCAAATGCTTCTGGAATATTGTCAGGCTTGCTGCTGTGATTGCTTCCCTGGGGAGCTGTTTCAGTGATCCACCAACAGTGCTTCTCTCTGGGGGAAGAACCTTTTCCTAATGCCCAACCTAACCCTCCCCTGGCACATCTTCCTGCCATTTCCTTGGGTCCTATCACTGGTCACCAGAGAGAAGAGCTCAGCACCTGCTCCTCTTCCTTCCCTTGTGATAGATTTCCTATTTACATGCATGTGTATAAATTCTCCCAACAATCTCATGCATATTCTACTACTTCCCAAGGCCCTTAGACACACGGTGTGAATGTTGGGGTTGTCCTGTGCAGGGACAGGAGTTGGACTTAATGGTCCTCGTGAGTCCCTTCCCACTCAGGTCATTCTATGGTTCTATGATATTGTGTCCCCAGCTCCTGTCTCGCTGCACATGATTGATGGAATCATTCCCCCATGCGCCCAGGATGCTGCTTTCTAAAACTCCAAAACGAGTCTCAGAGAGTTTATTTGCCGACATTTTCTGTACCCCCACCCCACCCCATCATCAGGACGCCCCACTCAGCGACGCCCAAACCCCGCCCGCCCCGTTCCCCTGCGAACGCCGCAACTCTCGCGATAGCGTCCGCCGGAAGCCACGTGGAGCACGTGACGCGGGGGCCGTGGGATCACGTGATACAAGCGCGGGGATTCCGAACGGCGGGCCCTGAGGTGCGGGCGGCGGCTTCTCATGGGGAACGGGGCCTGGAATCCCGGAAGTGGGGGCCGGAGGTGGTACCCGGAACGGGGTTCGGAAGCAGGGGGGACGGGCAGGAGCCAGGAACGGGGACCGGAGCGGGAGAGGGCCTGGAACCCGGGGAGCAGAGGCCGGAGGGGGAGGAGGAGGGTCCCGGGACCGGGGGTCCAGGCACGGGGGCCTGGAACGGGGACCGGAGCAGGAGGGGGTCTGGAACCCTGGCAACGGGGTCCCGGCAATGGGGTCCCGGAGCGGGAAGGTGGGGGTGGGTCCCAGGGCGGGAGTCCGGACGTGGGAAGGGGTAGGGCGGGGTGTCCCACGAAAGGATGCGGGGAGCCAGGGAACGCGGTCCGGGACGGGCAGGGGGTCCCAGGCCATGGGACAGGCCCTGGGTGCCCGTGAGCCTCCAGCCTGGGGCTGCTGGTCCCGTAGTTGTGGCAAAAGTGTAGCCTCTTGGTGTTCGTTTGTGCAAGCGAAGTCACCCTGGTGCTGGTCTTGGTCATACAACCGCCTGTGATGGGACAAATGTGAGCCTCCACTCCCCTACAGGATCGAGCCAGGAGGATGCCCAGGATAACACTGAATGGCATCACGGTGGAGTTCCCATTCCAGCCTTACGCCTGCCAGGAAGCCTACATGGCCAAGGTGCTGGAGTGCTTGCAGCGAGTAAGTGCCCCCCTTACCGCCCTTGATTTCTGTCCCCAACAAAGAGTTTCCCTACAGAGAGGTTGTCACAAATCAGATTTACTTTGTGTTGTCCATGTGCCACCTTTCCCAACTCTTCTCTGACCTTGTGAAAGGTATATGGGCTTTAAGGTCCTTTCTGACCCAAATTATTCCATGATTCTGTGATTCTTTCACAGGTGTTTTTATTTCACTCTTAGTTACCAGCAGTGTGTGGGTGGGAAGGTAGGCAGGATGTTTCTGCCTCACTTAGGAAGAGGACAGAAAGCTGCAAGAGTGATTGATCCTTATGCGTGTGTGGTCCGTCCTGAGACCACTGGTGTTTGAGTTTTGTTGTCAGTCTGTAGACTGTTGGTGTAATTTGTCAGTTTATTTATGATAGGATGACCTCACCGAAGGAATATCAAGTAAGAAAATGGTTTTTTACAACAGCTATCTTTGTTCTGGAGTTGGGTCGCAGATCCCCAACATAGGAAGGTTATAGAACTGCTGGAATGGGTTCAGAGGAAGCTACAAAGATGGTTAAAGGGCTGGAGAACCTCTGCTATGAGGACAGGCTGAGAGAGTTGGGGTTGTTTAGCCCGGAGAAGAGAAGGCTCCGGAGGGGGCCTTAGAGCAGACTCCCAGTACTGAAAGGGGCTCCAGAAAAGCTGGGGAGGGACTTTTTACAAGGGCAAGTGTGATAGGATGAGGGGGAACTAGAAGGGGGAATTCTTCACAATGAGGGTGGGGAGGCCCTGGCACAGGTTACCCAGGGAAGTCATGGATGCCCCTTCCCTGGAATTGTTCAAGGCCGGGTTGGATGGGGTCTTGAGCAGCCTGGTCTGGTGGGAGGTGTCCCTGCCAGTGGCAGGAGATTGGAACTGCATGATTTTTAAGATCTGGTCTGATTTGGGGTTTGTTTCCTAATAACTTCTAATATTTTAATGTATTTTATGCTGAAATGTGGTGTGTTGTAGTTGCTCTAAGGTGGAGAATTCCTGTGCTAGATGGAGGATGATGTCTGGCTCTTGTTTTTTGATTGAGTCTCACAAAGTTGATTAGAGGGTCCTACAGGTCATGCATTTGTCACAACCTTCTGTGTGTGCGGGATGTTGCTGTTGTTATTTACTGAGGAAATGCAGTACCGCACAAAGGCCTTTGCTAGCTGAATCTCCAAATTACTCCTTTTTCCCCCTTTTTGTTTTATTTCTCGTCAATAAAGAAGGTAAATGGGATTTTGGAGAGCCCTACTGGCACAGGGAAGACCCTCTGCCTGCTGTGTTCCACTCTGGCATGGCGGGAACACTTCAAAGACACTATCTCAGCCCACAAAATTGCACAGCGTATGAATGGAGTGGAGCTCTTTCCTGAGAGACCTGTGTCGTCCTGGGGTAACGCTGCTACAGATGCCGATGTCCCTGGTAAGCACTGGGACTTCTGTCTTGTGATAAGGATGTAGGTATGGAAGCCATGGAGCTGTTGTTTGGCAGCTGAAGCAGTTTCAAACTGTTCTATAGATTTTAAAAGTGGTTTATATATTTTTATGTTATCCTAGAATATCAGAACCTCATTGAGCTCATTATTGGGGGGGGAAGTAGTTAGATGGCAAAATTTCCTACAGTCCCTACAAGGTAAACCGTTCCCATAATGTCAGATGGAAAGGAAACTTTTAATATCTCCAGTTCTTCTTGCCATGCTAATACTGACGGTCTGCTTTTTTTTTTTCCTCTGTTTGGCAGCTTATTACACTGATGTTCCCAAAATAATTTATGCCTCCAGAACTCACTCACAACTCTCACAGGTGATTAACGAATTAAAGAACACTGTCTACAGGTAAATATGATTTAGGATAATGTTCCTGTTCAAAGAAAAGGTGGAGAAACCCGTCTGGGTTGGTTATTGATGGGATTTAGGTGGATGAATGTGTAGGACAGTTGTATCCAGTGTACTGCAGTTCCCTTAATGTGCTAGTTTGGTTTGGGTTGTTTGGGTTTTTTTTCACTTTTGATACGTGGTAACCGTTCTAGGCACGTGCAATTGTCTTCTTTCTTCTTGCCTTATTTTTAACACCAGTTTTGTGTGCTCTGTTTGAACAGGCCGAAGATATGTGTGTTGGGCTCCAGAGAGCAGCTTTGCATCCACCCTGAAGTGAAGCGGCAGGAGAGCAATCACATGCAGGTGAGAAGGGAGCCTCAAAAACACACACAGTGAGAACAGGGTGGGTTGTTTTGGTGTGTAGTTGTGAACTTGGACATTGTTTAACTGCTGGAGGCTGTAGGGAAAGAGAACAGCTCTGAATATGTTTGGAGGAACTTTTTTATTTTAGCAATGATTCATTTTAGGAATTTTAGCATTTTCTATCCAGGGAAGGATGTTGTTGTGTAGAACGCAAGAGTTTATAGTTTGCAGTTTAATTTCTGATTTGCCACTCAAGTGTTTTTCAGAGCAATGATAATTTCAGAATAGTGGTTGATTTACCTCTTGTTTTTACAAGTAATATCGAAGATTACTGTTTTAAAAAGTACTAGTGGCAAAACAGAACAAAATTTCCTATAAACATCCGAATGTTCTGTGCTGCATGAAAGAACCTAACTTTTAAGATGGAGAGAGGGACATATTATTTTAAAACTGAAGGACTGTAATGAGCATTTATACATTAGCTAGTGTTGCAGAAAACAAATATCACCCCTTAATAAGCTTTTCAGTGCTTGATGAGCTGTGCTACTCTTGGCTAAAAGAGACTGTGTTTTACAGATCTATATGTGCCGGTCGAAGGTCATGGCTCGTGCTTGTCATTTCTATAACAATGTGGAAGGTGAGTTTGGATCTGGAAGTAAAGCCCTGGTTTTGGAGAGGGAGAGATTTGCTAGGCAGGTTTGAAAGAGTTGGCAGGGTCTGCTTGTGCGCATGCGCGTGTGTGTTTTGCTCTGTGTTAATGGCTTTCAAGAATGAGATGTTGGGAAGTAGAGGAGTACAATGATCAGGATAACAACAAATCCTTGTGTGATGCCTTTACCTGAGCTTGTGAATGTAATGTAATTCTTCACAGAAAAGAGTACAGAGAAAGAACTGACCGAATCAATCATGGATATCGAAGACTTGGTTAAAAATGGAAACAAGCACAGGTAAATGATCTCCTCTGACTTTCCTTCCCTTATTTGTGAAAATAGTGAAAGCTATTTTTTTGCTTGTTTCTATTAATACCTTGGTATGAGTTTGGCACACACTAAAGTAGCAGAACAATGATGAGAGCAGAATGGGATGGCTGAATATTTTGCAGAGATAGCTCCCAGCAAAATCATTTGTGCACTACAGCTTTAACTTCTGTTACTGTTGTTTTCGTCAAACAGCAGTTTATTTAACTTACTGGTATAAAGACTGAATTGGAGCAGAGTTGTGCTCGCTAATATTTTATTTCTCGCTTGAGCAGAGGCTGCCAATATCATCTGATGTAACAAATGATACTGCAGTTTCGTTTCAGATCTAAAAGGATGAGGTGGCTGATTTGTTGAGATAAAATAGCCTGGTGCAGCATTTTCTCCTAGCCTGGAGGGGTGAAATGATAATGCAGACTTTAGAGCCCTTAGAGCAGCCTTCCAGTACTGAAAGGGGCTACAGGGAAACTGAGGAGGGGCTCTTGATCAGGGAGTGCAGGGATAGGATGAGGAAGAATGGTTTTCACCTGCAAGAGGGGAGATGGGATCTGTCTCTGGAAGAAATGTTTTCCTGTGAGGGTGGGGAGTCCCTGGCTCAGGTTGCCCAGAGAACTGGTGGCTGCCCCATCCCTGGAGGTGTTCAAGGCCAGGTTGGATGGGGCTTTGAGCCCCCTGATCCAGTGGGAGGCATCCCTGCCCATGGCAGGGGGGGTGGAACTGGATGGACTTTGAGGTCCCTTCCAAGCCAAACCATTCCATGATTCTATGAATTTCTTTTTCCTTTGTTTATTTGAGCTGCACAGCCAGGTATTGTTTTCTTGTGTTACGCGAGCAGAACTATCCATCTGCCCTAAAACTAAACATGCCGATTTCAGCTCCTTAAAAACTTGATTGGAAACCCTAAAGAGTATGAAACATAGTGCATGAACCCACTGTTAATATTTCTGTAAGGATTACTTTATTGTTTGAACTACTTTTTTTTTTAAACAGAGCTTGTCCTTATTACCTCTCTCGAAGCCTGAAGCAGCAAGCGGATATTATTTTTATGCCTTACAACTATTTACTAGACTCTAAGGTAAGATATATCTTTGCTTTTAAATGTGCTTGGTTTTGTCTTGGTTTTTAGTGGATGAACTGAGAGGAACTGATGCACAGCAAGGGAATAGGTTAGGTTGTTGCTTCAGAACTACTCAAACCCCAGTTCAAATTCAGAACCACGGAGGATGCTCTTTTGTGTTTTTTTTCTTTCCAACAGTTAAAGAAAAAAGAAAATATTTATTTTGTTTCAGGCCTTGCTATATTTCTAGAATCAACTTTGCAGGATGTGATGCCCTTGTTTGACAATATTCACCTCCTGAATACAAATCTTCGGTCACCTACTGCACAGTATTTTTGTGTACATTCTGAGACATTTTTGTTTCTGCAGCCAGCTGTGTGATTTCTAGAATAATGAAACTTTTTCAGTAGAGGTTGAACATCTTTCTTCCATGTGATTGCTGGCTCTGTAAAAAATGCTATTGCAGTAAGCTGTCTATATTTCATGGATAGAAAATGGAACCTTTGAAAACTGTGATGAAACAAATCTGCTGATATCGTCATGCAGCTTGGAGTAATCCATGAGTTATAGTAAAAGCCAGATTATGTTCCACTGCCACAAAAGGTAAAAAGACCAAATCTTTAATGAATTTAAAAATAAAATTAAGAAAACTCAGACCACCTTGAGCAAAGAAGCATTGTAAAATGAGTTTATGTGACCTGGTGCTGTCAGGCATGCTTTCAGATCATCCACTTCTTACAAAGATCACACCAACAAAATTTTGTGAGAACAGGGCTAATCCCTCCGCTCTTCCCAGATCCCTGTCGGCAAAAATAGTGGCTGAAATTCATTCTGATAAACTTGTGCATCCTGGTATGGTACAGCTGGGGTTTTTCGTTGTTACCATGTAAGTTGTAACCTCCTTGATGCATTTTGTCACCTTCATTTCCAGAAAAAAAAATTTAGTGGTTTATATATTAGGCAGCCCCAGTGATTACTTTTTGTTTTTCATACTCAAAATACCTGAAACCCCAACTCTGTCTCATGAGCTGGTTTCCTGGTGAATCAAATCTATGTTTCTCTGCAGCCTTCTTGTCCATTCCCTCATTCTCCTTTTTGCCTTTAGAGCCGGCGGGCGCACAACCTGGACCTGAAGGGGACTGTGGTCATACTCGATGAAGCTCACAATGTTGTAAGTTGTTTGTGGACTTGATCCAAAGAGAAGAGCAGACCCATTCCCTGTTACAAACAGGCTGTAAAAATTGTGATCAGCTATTGCAATTGTTCATTAGTATGAGTTCTTCTTGTTTCCTTGACAGTTAAATCTTTGCAGTTTAATTGAGAGCCCTCTGACACTTCTCTGATTTTCTGCAATGTGCTCATTTCTTCCTGAAGGGTGAATCTCCACATTTATGAGAGCTCTTGTTTTCTTATTTGGAGGGTCCTCTTCCAAGGTGTAAAATATTATGGAAAGACCTATTCTTGAAGCTCAGCTGCATCAGCTGTCCAAGCGCAGTAGATGGCAAATGTGTCTTATAATATTTCTCAATCATAGACCGGGGAAAATAAGTGCTGTATGATGATGCCTTCCTTGTAGTTGGCTCGAAGCTGCAGCCCTTTTCATAAATAGTGAAATGCAAAGGAACATTTGAAATACATCCCTTTTTTACTGCTGCAGGAACAGCCTCCTAGTGGGACTTCTGCTAAACAGCTGCAAAGTTTATTTTCTGACTGTGTGTTCCTTTTTGAGTAAACAGACTGCTAGAGGGTGTTGGACTGGAGAGAGTTAGAGTTAGGTCTGGTATGTGATCCTTTCATCAAAACATTAGCTTTTCTGCTGAAAAATGGGTGGAAATTCAGTCGTAATTGTTTGGATTTTGGTTTGAGCTCCCCCCCATATTAATTGATGTCTGCGTGCAGGAATTACAACAGCTATCACAGAATTTCTCGTTTTGCAATCGTTGCCCCGGGGTATGGTCTGTTCCAGGTTAATATGTGGAAACTTAGTAATCACTCTGAAATAAAATTGACTTCTTTCTGATTAAATTGTTAACGTGTGCAGCTAGTTCAGCATTTTTTTCTTTAACTTATGTCTTTGTATCTATTGTAGTCAATATTTTGGGGTAGGTTGAGTCCTTACTGTTTCTCTTCATTCGTCAGGGAAAAGGATTCTTTTTGTGAATGAAAAATTTATGACAAAACACTATGTGACCTAATGCTCCAGCCTCTTCCCCAGCTCCATTCCCTTCTCTGAATGCTTCTAGCCCCTCAATGTCTTTTCTGTAGTGAGGGGCCCAAAACTGAACCCAGGATTTGAGGTGTGACCTCACCAATGCCAAGTACGGTGGGACAACCCCTTCCCTGCTGCTGCTGGCCACGCTGTGGCTAATGCAAACCAGGATGCTATTGGCCTTCTTGCCCACCTGGGCCACTGCTGGCTCACGTTCAGCCACTGTCGACGAATGCCCCTGGGGCCTTTTCCTTCAGACAGCTTTCCAGCCATGTTTCCCCAAGCCTGGAGCTTTGCATGGGCTTGTTGTGACCCCAGTGCAGTACTTGGCGCTAGGCCTGGTTGAACCGCATCCCATTGGCCTCAGTCCATGGATCCAGCCTGTCCAGATCCCTCTGTGGAGCCTTCCTGCTGTCAAGGAAGGAATTGGAAGAGGCAAAATCTGTTCTACCTTTTAGAAAAAAGGATACACAGTAATAGTCATCTTCAGGTGTTTCTCAAATGTCTGCTGTCCTGAGCTGGAAATCAGAAATTAAATTAAGCCTGATCGTGGGGACTTAATCATCTGTGAAACCGCCTGAGCAAACAGCACTGTGCAGTCCAAACAATGCTTCCATTCTTTCATATTTTAGGAGAAGCTGTGTGAGGAATCGTCATCTTTTGACTTGACACCCTATGATTTGGCTTCGGCAATGGACGCTATAAACATCGTACTGGAAGAACAAGCCAAAGTCGTTCAACAGAATGAAATAAATGCTGAGTTCAACATGGAGATGGCCAGTTCAGGTGTGTTGAAAACCACAAACCAGTTTCACTGGGGTTGTAGGATGCCATTAGCACGAACAGGAAAACAACTTTTCCTAAAAATTTCTGGAAAACTGACTCTTGTTAGTAGATAAATTGTCAATAATTAGTAATCACTGCCAGACAAACAGGAAAAGATTTGGCCAAATCAGTGTGACACAAGGGGTCATAGACTTCTGGAATGGTTTGGGTTGGAAGGGGCCTGAAAGCCCATCCGGTTCTACCCCTCTGCCATGGGCAGGGACACCTTCCTTCCACTGGATCAGGTTGCTAAAGTTGTTGTGAGAGAGAACTGTGAGTGGAATGCAGATGTCTTTCCATGTACGCAGTTTTGTCCTTCGTGTCTGTAATTTCTGAAAAGCCATAAAGAAGATAGGAATAAAACAAGCACAGAAACTCCCTTTGAAATCTTTCCTTTCTTCAACAGGACTGAACATGGAACTTGAAGATATAGCAAAGATAAAGAGTAAGGTTGCTTTTGTGTGTGCGTGTGGTGTTGAAAACTGTGCATGAAAGTTTCAAAAGGTCAACAGCTGTAAATAGGGTTCATGCAGCTTTTCTGTAGACATTGCTCATAACTGAGAAACTCATGGAAGTTTAAGGTGTCTCTCTTTTTCCAGAGAATTTTGTGGAATGTTTAGTTATGTTTTTTTCCCAGGAAGATGAGAGGTTTGCCAGAGATTGCTTCGTTGCTAGAAGTTCCCTTGTTTTCTAATCTTCATAGTGTGCTGGAAATGTATTCATTGGATCATTGCGCTCTAAGAACTTAATGCTGGGTAAAGTAAAGAGCAAGAGCTTGAGATGTCTCATGTTTACAAAGCATTTCCAAGAACAGCTTTCCTTGTCTATAAAAAAAGTGTTCAGCGTTTCTGTGACAGCTGTATTTTCCAAGAGCATCACAGGCTTCATCAAAGAATTGTGGTCATAGAAGTTCTTAAAGTTTAATATGAAAGTTTAGACACGCTGTCTTGGAAATTGGTTTTGATCATTTTGGTTTGTTTAAAGATTCAAAAAATCAGCTAGGTTGCTATCTCTGGTGACATCCTTTGTAATAAAGTACATTTGAAAAAGGGGTTTGGATGAGTCTCAGAAGTGAGTTTCCGTGAACCCCAACTGTTTTTCCCTCTTGGTTTTCTTAAAGAAATGCTTCTGCAGCTGGAAAACGCTATTGATGCAGTGGAGCTGCCACCGAATGATAGTGGAGTCACCAAAGAGGGAAGGTAAATTTCTTCTCATTAGTATGTTTACAAGTTAGAAGTACAGGAGATTCTTGACTCAGGTGAAACTAGTAAGCTGTTAGGACTGGTGCTACTGTTCTAGAGTTGGGGAACAGTATTTATTCAAAGGTTTGGGTTTACTTAAATCCTCTTTTGGTAGTAATCATTATTTCCGATGGAAATGCCTTTTAAAGTGTTTTAAGAGTGGGAAATCCTCTGCCTTTTGGTTATCCTGAACTGGAAGAAGCTCCTCGCTCCGCTTTCAATTTTGAGGGGGAATGGTTTTAAGCTTGAAAGAGGGGAGATTCAGATGAGATCTTAGGAAGAAATGTTTTCCTGCGAGGGTGGGGAGGCCCTGGGCCAGGTTGCCCAGGGAAGTTGTGGCTGCTCATCCTTGGAGGTGATCAAGGCCAGGTTGGATGAGGTTTTGAGGAAACTGATCCAGTAGGAGGTGTCCCTGCCTATAGCAGGGGTTTGGAACTGGATGGGCTTTGAGGTCCCTTCCAACCCAAACCATTCCATGATTCTGTGATTTGAACACATCTACCAGTGTTCCAGTGATTTGTTTTGATGTTTCTCAGAGCTCTGTAAGTCTGTTTCTAAACTAATGTGTGTTGTATATGCATGGAAATTACATACAAATCCGTTTCTAAATTAATAAGTATTGTTGTAGAGAAATCATGGAAAGTAAAGGATGTTGTTGTGTGCTTTCTGTCGTGTGACTAGTGCTGCTGTCTTTACAGCAGCTTACTTTTACTCCTATTATTTTTTCTTTCTCATGGAGACAAGATGATATTTCACTACTGGATGGTGAAATGGCTGTTGTTGTAAGAGAGTAATGGTAAAGTCCATGGGGTTATTCATGGTGTTTACCCATTTGTGCTTTTCCTTTCTGAATTCCAGCTACATCTTTGATCTGTTTGCGGAGGCCCAAATAACATTCCAGACAAAAACCTCACTCCTGGAGTCACTAGAGCAGATTTTACAGTTCCTTTCAGGCCGTAAGTGTCAATCTGTTATTTCACTTGGACTTTTCAATGTAAGTAATTGGAAGTTTGTGTTTCTGTCTGCTATACTGTTAGCACCTGGTTCTTAATTTTGTCTCTGCAGGGGTAGTCAGTTCTTTTTTTCTTGAGACTAATATTAGTTGTCTGAGCTTTGAAAAAGCAGCCAAACCATTTAAACGTGCTTATCTTTGTTTTAATTATTGCCTTTCCAATTTTAATGAAGAGGAGCCCAATTCATCAGAGGCATGAAAATTCCTATGGAATGATAGTTTTGTTTCTCCTTGCATTTTGAATAATGATGAAAAACTTTAAATGATTTGCTTCAAATAATATTTTCAAGTCATTGTTTTCAGTGTTGTGCTGTTCAGGTAAGGTATGGATATGTACAAATGGATGTATATTTCTGTTGTAAAAGTAATCATGCCTTATTCTCTCTAGGCACTGGGGTATTTGTCAATACATCTGGATTGCATAAACTCTCAGATATTATCCAGGTAAACAGTTAACGTTGCTTCTATGTATGGCTGAAGGGTGGAAGAGTTGGTTTAAAAATGTGGATAGATTGTATGTACACTTGTGCAGTGTGGTAATCTGGGGTGTTTTGAGGAGAAACCTGCTGTTTAATGGGATTGGTCTACTTTGATTTTTGCCCAGGTCCTTCTTTTACAGCTTTGATGTCCCTTTTTGGAGATGCTCAATTGGTTTAAATTTGCCTGGTTTTAGCCTCTGTGAGGTGGAGATGGGTTATTGAGCTGTTTACTTTCTAGCTATGTTTGGGAATCTGAGACCTTTACATGAAATAAGAAGGAAGATGGGAAAAGGGGAAAAAAGCAAGAAACTATGTTTTTCATTTATTGATTACATTTTTAGTGCAGCAGGAGTGAAATGTGGCACTTATGGGTATCCATGTGGTGCTTTCAGTCCTCTCCCTGTTCTGCACTCACAAAACATTGATTAGGAAAAAAACAGGCTCCATAAACTTTGAAAGTACGGTGGGGCAGTGGCCTGAAATTCAGCTTCTAGCTTCTCTCTGAAGTTGACCAAAGCTCTAATATTCTTAAGTGATACTCAAAAACAGGGTAACATTGGAATGGCTTCAAGTTCCAACAAAATAGCTGCAGTGTTCCGTATTGGAAAATCTGCTGACACTTGGGTTGAAAGTCACTGTATTCCCAGAACGCGGTGATTTCAGAGCAGCATCTTGGCCTGGGCGTCAGGTTGAACTGGACCTTTTCCTGGCAGTGAAATAAGACCTTTACATCCCAAGTACTGGGTGGGATTTTTGGATCAAAAAGATCTCTTTCCCTCTGTCTTTAGTAGGTGGGTGATGACATTTGAATAACACTGATGTTTTCATGTGTGACTCATTGCTTTTCTCTTTAACGTATTTTTTTTGTGTTAAAATTATAATTGAGGCACTCATGCAAGAAATTCCATGACGTTCAAGTCTGTTGTGGCTGGCAAGGTGCACGCTCTTTGTGGTTCTCTGGTTTAGTTCTCACTATTAGCCCGCTGAATAGATGAGCTGCCAGACTTATTCAGAAACCCTTGACATCATAGATCTTGCAGGAGAAGAGTCAGCTCAAGTTAGTCCAGTGATTCCTATAGATGATGCATTTTTCTTACTTGATAAGACTTTCTGTGTTTAGTTCATCTGGTAGTGCTGTTCGTAGTCATGTTGCAGCAGTTCACAGAATCATGGTGATGGTTCGTTATCTTGAGATATGTAACTAGGACTAGGCCAGTCTTCGTTGGTTAAGCACAGTGCTTTCTTCTTACAGCACCTCATCTTCAAGACTTCATTTTAGAAGAATTCTTACCAAAACCTTTTTTGTACGCCCTGTCTTTGGCTGTTTTTCAGAAGTTAATATTTCCAGGAATTGCCCACTTTTTTAAAACTAGTGAAAAAACATTTTTTGTTTCAATGAGCTGATATTTTAATGAGCTTGGATAATTCCTTTTGAATTTCTGAAGAAATTGTGTTTAGAAAAATTAACAGACGTTATAAATATTTGAGAACCACAGCTGTTTTCATTGAATTTGCACTGGAGTGCCATATGTTTGGAAGAGCATCACCCTTAGTCATAAGGCTTTGCATACAGGAAAGGCAAAGAAGCGTAACTGTGTGGAAGAGTTCATAGATGCTTTTCATTTAGTATATGAGCAGCTCAATGTGATTACAGCTTGATTTGTTTTCTAAACAGAGTGTCATTAATGTAGGGTATCATGGCTGGAACGTTAAACTAAGGGAACTAAAAAAGTACTTTTACGCTCAGTTGTGGTTCTCTGATCTCATGAACCTTATGTTTGTCCACAGCCAGAGACCAGGAACAATGAGGATAATAGTAGTGTCATTTGTATCATTTGCATATATTTAGATACTGGCTTTCATTTTTTGGAGCAATGATAAAGCCGTGTGCTTAGCAGGAATTGCCTCTTAAAAAAATGTGTTTAATCAAGATTGTCTGTATTTAATCACAGAAGCAAGGAAATCAACATAAAGTTATCACAGCAGTAGCTTTTGGAGAGATGCTTCTCAGTGCAAAGACACATTAGCGATTTTGCTGGAAGCAGTTGTTAAATTTTTCCATTTGTTTACATCCATTTTCCAGACAGTGTTCAACATTGATCCACCTGAAGGCAACACAGGTTTCATGCCACATCGGTCGATATCTAAATATTATAAGGTATGGGGTGCTTTGTGTTCCGTCTTCTTCCTCGCTGGCATTTGGTGTCTGTGCTTAGAGTATCCGAGACTTGGAAGGATGTGGCTGGTACAGCCAGTGCTGAGGTCCATGATTAGTTTAGGTTAGAAGGAAAAAGGGGAGCTACACGGTAATTTTTAAAGAACCTCTAAAATGAAATTAAGAAATGCAGCAAATGTGAATTATTGAACACTTTGATACTGCATATTAAGTTAGACTTGGTGTGTTCTTCCAATAATCCATTCTCTTGACTCTAGTGTAGCCTATTGGCAAGGAAATGCAGTAAAGCCACTGAACCTTCGCCTCAAAGTCCTTATGGTTTATTTAGAGTTTGGGACTTATGGGCTGTAATGGTAGAATTGTGGAATGGTTTGGATCGGAAGGGACCTTAAAGCCCATCCAGTTCCAATCCCCTGTCATAGGCAGGGACATCTTATGAAACACTGGAAGCAAAATAAGAAAGACAGGAAGTAATACAACTTTATTAACGCTATTAAAGTGACACTAATTATGTTACCTACCCTTACTATGGGTGAGCTTTTTTGAGGGATGAAGTGCAAGTTCACTTTTATAGCCATCTCTCAAAATGTTTTTGTTTTCCTTCAGGTACACATTCATCTGGATAACAATAATCAGAAGAAGAAACAAAGGACGGATGTCTGGAATTCATCATCTTCAAAAAAAAAAGGTACAGGATTCTGTCTTGGGAGGCTCATGAAAAAGATGAATTGAAAACTAGTCAACTGCTTATTTCTGATTCAAATAAGAAAACAATTGACAACATCCCAACCTGCATTACTTCACGTTTGAACATAGAATCATAGAATCTTCTGGTTGGAAGAGACCTCTAAGATCATCAAGTCCAACCGCACCCATTATCCGCTAAACCATGTCCCTCAAAAACTCATCTATCCTTTTTTTAAAAACCTCCAGGGATGGTGATTCAACCACCTCCCTAGGCAGCTTGTTCCAGTGCCTAACCACCCTTTCAGTAAAGAAATTCTTCCTAATTTCTAGTCTGAACCTCCCCTTGAGGATGAATTCTTAGTCAGAAAGTGCTCAGTCAGCAGCCTCGGGGCACTGCTACCTTCTCCAAGATATGACCTTTTTTTGAGCAGCTTCCTAAGTCTGTCAGGGCGTGTCGTCCCTTCTTGGTAGTTTCAGCCTCAGCTATGGTTTCAGTCCTTGTTCGACTGAGATTTCTCTCTCTGCTTGTCTCTCTTCTCCCACCTGTTTTATTCCTTGTGCTCTCCAGAACTTGGTGTCTGGAATGGCCTCAATGTAACTGTGGTTCAAAACAATGTATTTAGAAGAAAAGAAACTTGGCTTCTGAAACTTGGCTTATTGGAAGGCTCCTATAAAGCAGCACTGAGCTTGGCTTTGTTGGACTTCAACACTCATTCTTTCTGATATTTTTATTGACTTTTTAACAAATACGGGTGGAAAACAAAACATTTTCTGATTAGAGAAGACTGATACAGATCCCTTTACATAAGCATTCTTAATAAAATGCTCCCAAAGATCTTTGTAAATGCCTTGCTTCATCATTATATATTTAATTATTCAGTTAAAAGCTCTTGAGAGTATAATTATTTGATTCGTAGAAGTCCTTTTCTTAAGCACAAAAGTAACATTTTTTAGAGATTGAGTTTCCACGGATTTAGTGGTTTTGCACATAATGTCCTCTTAAGTGTTCCCACAAAATAAATTCTGTTTCTGAACAGAAGTGTGTTATTTGGTAATCTTCAAGTACCGTTTTCCTGAGATATTGCTCAATTGGAGTTCGAAGTTACAGAGTTCTAAGTAGTTTTTGTGTGCAGGAAAAGGCTAATAGAAACAGTTCAGGCTTGTTGCATCATTTGGAGGGTCTGTACTTACCAACAATACAGAGCAGTCACAGGACCTTGTGTCTTGAGACCTACTGATATTGTAGCATCCCCAGCTTCTCTGGTTAACCTGTGCCAGTGCCTCACCACCCTCACAGGAAAACATTTCCTAAGACCTCATCCAAATCTCCCTGTTTTCAGCTTAAAACCTTCCCCCCACCCCCTTATCCTATCCTGCACTCGATGATCGAGAGCCCCTCCACAGCTTTCCTGTAGCCCCAGAGCAGTGGTGGCTGCCCCATCCCTGGAGGTGTTCAAGACCAGGTTGGATGGGGCTTTGAGCCCCCTGATCCAGTGGGAGGTGTCCCTGCCCATGGCAGCGAGTTGGAGCTGGATGGGCTTTGAGGTCCCACCTGAACTGTTCCGTGGTCTGTTTGGTGGCACAGCTGCCACTTACAAATGCAATACTGAACTGTTGCGGTTTTATGCCAAGATAAAATGCTTTTATTTTTGGTTGGCCATAAATCATTATGTTGTAAACTATTACAAACCATTTCTCCATGGATTAGCTGTCCTTATACCAGGAATGGACAAAGCTGCTGTGGAGATTTACTTTGTGTAACATCCAACAGTTCTTGCTGGTGAACGAGACATTTAAAATAGATTTAGTATTGTTAAGCTGAAAGACATAATTGCAGAACACCAGGTTAGAAATGGACTGCATTTCCAGCTTCTCCAAGAGTTGAGTAGCTGGTACCTGGCAGTCATCCTGCAGGGTCACAGGGAAGCACATCTCAAACTGAGTGTTTGCGAGGCAAACAGGAGTGGTTGTTGTTGGTCTCTTCTAAGCCATCCCATATCCACAGATTGTGCATTTATGATGGACTTTCTTAGACTCCTGTGACTTTGCTCTTGTCTGTAGGTACTTTCTGGCCTGTCCATATACAGATCCCAATTGTGTTTTCCACCAATTCTTAGCATGAATTCAAGAAATACAGAATTTGCTGAATTCTGGAATGTGATTCTTCTAGAGTGGGGGGACATAATTTGCCAAAATTAGATGGAAGGATAAAACTTTAAGCTTAAAATAAATGTTCTCTTTTAATTCTAAGCAGTGAGTGACTCACTGGGCACGTCGTGCTGGGGATTTCCTGAATCTCTTAGCTCCTGTTTGGAAATCCAGTCTTTGAGTGAAACATGTTCATTTAAGAGACTTGCACATGCAAAACAGAATCAGAAAGAGAAACAAATGCCAAGCTTTTTATATTTGACTGCTCTTGGTCTTGGCATAGACGATTGTTTCATTCCCTTATTCCTTTGACTGTCCCTGCAAAGCGGATGCTGTTTTCAGCAAGACAAGCAATGGTAGAGCTCTAAGCTGAGCAATGAAAGAAATGGCCACTGTGATTTGTCCATTTTCCTTTATAGGCTTTCTGTTGATAACTTATATTATGACAGCTTTTCTGTGTCAGGCACTTTGTGTATCCACAAAAAGTCTGAGCAGAAGTTGAAAGGTTTGGCAGTTGGCCGTGGGAAAGTGGAAAGTTGAGGTGAAAGGGTTATAGCCATTGGGAATTCCTGATAGAGGAGGAGTTCTCTTTTCAAGCAAGAGTAATGGTGGAGATTTTGTTTTCTTAGCAACTTCAGTTTGTCCTTCGTCCCAGTATTTTGCTGTTCTTCTAGAATGCTTCCCCTTCCAGTTGTCCTTGACAGCAGGAGATGACTGAGTGGGTGAAGGACTGAGGGGTTTTGTCTGCTCAATCTGCCTGTTACTTGCCAACGAACAGATCTGATACTCTGTCTTTTCTATAACCGTATCTGGGTTAAAAGTATAAACTACTTAAGGTGCAAGGGAGCAACAACCTTTTAAATTATATTTTAAATGGACATAGTAATTAAATCTGAGAAGGGCCAAAGCAGAATATCCCAGCCATCTGGAATTTAAATTCAGATGCTGGCTGTTTTACTTTCAGAAGGTCAGATGCACTATGCTATTTGCTGACTATATCCTAATTTTTCTACTTGCAGACTTGTTTCATAGCATTTTCTCTTTATTTGATATAGGAAAGACCTTAAGCTACTGGTGCTTCAGCCCGGGATACAGCATGCATGAGCTTGTTCGACAGGGAGTCAGGACAATTATCCTTACCAGTGGGACTCTCTCCCCGCTCTCTTCGTTTACAATGGAGATGCAGATGTAAGTACCTCCATGTGTGAACAGTACCATTACTGAAAATGCAGTCTGCTCTTGGGACACTGGCTTTTATCTTGGGATTTTTAAGTTTTCTGGACTGGTAGCCATTAGGGAATTGTATCATAAGCATGACTGGGATCTCCCTTTTGTGTTTCTTTAGCCCTTTTCCTGTTTGCTTGGAGAATCCTCATGTTATCGATAAACACCAGCTCTGGGTTGGGATCATTCCTAAGGGGCCTGATGGAGCTGTGCTTACTTCTACCTATGAAAGAAGGTAATGGGCTTCCAAGTGGAATTCTGCTTTGAAGTCTTAAGTTCTGGCATCTTGGGCTCTGTTTACAGGAGAGGGTGCTAATGAGCTGCGTGGTCTCTGTAGTTTTTTCCTTGGATAAACACTGTGCTGAACACCACCATCCTTTAACCACTATTGTTGAAAATTTAGAACTGGAGGGCTGGAAGGCTGGAGTTTCCGCCTCCTAATGCTTAAAACCTCTTTTTTTTGTTTTGAAGGAAGGAAATCCGCAATGTTTGCTGTGTTGTGACAACCTCTGTGCAGTGACACCAGTATTTCTAGGTCTTATAAAAACAAACCAGTTGGGTTTTTTTCCCTGCATATGTAAATTTATTGGGAAAACAGTATGTAGAACTACAGGGCACTGTAAAGGAAGACACATAAGGGCATGAGAGAACAGGCTGGAAGAGACATCAATAACGTCAAAGGAAAAGTTATGGACTTGGCTTATGCCATGAGCAAAGTAACAACCATAGTAACCAAATTCGTCCTTTTTTGCACCTGCAGCCTTATCACACCTAATTAATCAGTAATTATTTTAAATACCTGTAAGGTTAGTCAGGCTTGGCAGCATCTGCAGGCATCTCTGGCAGAACTGTTAGCATTAGTCATAACTCATGTGGCTGCCCATTTCCAATTGTTACCTTTTGATAATATTGAAGCTTAGATCATCTGCAGTACTAAAAATAAGAATACTTAATAGTAATAGTAATGTGTAGTCAGGGTATTACAAATGTTGTGTCCTTGGCATATGTGCTTGCTGCAGGAAGAGCAACTGGGAAGTATGGTTATAATAATTTAGGTGAATGTCAGAGGAAGTCATTCTTCATGAGGGGAGTGGTGAGGCCCTGGCACAGGTTGCCCAGAGAAGCTGTGGCTGCCCCATCCCTGGAGGTGTTCAAAGCCAGGTTGGATGGGGCTTTGAGCCCCCGATCCAGTGGGAGGTGTCCCTGCCCATGGCAGGGGTTAGAACTGGATGGGCTTTGAGGTCCCTTTCAACCCAAACCATTCGATGATTCTATGATTCTCTATTTATGAAAAACAAACAAAAAAAGAAATACAAGGGTGTTACTTGATTTTTATTCTTTGTAGGTTTTCAGAGGATTATTTGTCTTCTCTGGGGAAAACGATCGGTGAGTCAAACATGCGGATTTCAGAAATGGGCTGTTGCACAGCATTTTTAGTAATTTCACAGAAGGAGAAATACTAAAGCAGACAATAGGACAGAGAAAGGTAAAAGATTGCATTACATATCTAAATACTGTCTGTCTTTTATGCTGCTGTCTGCTCTGACAACTCGCTACTGTAATTGCATGCAAAAATGAGTTTGAGTCCGTGATTTAATATTTCAAAGGTAGCAGTCCGTGATGTTGTCAGATGTTTGTGTTTGGGTCAAAAATGTGGTTCCTAAACACAGTCAGAAGGTGGCACAAACAAGAAAATTAGTGTGCAGAGAAGATGGCAGCCAAGCAGTCCATGTACTCATCCCAGGATGAAAATGCCCTCAGCATACACTTGCGTATCTTGTTGCAGGTAACCTTGTGCGAGTTGTACCCCATGGGCTGCTGGTGTTCTTCCCATCATACCCTGTCATGGATAAGAGCCTGGAATATTGGAGAGTATGTTAATTACTCTGCTTTTATTAAGTGGTTTGGTTCCACACATCAGGCAGTCCGTAGCTATGGTATCTAACTGTGCTCATTAATTTTTTTTATTAATAAGAAAGTTATGAAGTCTGGAAAGTAAAAACCAAGGTCAAGCTGTTTTTATTTTGATCACAAAGCACTGAAATGCAGTTTTGTAGAAACCAAACCCAGAAGAATCATAACACCTTATCTCAGCTGATCTAATCTCAGAGATCATTTAATTTCACCAGAATCCTCTTTATTAAACCTCCAAATTGGAGTTGATCTCAGTGTTTTTTGGGGAAAAAAAATCCCAATATGAGCATTTCTCTTTAATTTTTAACTGTTGCAACTGTAACTTTTGTAGCTGCTGTGCTCATGATGTAAGTGTCCCTGGTGAGATTTAGTAGAACAGTTCTGGTTTAAATGCTATTCCTCTCTTAGAGACTGTCCTGCTGCAGGTCTCTGGGGGGTGGATGCTGGGAACTTGCAAGTTGGGAAGAAAATACATGTATCTCCAGTCTGTGTAACACCCAAGTTGCACCAACTGGAAGGAATCACTGTTAGTGCTGTTAGGATTGCTCCCATCTCCTCCTGTGTTTGGCAGGAGAGAACAGACTGTGTCAGGGAGGTCTGTGGTGACCACTGGAATTGTGGTGGCCACTCCTGAGCATTTCCTTTCTGTGAGCATGTCTGCTGTGTGCTCACTTTGACGTGACTGTTTCTGATACGTTCATTATCTGTTAAACAGGAGCATGATTTTGCTAAAAGAATAGAAGAAGTGAAGCCGATGTTTGTGGAGCCCAGGAACAAAGGAAGCTTTACAGAGGTTCATTATTTGCGTTACTTGTCTGTAACAATTTCAGAAACTGTTTTTATGTTTAAATACCTTCTCTAAGATGTCTTTGGGTATGAAACAAGCAAATTTTAGCCTAGGATAAAATTAAAACTCAGAGAGCTTAAAAAATTATGGTTCTTCTATGCGTCCTTCCTCTGCTCAGTTATGCAGGAGGCACTCTTCATTTGAAATCAGTGATGTAACAGCAGCTAACATACATATGTGCTGAGTAATCGAGCTGCTAGAAAGCTGTCACTTCAACAGTCAGCATCTGTTAATGTCTACGGGACGTTTCCTCCCAGCTTGTCATGCTTTGGGTATTAAGGAATTGTACCGTGTCATCTGGTTTGTTTATAGCTTTGCTTCTTGGAGGAAACGATATCCTTTAATTGCTTTCCTGGTTTGCCTGTTTTACTCGAGGATCTGCAGAAACACAGGGCAGACCATGTTTTACCCTCTCATCAGAAGTATCTGGTGTTTATCTTTTATGCTTTACCCAGAGGTACTCTAAATTTCATAGTAATTCTCAAATCTGCAATTAGTAAAAGTAAAGAAATTTATACCAAGCCAAATTAATCCCATTTTAGATCTTAGTCTACAAGTAAAATTTACCTGGCACAGGTTTCTATTTCTGTGTATGCAGAGGATAATAACATTCCTGCTCTTGCTTAAACCAGTTTATCTTTTAGGTGATTGATGCTTACTATGATAAAGTTGTCTGTCCGAAGTCCAATGGAGCTGCTTTTTTGGCAGTGTGTCGGGGGAAGGTAATGTGATGGAGGGTTTGTTTCATCTGAGATCAGATTGTGTAGTTGGTGGAAACTCCATCACAGCTCCTTGTGCTGTACAGTAAATGAGTGGAGAATTGATTTAGCTAAAAAACAAACCAACATTTTTCCTCCTGAGTTATTTTTCAGTCTCTTCAGCTCTGATTTGGTTCATTTCACAAAGTGATTTGCCAGCACAGCATGGGATGTAAGCATGGCTGGGGGACATGGGTGACAAATATCCTAATGGATGTAAGCAGCACAGCTGGTGGAGATGACAGTGTGATTCTGAGCAGACTTTTGGGAGCTTTCCATAGTTGCTGTGAAATTATTCTGTTCGTTTTCTGTGACGGAGAGGGTTTGCTATGATCTTAAGCCTGACAATATTCAAGAAGCATTTGGACAACGCCCTCAGACACATGGTATGAGTGTTGAGGTTGTCCTATGCAGGGACAGGAGTTGGACTTGGTGATCCTTGTGAGTCCCTTCCAACTCGGGTCATTCTATAATTCTATGATTATGTTTTGTGAACAGTTCAGGGTATGGAAGGTTTGAACAGAGGTATCAACTGACACTTAGGACATCTTCTGAATATCCAGGAGCAAGGCATGTGCGTTAATGGTGTAGGCTGAGCTGTTCTTTGTCCAGGGTCTCCTAGAGGAAAAAGTTACATTTACCATCCTGGTAACAAGAGCAAAAAAAACTAGTTGAAACTATTCCTGATGTGTTCATAAACTACATTCAGCTAAGGATTTAATTTAATGCAGAAAAGAGGCCAATAATTACTGAACTGCTCTGAAATGTCACTTCAATTGCTGTTGGTAATGAAAAACATTCTCTTTAGGCCAGTGAAGGCTTGGATTTTGCAGACATAAATGGACGAGGAGTCATCATTACTGGGCTTCCGTTTCCTCCTCGCATGGAACCCCGAATTGTTTTAAAGATGCAGTTCCTGGATGAGATGAGGAGAAGTGGTGCAGGTGCACAGGTAATGCCAGGCAGCATCTTGCTGTTGGCTGTTTCCAGGCTAGGGTCATGGTTTCTCCCTCTTGCCTCTGTGGATTTGTTTTTTGTTATCCTCCCAGCCTCCTAGGACTGTGATACCAAAAAGTGCCTGGGATTTTGTCACGAATACAGCCACCTTTAATAATGTTAAGGGGTCCAAATTCTTATCTCCAGCGGCACAGGGTCAATCAAATATAGACTTAAAAAGTTATGTGATTAAAGTTTCAGTCAAAATCTTTGTATGTGTATTATCCAGGCGTCTTTCTGAGGGAGTTATTTCATCCAGAGAGAGGGTGAGCAGGAAGAATTGCCTGTGCTGGCTGGCTTGGAGGGTTTGGAGTTTTGTTTTGGTGGTTTGGGGCTTTGCTCTGTGTGTATGGTTTTGTTTTTTTGTGTTTTGTTTTGCTTTGACTTTGTTTTCCTATTGCTTCAGACACGAGAATAAATGGCATTATAAATTCAGTTTATTGTACTGACCATACAGCACGTAGTATATGTTTTACCTGGTAAATACTGTTAACTCTTTCTCCTGCCTATTGCAGTATTTATCTGGGCGTGAGTGGTACAGCCAGCAAGCTTCCCGGGCTGTTAATCAGGCTATTGGCAGGGTCATCAGGCATCGCCAGGACTACGGTGCAATCTTCCTGTGTGATCACAGGTGAAACCTTGGCTCTAGAACATAAAACGTACATTTAGAATCATGGAATGGTTTGGGTTGGAAGGGACCTCAAAGCCCATCCAGTTCCAACCTCCCTGCCATGGAGAGGAACATCCTGCACTGGATCAGGGTGCTTAAAGCTCCATCCAACGTGGCCTTGAACGCCTCCAGGAATGGGGCAGCCACGACTTCTCTGGGCAACCTGGGCCAGGGACTCCCCACCCTCAAAGGAAAACATTTCTTCCTAAGATCTCATCTGAACATTCCCTACTCAAACCATTTCACAATTCTATGATTTGTTTAATTAGAGTGGGGCAACCTGGCAAATAATTCCTTCCTCTTCTGATCCTCCACAGGTTCTCAACTGCAGATGTAAGGGGCAAGCTGCCTTCGTGGGTCCGCCCTTACGTCAGTGTTTATGACAACTTTGGGCATGCAGTCAGAAGTGTCTCACTCTTCTTCCGAGTTGCTCAAGAAATTGTAAGTGTCTTTAAAAAAAAGAAAACCACCAATAAATTGTGTTGAAAGGTGGGAATACTAATTAGGGTCAGAGATGTGATGGAGTACCCTTACCTTGTCACTTCTAAACATTAGGAGCTTTATGGGAAAGGAGGTATTCCTCATCTTTCTCAATGGATGTGCTCAGACAGGATGTGTTGTCATGCTGTGCAACTCATTAGATTAGATCATAAAAATAACTTCCTTTCCATTACCTCTTAAATAAACCTGGCTTTCGTTGAATGGCATGCATATACTGGAACTGATATTGGCATTAAAAAGCTTTCTATGTCACCCTCAGAGAGAAGGTAATGTGTGGAAGAGTCAGTCCAACCCTTAAATTTAAATCTAAGCTGACTGGAATGGAGTGAGACAAACCTATCAGTTATTATTACAATTCAGCACTGGGTTGTCTTCACCAATATGACTTCTCTTGTAGCATTAAGAAGCTCTTTTTTCTTAGTAGTAGTTCCTAGATTTAAAAACTAAAAAGACTTCTAATTAACTGGAGAAAGTCATAACCAGAAATGGGTTGGAAGGCAGAATGGGGACTTCTCTGTTGCCAGAATGGGAATTAAGATTAAAATAAACACATTAAAATTTCACATTAGACTTGGATGACTTCCTGGAAGAAGCTTTAGTCATCTACAAGTTGTTGAAAATAATGTTGCAGATGGATGATGTTGGATCACTTGATGATGTTTTCTGATCTTAAAGGGGAGTTTCAGGGGAATAAGTACCACAGCCCAGCGTGTTTTGCAGGTAGAAGCTCTGTTGCAGGGATTGTCTTGGGAAGCAATTGTTCTTTGGCAGGGTCATGGCCCCTTTTCTGTTACATGGGTCACTTAGTGCTCAGCCCACTTACCACGCTTTATCCATCTGTGCCACTTCCTAGTTATTTGATCCTATCATCAAAAGCATGGAAATCCAGAATGCTTAACAATCCTGCTGTCAAAGGTTATTTGAGGAAAAAGGAGATGTCCTTGGGTTCGTGCTGGGATTTTTGGTGGTGAAGGAAGTAGAGTGGCAGAGTAACTTTTACCCACTGTAACCCTTTGTAAACTGCTTACAGATGCCCCCACCCCTGCCACAGTGCCCAGCTGGCTCTGCTGGTTCCCTAAGTGAAAGCAATGCAGCACCATCTACTTCATCTGAGCAGACCCTCTCCCTGAAAAAAGCCAAAAACTTGGATGACCATGTTCCCAGTTTGAAGAGGAAAAGAAAAGGTACGTCTAGGTGCTCACAGATATACTTCTTTGTCTTAAACTGAACAGAAAAGGAACAAGAGACTAGAAACTGTAATGGAAGAGAAAGCAAGGAGAGCTCAGACTGATGCAGAAGTTGAATCAGAAGGGGCATAGCTCAGCATTAGCTAATGGGGGAGCCCAAATACAGACCAGGGAGGCAGGTGGGGCCTGGAAAGGTGTCCTGCAGAACAGGAGTTTGGTGGGATATCACAGATAGCTTCAAAAATAAGAACTGAAAGTCTGTTTCGTGGTCTTTCATATGTCCTTCTTCGATCCTGTTGTATAAATGACTCTTATACAGTAATTTGATTCAGAAAACTGAAAGAGGGCATTTACCTTAGAAGCAAACAGTATTTTACGGTTTGTGGTTACCTAATGCCAGCACATGAAGTGTTTCTCCTGTCAGATGTTCTTTCAGAACATTCCGCTCTCAATTGCTTTCTGTTTCAGAACAGAATAATGAAGTTGTGTTTAAAACTGATTCCAAAACAGTTCTAACTGAGTGTGAGGGCGATTTCACAGAATGTCTAAGCCAGTGTGACTGCAGGTTGTCATTGAAAAGGATTACTTTTGCTTCTGCTTCTTTCTCCCTCCATTTCAAACCATGTGCTTATGCTCCTTCCCTTGATTTAAGTCCACGTATTGCACAACTGCAGAGCAAGCACATGAGCTTGCTGAACTACCTTACCTTTGATCCACTATCTCAAGGGATAGGCTGGAATGTATGACTGGAGGTCAAGGAAACAAGCTGCTTTGCTTCTTTTGACATAGATTTTCAGTTATATTGCATTAGCTGGAAGATCAAACTGTACCTGGAATCATAGTTTTGGCTAAGGAGTTTCCTCTACTGATTTTTTAATTTATAGCATAATATATTTCCATTCTTCTCAAAACGGTGACTTTTCTTAGTCACTGACTGTTGAAGTAGTGGTGCAAAACAGGGGAAATATATTTTGTAAAGAATGCCTTTTATAAGTACCAAACTGATACTAATGTAACTTTACCTACAGCTCTAAATTCTTATATTTAAAACCAGATATACCTGGATACTGATTAGTAAGAAAGGTATTCTTGGGACCTGAGGTTGGCTTATAGGCATTGATACTTTCAGAACTGTAGGCTTTAAAAACACTTGTTCTGTTCAAAAATAACAAATTGTATTTCCTGCCAGAATCTCTTAAAAAAATGGGAATTCAGTTTTTGGGAAATCCGTAAAACTGAAGTCATTAGATGCAGACAATGGTTGCATTAAAGCTTTTTTTCATTGATCCTAAACCACTTTGAAGTTAAACATGACCATCACTTAAAGAAAAGTTTGAGAAAAGTCCACCATGTTATGATAACAAATGCTTGAGCAATTTGGGAAGTGATTAACCAAGACAGTCTTCTTACTAAGTCATTTAATGCAATTTTGCAAGATTAAATCATTCAGCCTGTGTGGATTGCTACGTAAGGTTTTGAGGTATTACTAAGTCAAAGAAAATGCAAGCAATAACGTGGAATGTTATTTTGTTGTCTCTATTATGCTGCAATGCCAGTAAATGGAGATGGAGCATCGAGCCTGTGCATGGAATATGAACAAGAGTTGGTCTCGCCTAGAAGACAATGTGTTGGGCTCTTGGATGCGTTGGAACGCAATGAGAAGAGCAGCGAAGACACAGAGGAGGAAAGTAACTTGTTGGGAGAGGAAAAGGTAATAGTAATGGTGTGGCAAAATACTTGCTTGTAACTCACAATTGTAGACACTAAAGCAAGATGAGTTTGGTATTAAGAGTACCAGCTCAACCCTCTTTCAAGAAAAGCTCCCTGTAATCAGCACTGGTAAGCTCATAATTAAGCTTAACCAAAGGGTTTCCTTGCCACGTTTGACAAGATGACCAACAGGTACAGATTTGTGCTGAGCTCCATAGTGGGAATACAGAGATTTCTGGAAGTTAACCATGCTCTCTGGAGAGCAAAGAGCTCTTGAAGAGTTTGGTAGACATACACAGTTCCTCCTGGGTGGAATCTGTGTCAACACTTGCTGTGTGACCAGATATTGAGTTAAAAAAAAAAAAGGTGTATTTTATGAATTAGAACTTGCACTTTCAGATGAAAAACTTTGACCTCAGAGAGCGAATGTTGCAGACTTTCAGAACGTTACCTGAATCCAAAAGCCTTTATTGCCTTAATGTGGACAAAGCTACATCTCTGGTGCTCACTTTCTTTCCTCTTGGACTGGTATTTTCAGTACATCAGTGATGAAGCTGTGTCGTCTTGCCTGCCCCAGATGCCTATTTGCAGTTGTTGGTGGGGCAGCTCCCTTTCCTGGCTGTCATCAGCAGGTGGTCTGCACACTCGGTTTGGTGCTGGCAAGCGTGTGGGCTACAGGAGTGTCTGTTGCAACATCCCTGAGCATCCACTTAGGGGCAGAATGCTGAAGGGAAAATGCAGAGGTCTGAGGAGTATCCGTGGATTATCTGAGGAAGCCTCAGGGAGATGGATGATGTGCAAAGTGAAAAATGTGCTATCTTGGAGAAACGAACAAGGATAGAGAATATTTCACTTCTGTGCAGTTGATTAAGAAATCAACTCCATCACCCATGGGTCACCACGATGTAGACACTAGAACTTATTCTGTGGAAAGCCTGGCACATCTTCAGGGACTTGGTAACTCAGCTACAGTGTCTTGTTAACACAGCTGCACTGCTTTTGGCACCATTCAGCATTTCCTTAAGTCAGGCAAGTTGATGGTCCTAAAGGCTCGGCTGTGAGTCAGCTTGTGTCTGCTTTCTATATTTGGCATTTCTACTCATCTGTGGCTTGCAGAGAATGGGGAGTCACCCTGTGCTACACCTCAGTAGGTGACCTCTGGCACCAGAGATGGGGGGGAGCATTTCTGATGTGCAGTGCCTCTGCAGGATGCAGCTTTCTGAGTGGAACATTGAGCTGATGTTAATAGGTGCTGGGTTTGGACTGATAATGGAGTGGGTGTGTTTTCATTTCTTCCTTCACCATTCATCACAGTATCTGTGTCACCGTTTTTCCTTTTAACAAGCTTACACTGTACCCTTGTTCTCTAAATAATGGAAATTCAGCTGCTGTCATTCTGAAACAATTTGCTTGAGGTGAAAAAGAAGAAAAGAGGCCTTTGTCATCTCCCAAAATCAAAATACAAGAAATAGTCTCTCAATCCATTTAAAGAACAATTTGGCAGTTCCCCTTAATCAGTTTTTCCTTGTGAGATGTGCCAATAGAAATCTGTCTTTCAGAAGCCTTATTCTCGTCATATGATTAAGTACTGTTATTGCAGTATTAAGAGTGCACTGAAGGTTTATGTTTCTGAGCATTACCAACTGACTCTACAAAGTGGCAAATCTGAGGTTACTGGTTTGTTTTTAGTGGTGGTGTTTCAGTTGTAGTTTGTTTAATTTGACGCCATAGCTTTGTGATCTGAATATTTAGAAGTCACAGTGGAATACAGGATACTGTTAGGCTTCCCTGGTTCCTTTTGCAGATGAGAAATGTTATTCTGTAAATGCACCAATGTCACATACTTGCTATGAAATTCTTGCATTGGGCAAGAGCAAAGAAATAAATCACTTCATGCACCTGCTTTCTCAATGGTCTGTAGCAGCCAGCTGGCAAGATGAGGCTCTCCCATGGTTCCTTAGGTGCTCAGTTTTAATGTGGTTGGTACTGGCTTGATCTAATATTGGAGACTCTGCTATTAAGCAATTCCACTCTTCTTGCTTATACCAACTCAGTTCTCTTTTGGAGCTTTGTGTTTACCAGTATTCCCAGTCACTACAATACAAGTGCCATGCTTTGTAACTGGGAGTGGGAGACACTAAAGAGCTTGTGTTTCTGCTGCTGTCTCATCCAATCTGCCCTGTTATTTTCTACGTGACTGCTTAGGCTTTTCTTCTTGGTACCCTTATGTATGTTTTTGTCAGAGGAGAAGAACTTTCAGGCAGGAAAGTGAAGGGGCATGTGAGCTCTCAGTTACACACAGGGTACCTGTTCACTCGCAGGGCTGCTCTAAAACAGATAGCTCTACATCCAGCTTTGCTTAACTGGGAATTTGCACTCTTAATATCACTTTGTCTGTCCTGTTTTCTCTTTCTGAATTATCCCTAGAAGAATGGTGAGACACTGGCACAGATTGGCCAGGGAAGTTGTGGCTGTCCCTTCTCTGGAAGTGTTCAGGGGATGGGGCCTTGAGTAACCTGATCCAGTGGGAGGTGTCCCTGCCCATGGCAGGGAGGTTGGAAGTGGATGATCTTTAAGGTCCCTTCTGACCCAAACCATTCCACGATCGCATAGAAACAGGTATATCCAAGGCTCTGTTGCAATAATTTAGGTTGAGTTGTTTCGCTTTCCTGATTGGTGTCACAAACTGGATTAACAAGCTTTGCTACTGGAAATGGCTAAATTAAATGGATAATAATTTCAAAAAGTATTTTTTGACCTTTCTTTTTTTCTCCTAATCTTCACAGGCACAACGTCTGTCTACGCTTTCCCTTCAGTACGAGAAGAGGTTAACAGATGAGCAGAAAGGAGGAAGGAAGAAAATAAAGCTAGTCAGCAATGCAGTATGTGTTTTTAAGTGCCTGTGCCATCCCTTTAATCTGTAGACTGCTTTAATTTGACTTGGAAATTTCCAGGCAGGCAGATGACTGATGCTAGAATAATTATTTTTTTTCTTTCCAAATTATAAATATTCATCACTGCACATCTGAAACCTGTTTCTGTCATGCTCTTTCTCAAATCTAGACATCACAGACCCAATCAAGCACAGGTCCAGGCAGGGCTAGTAGGTGAAAAGAATCATCTCCCATTGAGAGTTGGGGTTGTTCAGCCTGGAGAAGAGAAGGTTCTGATGAGACCTTAGAGCAGCCTCCCAGTACTGAAAGGGGCTCCAGGAAATCTGGGAGTGGGTTCTTGGTCAGGGAGTGCAGGTATAGAATGAGAGAGAACAGTTTTAAGCTGAAAGAAGGGAGATTGAGACGAGATCTTGGAAAGAAATATTTTTCTGTGAGGGTGAAGAGGCCCTGGCACAGGTTCCTCAGGGAGGTTGTGGCTATCCCATCCCTGGAGGTGTTCAAGGCGAGGCTGAATGGCGCTTTGAGCACCCTGATCCAGTGGAAGGTGTCCCTGCCCATGGCAGGGATGAACTGGGTGGGCTTTAAGGTCCCTTCCAACCCAAACCATTCTGTGACCAGGTGTGATGGGTCTTTCATTCTTTTTAATTAGAATAGAAGAGCATAGTACATTTGGATGGGACCTGTAACGATTGTCTAGCCCAGCCGCGGGTAGACCCTCAAGTGAGATACCTGACCAGTTCTGTTTGGGTGAGTGATGGCATCCTAAGCCCAGCTGTGGTCAGTCATTGTTGTGGGTTATGTTTGCAGTTAGAGATCATTGTTTTGCCCCACCTCCACACTCTGCTCATGATGCTGGTTGTTTAAGAGTCACAGTAAATTCATGAGAGTCCCCTGGGTGATGGTGTGTGCCAGTAATTGTTCGCGGTCCTGTCCTAATTGGGTGCTGCCTCTTTGTCAGACTCCCAGTCACTTACCAAACGAAACTCAAAATTATCAGCGTCAAGATCTGACACTGATATCCAAGGTGCGAGGAAGGGAACAGGTTCATTGCAGAAGGTTGTGTTTGCAGTTTGTTGCTATCTGATATCATGATGACTCAGGATAGCCCTCAAGGTTTGGAGTTCCATTTCTCATATTAATAAGCCTTCTCCTAAGAACAGAGTTGTGCAATGAGACTTGGCTGCCTTCTCTAAAAATATTCCTCTGAAGCAATCAGGTTTGTCAGCAGAGGTGAATGGCATCACTCTTCTGTGAGGGAATGAATGCTCAGGATGTTAGAGGGACTAAGGTTTTAGAAATAGATATAATAACCATCTGGGGAGATTAACAATATACCTGTGCCTCGGGATTGCCCCAGTAGCACTGGTTTTTGTCATGAAGACATGTGACAAGGGTCCAACAGCTTACATGTTCCAAGTGTGCAAGCACATTGTAGTGCACAGTCACTTTATAAAGCAAGGGTTGTTCTGAATCCATTTTCTTGTGTCTGTAGAGGAACAACATTTCCCAGCAGAAGGGAGTAATCTACCTTGCTTGTGTGTAGAGTGCCTTCAAGAAATGTCTTAGTGGAGCCAAAATGCTTGAATGCTTTCTCTTGTTTGTATCTCCTGCTTCAGATGTTTATGTTTTTCAGTGGTTGTAGGAGGTAGGCCAGATAGATCTCTTTATTGTGACAGTTGGACTTGTTGATCTTACAGCTGTTTTTCCAACCTTTGTGATTCTGTGATTCTATTCTGTGGCACTGAAGCTGTTTTGGTTTTTTTTGGAAATAACATGTGGATGTGGGAGTGACTGTTGTAACTGCAAGAGGCAGTGAACTGTTGAAAGCATTTGTTGTGCTGTGAGCTGGGGCAATTACAAAGACATTGCTTCCATCTGAATTCATATGAGAATAACTCCTCAAGTCCTATTATTTACTGAAGAGCCTTCCTATCTTTGCAGCAAGCTGATAAGAAAGCAGACCCAACGGAGCCAAAGAAGGCCCGAGCTACATTGTACATCGCAACAGTGAAGGAGACCCTAAGCCAACAGAACTATGATCTCTTCTCTAAGGCTCTTCAGCACTACAAGAAGACAGATGACTTCCATGCAATGTTATCTCAAATGAGCTCCCTCTTTATAGAGGATGAAAAAAAGCATGTCCTGTTACGAGGTATGATGACTTCCCTGGTATTTTATGTGACCTTTGCCTTTCAAATAGGCTTGGGTATCTCAGAGGTAAGCATTTTAGATTTGAAGTGCAAATCAATCAGGAGGATAATCATTGACCTTTATCACTTTATATCCCCAAATTGGAGAGATAACCTTCTCAGTTTACATTATCAGATGTTTCCATCTTGACAGACCTGAAAAAAATCACATTCTGTGGAAGCTTGTGTTAATTTAAACTTTGCCTAAAAGTAGCTTAGCTTATTGCCTGTGATTCAGGATCAGGAGTGTGCTTGTGAGAGTTGGATAGATACATTCATAAGGATTCAGTGTGAAGAAGTAAATAAGTAGAAAGAATATCTAGATAGATTTTTTATTTGAATAATGGTGAGTATAAAGCAAGCATGGATAGTTTACTGGCCTAGCTGGTATTTTCTTGGCTTTTAAAATACATTGGCAGGAACTGAACTCCCATCAACGTTTCTTCTAGCCTAACAGTGTTTGTGAACTTCCATTTCTCTGTGAACTCGTGAGTAAATGGGCAGATTTTTATGTGATGCTTTTCATCTCCTGAAATAAAGTACAGTTACACATCTTGTAAGTTGTTTAACCTTAATTTTAAGGTTAAAGAATAGGAATCTCAGTATGAGTATTTTGTACTAAAGAAGCTGTTTCCCAATTTCCTATCTTATTGTATAAATAAGGAAAAATTTAATTGCCAAGTTACGGCCTACGTCTCATTTTCAAAGGTGGCAGGCACCTGAAACCTGAAGCTCATTTGACATTTAGGCTTTTGGTTGCCAAGCATTTTATGATAAATAAGATGAGGTGTAAAACTCACAGTATATCAGTTATTGGTAGTATCAGCCTGGCAGATACTTAGACCCCACAGTTTGTGAGATCGCTCATGACCTTTTGCTGCAAGTGCCTGTTTCACTGAGAGGGGAGATACTTCATATTTACAGTGGAAAAGTTAGTTATTACCTGTTGTCAACAATATTGCTGAAAGTTTGTGTCATAATTGACCTTTGTGTAACAGAATTGTGCTTATTCCATAAATATTAGATAATGACATCTAGATTTTAAGTTATTTAGCTGCACTTTTTGATCTTCGTGCTGCCTAGCCTACAAGTCCTGCCATTGTAGGTTTCTGTGACGTTCATTACCTGCTGTGGACTGATTTTTCTTTCTTTTTTCTCTTTTCCTCTCTCTAATGAAAGAATTCTACCAGTTTGTTCGACCTCAACATAAAAAACAGTTTGATGAAGCGTGTTGCAGTCTGACTGGCGTGGGCTGTGGCTACAAACCTGAGCACAGCCTCCTGCGGGAGGAGAGGGAGATGCTAGCCAAGAAAATAGGTGAGGAGCTTGTTTTGGCACGCGCAGGTAGTTGTGTCTTTTGGACATCACCCCATCATAGCAAAGATATGTCTAATATGTAGAAATGCAGGAATGGAAGGCAATTTAGTGTGATCAGTATTGAGCTAAAGCTTCACTCCGCGTGCTCCTCCTGCCTGCCTGCCTGTGAACACACACGAGTGCATGAGCAGTAGTTACCTCATAGTTAGTGATGATGCCATTTTATTTCAAAAGGGGTTTTTACAGATCCATTCAAATTGTGAATCTCATCTGTGGATATAAAAACTACGTGTGTCATCTTTGCTACCCACATAGAGCCACCAGATTTGTGAACAGGGGGCAATCGTGTCCTCACAAAACTTGTGAATGTTTGAAGTACTGGGACAATGAAGTCCTAAGAAAAGCAAGGTGTTTGCTCAGCTGCTGCTACCAGAGAAATACATTTACACCTTTGGGGGTGTTCTGCATAGAGTGGCATGCTTTGAAATGTGCCCTTCTGTGTTCATTCTACCCTAAGTGCACTGCTAACAAACTGGTTTGATTTAACAGAAGAAAAACAGAGTCAGCAGAAAACTGCATTCTCAGAGGACTCGTGTGCTCAGCTGAACCCTGGGCTCCACTTGAACCGGGGAAGATTCCACCTGACAACAAGACTGAACAGTGCAGGTACCTTTTGTGTTAAATAAAACACTCTTCTGGGGTAATACGTTTTCTAGTTTGTTTCATCACTGGCTGTAGATTATCCTCGTTGGAAACAATGCTTTTGTGTTCACTCAGCTCAGTGGCTTGCTGTCTGTAGGTGGAAGAGGTGGTAATTCTGAACAGCCAGGATTGTAGAAAGCAAAACACAAAAGAAAATCAAGGTGGACATGAAAGAAACCAATTGAAGTCTGAAGTTTGCAGTAGAGGCTGACCTGGCATGTGTCAGCAAGGGAAAGGGTGGGCTGAGCACAGCGCTGCTGGGCTTCCTGTTTGTCCAGGGTTCAGGACAGAGCTGTTTAAGGAATATGGATTTAGGTTGGGTCAGGATGAATCATAGAATGATGGAATGGTTTGGGTTGGGAGGGACCTTAAAACCCATCCAGTTCCAACCCCCCTGCCATGGGCAGGGACACCTCCCACTGGATCAGGGGGCTCAAAGCCCCATCCAACCTGGCCTTGAACACCTCCAGGGATGGGGCAGCCATGAGTTTTCTGGGCAACCTGTGCCAGTGCCTCACCACCCTCAGTATGAAGAATTTCTTCCTCAGGTCTAATCTAAATTTTCCCCCTTCCAATTTAAAGCTATTCCCCCTTGTCCTATCACTCCGTGCCCTTGTAAAAAATTCCTCCTCAGCTTTCCTGGAGCCCCTTTCAGTACTGGAAGGCTGCTCTAAGATCGCCCCAGATCATTCTCTTCTCCAGGCTGAACAAGCCCAGCTCTCTTAGCTGGTCCTTGTACAAGAGTTGCTTCAGCCCTTGGATTATCTTTGTGGCCTCCTCTGGACCGGTTCCTGCAGTTCCATATCCTTTTTATATTAGGGATTCCAGAACTGGACAATACTCTCAGTGCAGTCTCACCAGAGCAGAGGGGCAGAATCCCCTCCCTTGCCCTGCTGCCCACGCTGCTCTGGATGCAGCCCAGGACACGGTTGGTTTCTGGGCTGTGCACATACGTTGTTGGCTTATGTCGAGCTTCTCATCAATCAGCACCCCCAAGCCCTCCTCAGGGCTGCTCTCAGTCACCTTGTCCCCCGTCCTGTATGAATACAGGTACGAAGAGGAAAACAGTTGCTGTTTTATTGGTAGTGTGCTCACTCCTCATGTGGACAGGCTGTTCTTTCTGCAGAAGCAGAGACCAGTACATGAGTTCTTGCAGTTGCAAGTAATCTCCATATGCATCCCTCTAATCTCCTGCTGTCCGGTATTTATCTTTGAAGTAGGAGGCTCAGTTATGATTTGATTACAGGTCTTCCTGAGAACAGCTGGAATTTTTTTTGTATTTCTCACAAGGAAATGAGTAGGATGGTTGGGCAGCTTAGGAGTCTCTTTTTAGAGAGTAAAGAGAGGCTAATCCTTTCTTTTTAAAAAATAAATAAATAAAAAGCCGAGGTTTCCTGTAAGGCTTTAAAAGCTTTTAATGTATGAAGCCGTGCTGTTTCTTTTGATTTGTTCTCCTGTTTTGGTTTGGTTTTTAAGAACACTTGAACAAAGCAGAATCTTTGGTAAACATTTTCTTCTGAGGTCCAGGAGGTCAATTTTCACAGAACCCTCATTCCACTAGAGTAATTGAGAAAATAATAGCAATAAATGCAGGTGTGATTCCATATTCACTCCTTATGCAGGGTATGCTCATTTGAAAGTATGTATGCTGTGCAATAAAGTATATTGATTATATCAGTCTTACTCATGTTTTTCCCCTTTCAAGGAACTGAACTAAGACCATCTTTTAAAAATGGATTATTTTCAGCTTCTTTAGAAGTTCTTTAGTGGAGAATAAAGATCTAAATATTAAAAGATGAGGCTGGTTAATTTACGTCAGTGTCTTATCATATACTTCATCTGGATTTGCATGCCTGTATTATGCAAACCAGAACTTTTTCCTGTAAAAGGACTCGGAAATCAAAGCCTGGCATTTTGATCAGAGTCCACTTGGGTGTTCTAGCTGCCCCTGCCTTCATTTGCACCCCTGCCTTTGCTTGCACCCCTACGTTGTTCTTGTGCAATCCTGTGTGTTATTTCAAGTTAGTTATTCTCTTTTATCACTATGCTTTCCTGTCGGCAGGGGTGAACACGCCTTTTCCCCTTTAATGAGGCATGGGAAATCTGTTCTTTACAATTGCTCTCATCAGTTTACTCACCCATGGGTCAGGCCAGCACTGTTGGTTAAGCCATCTGTTTGAAATGCTTTGACTCCTTCAGCATAGCACAGAACCTGACTTACTGCTGACCTTCACGCACAGTATCTTCCATAGCAGGTTTTGTTCATTCCCTAGTGACCATCTGACACATTTCTCCATTTAGAAGATCAAAAAGACTCCAGAAGATGCTAAAAGTGATCTTCAGGATTCATTTGCTCAGTTGCCATTTCCAGCAGTGGGTTTTGGCTCTGCCCAAGGCCGTACCAGAGGGTGATGGGTGGCCGTGCAGGCAGTGTTGGCTTTCCCAGTTGGAAGTAGTCCAGGAACCCACTTCCGAGTGATACAAAGGAGTCACCAATTTGTCTCTGTTCCTCCCCAAACCCTGCTAGCGTGTGTTCTTTGTCTCTCAGGACAGAATGCCAGCCGTGCTCCAAGGAAAGATATGGAGAAAACTTCATGCTCCAAGAGAGATCCTCACCAAGCCCTCCGGGCTGCCTATCTCAGTGATGTGAAGAGGGCGTTGAACAAAAGCACTTACAGCCGTTTCTATGAAGCACTGTTGGCTTACAAGAAGACAGATAACTATGATGCAATGATATCTGTGATAGCAGCCCTCACCACTGAGAGGCCAGAAGACTTTCATCTCCTGCAAAGTAAGGGATTTTATTTCATTCAAAAGCAGTCGGTGCTGTGATCTCGTGTGCGCAATGACCTTTCACTGGTCCTTAGCCAGCAAATTCTCCATGTTTAGGAGAAACTTTTAGCACTGGTAGACTTCACCTCTCTTGTTGTTTGGTTTAGCAAACCAGATAAATAGAGCAGCAGGAAAGGTTGTGTTAAATGAGTGTAGTTCAGAGTGCAAAGAATGTCAAGGTAATAAAACATTCTCTATTTCTTCATTGTGAAATTGCCCATTAAAAACATCAGGTAAGACCTCAATAGTTTCGGTCCCAACCTTTAGTCAAATGGTTTCTTTACCATTTTTTCTTCTCTTTCTGCAAGGGATTTCTCTTCAGAAAAGCCAGTGCTGACTATTAACCTGACTCAATTTTGTTATGATGACCATTGTGTGCTATATTGGTGCTAAGCTCTTAGAGTACTTCCAGCTTTTTGGATAAGCACTCATGGTTTTGATTCACCATTCTTCTATAGAGCTTTACCTGGGAGTAGTTATGGAACTGTTTCACAATTTAGTATCCTTAACATTCATAGTAATCTAGAAATCTCAAGCTGGGATTTATTTTCTCAGAGGTAGGTTGAGTTGGGTTTTTTGCCTACATGATGTATAATGATGAAAGAATGTAGGAATCTACAAGTTTTGAAATCAGACTGTATTGTTTAAAGAAAAAAAAAGAGTGGTTGTGCTTGGGATTGCACCAGGTCCTGCACCTGCGTCAAGGCAGTCCCAGTACAAATGCAGGGCTGGGCAGAGAATGGATTGGGAGCAGCCCTCAGGAGAAGGACTTGAGGTGCTGGTGGATGAGAAGTTTAACATAAGTTGTCAACGTGCACTCGCAGCCCACAAAGCCAATGATGTCCTGAGTTGCACCCAAAGCAGTGGGACCAGCAGGGTGAGGGAGGGTATTCTGCCCCTCTGCTCTGGTGAGAACTCACCTGGAGCCCTGCATTCAGTTCTGGAGGCCTCATTACAAGAAGGATATGGATCTGTTGGAGCAAGTCCAGAGGAGGCCATGAAGATGATCCAAGGGCTGGAGCACCTCCTGTACGAGGACAGGCTGAGAGAGTTAGGGTTGTTCAGCCTGGAGAAGACTCCAGGGAAACCTTAGAGCAGCCTTGCAGTACTGAAAGAGGCTCCAGGAAAGCTGGGGAGGGGCTCTTGATGGAAGAGTTCAGGAATAGGATGAGGTGGAACAGTTTTAAGCTGAAAGAGGGAAGATTCAGATGAGATCTTAGGAAAAAATGTTTTCCTGTGAGGGTGGTGAGGCCCTGGCACGGGCTGCCCCATCCCTGGAGGGCTTTCCATGTATCTACGGTTCTGTGCTGGTCCAGATTGCCATGATAAGAGTCATCTTGTCTTGTGCTGTGTAACCCCTCAGTTTAATCTTCTCCCAGGTCTCTGCTGTAAACTCCTCTGCAGGAAATGATGCATATGGTGTATACTGGGAAGTGCTGCCGGTCTTTTGCTGTCTGCAGGAAATCACAAGAAGGATTCCAACAACCTTCAATAGATGTCACATTATCCACAATTTTAGGAAATATTTTTTTTCTGATGAATTACCTCGTCAGATTTGTCTTGACACATTGAAGAGTGGGAGGGAAATAAACTCCATGGCACTGAGTCATAATTTCCCCCTGAGCATTTTTAAACTCCAAGAGTCAGTGTCTCTACTGAGCGAGTGTTTTGACCTCAGAGGACTTTGGGGTAGAATTGTCTGTGCTTGGCAGTAATCAGAATCGGGATTTTTTTAGAGTCTCTGTGTGTATGTTGTGAATCCTTGTCAACCAAACAGCAACAAGAAGTTCCCTTTTTGAGGAAGCCTTTTCAGATATTGTGTATATACCTGATTTCGCTAGATCTGTTGTCAGGTGAAGGGCTGGGTCAGGTATTTGTGCTTAACTGTAGAGAATGGAAGATTTTCTAGCTCAATTGAGATTATTTTCAATTAAAAACTCATCTGTCTGCAAGAAAAACTCCATAATTTTTAAATCAACAAAACCATCAAGTGTTGCACCAACCTGAAGATACTCTGAGGAATATGATGATATTATTCAGTTTCCAAAGAATTTCTTTCCTCCAAAGCAAGGAGTCTTTCATGGCCAGGCATTTATTTTCCTGTACATTTGACAGTGTTTTCTTTTGGACAGGATTTTACATGTTTGTGCGCCCTCATCACAAAGTGCAGTTCAAAGAGATGTGTAAAGATTTGACTGGAATGGTCTGTGGCACGGGAGAGCAGCAGGTGGAACAGCAGGTGCAAGGTGAAGGGAATCTTGACAGTCTGGAGAGCCTGGGCGCTGAAGGAGAAAACAGCCACGTACCAGGTGGGGAATGAGCATTTGCCTGAAGTTTAGAATCAATAGCAAAAGCGGGAATGGTTTTAAACTAGAATAGGAGATGTTTAGACTGGATATTGGGGTGAAATTTTTTCCTGTGAGGACAGGGAGGTGCTAGCACAGGTTGCCCAGAGAAGTCATAGCTGCCCCATCCCTGGAAACATTCAAGGGCAGCTTAGATGGGGCTTTGAGCAACCTGATGCAGTGACAGATGTCACTGCTCACTGCAGGTGGGTTGGACTGGATGACCTTCATGGTCCCTTCCAGCCCAAACCATTCTATGATTATGCTGATGGTAAATGGCCAACAGCCTTAGCTATGGGCTGGGGTCTCCCTGCTGCACGTGTAGAAAGGGTGGTCAAAGCAACTGGCCGTGGGCAAACTGAGTTAATAGAAGGTACAAGATAGAAAGTGACATGAGATGGTGGGGAAGAAAAAAAAGGAGAAAATTATAGTGACGTCTGTTCAGTGGGTTAGGAGTGAAAGGAAAAACTTTGAACCTAAGCGTGATGGAGGCAGGAGTGGATCAAGATCCACTGTGTCTGGGAAGAATTTCCCACAACTCTTTCAGTATAAAGAGTCCCTTTCCATAATAATGTGTGTTAGTATTGGAACTTTTGTTACCAAACCAGTATGGCATAAAAAAATAGTTATTCAAATTGTTTTATTGTTGTTCTACAATGAGAACTTACTGAACTACTGCTAATTGTGTCCTGTATTGTGCTGGTTTGTATGCAAAGGGGTTGGTTTGTTTGTTTGGTCTTTTTATAACCAGATGCAGCCACTTCTAAAGGTGAGGCACAGGAGAAAATTCAGAGAAAAATTTCTTCCTTCTGCTTCAACCAACGAAGCAAACTTGAATTGTCAGCAACCAAGATATCAGAAGAAACCAGTAAAACCAGTAAAGTGAGAGCACCCACAGGCTCTGGAGCTGTGCCTGTCTTTCCCCTGGAGATGGAGCCGGAGTGTGGTAGGTATGGGTGAGTCTTTGGGTGTAATTCTCTAATACTTGGGAATAAAGATAAGTTATAGAAATGAGAATTATGCTGATGGTCTATGAAATGATGACTGGTCCATGCCTGTATTTGCTCAGGTGCAATCACCACAATTAGTGTGGTTTGCTAATGATGTAATAGTTTCCTAAGAACTTGCACATTTTTCTCGACAGCTTCCTTGTAAAGCAAGGATGGGACCTCAGTTTCTAAACAGGGACCTGAGGCACCGCGTGCGTGAGTGAGGTTATGTGAAAGGAATAGGGTAACAGGGCCAAGTATTGCACTGTTAAGGTAGTTTGTAAAGCTTGTCGTCATTGTTCTCTGGACTGCACTGGAAACGTGTGTGCATGAGAATTTCGCAGGTGGTTACTGGAATTTAGTCATTTCCTTCCTCTCTCTCCCCCTCTCTCCCTGCCCCATCTCTGCTCTAGGAAGATTCCAGTGCTCGAGCTGCAGATCTGAGGATGATGTGCCTTTTAAATGTCCGTTATGTGACTTCACTTGCTGCAAAACATGCTGGGATCAGTTCTTAAAGGTTATCTTGTTCATTGGTTTCAGCCTTTCCTAAAACTGCTGGCGAATTTGGTGCTTTTCAGGACAACCATGTGGACAGCCCTGGAAATGTAATTCCTCTGTTCACAGAGAACACTCAAATTGCAGTGGAAGATTTATCCCTTGTTCTGTTACTTTCCATGTTCTGCAGTGTGATTTGGGGCAGACCTCTGCCTTATACTGTGGTTCTTTGACCTTTGCATCTCCTTCTGAGCTGCCTCCACTTGTTTTCCCATCAGGAGCTGTGCAGGTGACAGGCAGCTTTCAAAAAAATTATTGGTTGGTTGTTGTTTTTTTACATCTAAACCTTTTTTTTTTTTCTTACTTTGTTTCATAATTTTCCCCATCTAAAAACCTACTGTTAAGCACTATTGTGAGATGAGACAAATCAGGAACAGGCTGCCCAGGGAAGTGGTGGAGTCTCCATCTCTGGAGGTATTTGAGATTTGTAGATGTGGCACTTAGGGTTGTGGTTTAGTGGTGGAGTTGGCAGTGTTAAGTGAACCGTTGGACTCTGTAGTCTCAAGGGTCTTTTCCAACCTAAATGATTCTAAATTCAGGCTCAAGTATCTCCTATGTTATCCCATCCTTTGGTTTTCCTGAGTAAATTGACAGTTGGCATTCTTTAGGTAAGAGGATGTAACTAATCCCACAGCACATGTGTTTGGTAGCTTCTTACCCGCCACTTGATTCAGCAGCCAGGTATTAATAGTCTGTGACCCTGGGTATGGAAGTCTAATCCAAGAGTTGGGGGACTTCTGAACATTCACAGGTGATGAAGTCGGCTGCTCATCAGTGCAGCTCAGGAACATGCAAAAACAATATGGAGGGAAAGAATTCCTTCAACCTGTGAATCTATAAACAAGTGCAAAATCATCAGTCATTCCAAGTTCCAGAGAAAGGGAAGACAACACTGAATTATGTCAGCTAAGTGTAGAAAATGAATGGTATGCTAACATCCAAATAAAGTATAACAAATGAGTATAATGGTCCAAGAGAAGGATAGAATAATGTCCAGACTGATATTCTCAGACATGTCTCCTAGATGTTTAGCTAAACTTCATCTTCAGTCTGTTGTACCATATTTCTTTTAATGTTAAATTCAAAAGCATTGGATTATAAGGAATATATGTAAGAAAATACAATTAAGATGAAGGCAGGCACCTCATGTTTGCTGCAGACTGGGCAGCCAAACCAGTTGTCTTGAATGGACATTACCACTGAAAACTCAGTTTTTGCTTTTGCCCAAGTTTCATGGGGATGAACATCTGACAGTCAACAACGTGTTCCACTCCAGGAAAGATTCCAGGAGGGTCATGACAAGAATTTTATTAGCATGTTTTTGTAATCTCTGCTGCTTGAGACTTGAATTGGTTGAAGGACTCCCTGGGGAGCGTTTTTTTTCGGTTAGGCCAGTATTTATTATCCCACAGAGATAACTCAGCCCATAAATTTGTGTCTTAGAAATGTCTGGAGAAATCTTCCCTCCTTTTGCCAGTAAGTTATAACTTGTAATTGTTATTTCATCAGCTTAAGATTCCACAAATTTAGAGCTGTTGTGTATTGGGCAATTGCACCGGTTCTGTGGATTTTGTCTTGAAATTGGTGATTCTGAGATGTGGGTTTTTTTCTCCTTAATCCCCAAGTTCATGTGCATACTCATAGCTCATAGAAAAATCACAGAACTTGCTCACCCTGAGTTTTTTTTAATCACCCCTTTTTCTGATTGCACATCTCTCAGTCTAGGGATGCTCTGCTCGATTGGGCTGCATTTCAATTTCAGGTACTTGAATGCACCCAGAGGAGGGCAGCAAAGCTGGTGGAAGGGCTGGAAGAAACGTCCTGCTGAGGTCTTCTCATTTGTTTAGTGTGGAGAAAGGAGGCTGTGGGATGACCTCATTGCTCTCTACAGCTTCTTGAGGGGAGGAAGTGGAGAGGGAGGTGCTGAGCTCTTCTTCCTGGTATCCAGTGGCAGGATGTGTGGGAGCAGGTCAAGCTGTGCCAGGGGAGGTTCAGACTGGATGTTAGGAAACATTTCTTTACTAAGAGGCTGGTCAAACACTGGAACAGAATTCCTAGAGAGGTGGTTGGTGCTCTGGTGCCCTTGATAACATACTTGAACTGTTGTTCAGCCCTAAGTGCTCAGGCAGTTGGACCAGATGGTTATTGCAGGTCCTTTTCAACTGGAAGTGTACTTCTTATTCTATTTAGATATCTAATACAAAGCCATGTTCAAGGAAATAAGTGTCCCCATGGATCATTTGTTATTAATGACTTTATTATTTGCCACATACCTGATTAAACCTGCTAGTTACAGTGAAACCTTATCCCACATTGTACCAGGTGATGGCAGGGGAAAGAAAATAACCATGTTTTTCTTAGCAAAGGTGAATCAGCACTTTGCTTTGGGGTAGAGTACAACAGCCCTGGGAGGTGAACACAGCCTTGTCATTTGTAAACATCGGGAGGGACTGATACAGTTTGAAGCAAACAATCAGAAAATAGTAGCACACATACTGAGTCAGAATATAGATCCGTGTTACCCAGCATTCTGTCTCTTGACAGTGGCCAAAAAGGGATGACCTGGTACGAGTGAAAACATGGAAGGGAATGAGTGATGATTCTTGCAGGTGATTTCTTAGCACCGAAGTTGTTCACAGCAGAACAACTCCCTGAGCTAAAGGTTGCTTTTGTCTATTAAACCTTTGTGTTTCCATCACGTTGCCCCATTCCCTTTGGACACGAATAGACTTGTCATCCATGTCCTGCAATAAGCCCCTCCACAGCTTAGCCAAGCGTTACGTGCAGAACCATCTCACTTTTTGCTGTCATTTTGGACCTGCTTCTTTCTAGTTCAGATAAATGCCCCCTTGTTTAAAAAGGACAAACAAAATATTCTTCCAGTCCTCAAGAAAACTCATCGTGCATACCCTGCCCTTCATAAGGGCAACGTTGGAGTCTTGCTGCATACACCAACGCTGTGGGCCGTTTGCCTCCCTGGACAGGTCACAGTCCTCATCTCTATGAATGGGTTCTTTCTTGCTTTGAACAACGAAATGTTGAGTGTGGAGGATGCAAGAAGCATCTTCTCAGCTGAGACCTATTGCTCCACTGTTCAAGCACCCTTCAGGACTCAGCGTGATAGATGTTCCAAAGCCTCTGTCATGGAGAACATGAAACGACACAGTTTCATTGCCTTTTCTGACTTTACTGGTGACCTACCTTTCTAGTGGTGAATGGTTCTCAGCAGACAGTCATGTTATGATGCATTTCAAGTGTGATTTGGTTAATGAAAACTCAAATATCTTGTAGTTTGGGCTGTTACTTGAGTACTGATGCAGAGAGACACTTCTCCCAGTGATGAGGCAAAACCGTTCTCAGCTAGTCATGCAGATGGGAAGGAAGAACAGCCTGCTGGAGGGCACAGGATTGCAAACAAGAAGGTTATTCCATGTTTTTCTGAAAAAAAGTCCCAGAGGAACCATCTAACCCTGCCATCCGCATTCCTACCCATGCACTGGTGGGTTGTTCAGACAATGGACTCCATTCACAGTGAGGGCTGTGGTTGTGGCAGAGATGCCCTCACCAGCAGGAAATGAACACCCGTGTTTGTGTCTGAGCTCTGCACTCGGGTTTTGTCACCACTGACTGGGCTGGATGTGAAAACTCATCTCTCTTCTTTGCTAAGAAGTTACTCACTCTGTTTCTTCAGCTCCAGAGCACTTTGGTGGATATTGTTCTACGGGGAAGTGACTAACTGCAAATCCCTGCAAAATGGGATATCTTTTCCGATTTGTTATTTTACTGAAAGAGCTTAGTGGTGGGGAGAGGCGAGGAATAATTTTGAAACGTTTTGGAAGCTTTTGGAGGAGCAGATGGGAGGGTTCCCTGCCTCTGGAGGGGCATTAGAGGGGTTTAGTGCTGCCACGTGGCGGGTGATTTTCAATCCATAAGCAGAAACCTTGCACAGACAGTGCCAGCATACGCTGCTTGGGGTGAGCTTTCCATGCAGAGGTCCACTGCTGCTTTTCAATATTTAAATCCATTGTTTATCCATGCTCTTTTTGTAGGCATTCTAGACAGACTGAGTTATTTTCGTTTGCCATATTTGTAGTATGGGAAAATAATACAAGATTTCACATTTATAAATTACATTTAAAATTTTGGTCTTTAACAAATCACTGCCTACTGGGAGGTAAAGTGAGTTTTTCTCTCTTCTTCCATTTATGGTATTTCAATGAATGTTTCTAGAATCAAAACGTTGGTGCTCAAACCTGCTTTGCAGTCTATATTTTTGTTACAGTGATTCTCTTCCATGCTGTAGGAGGCCTGGGCTGTCCCACTGATGGAGGTCACCATCATTTCACCTAACGGAGCTGGCAATTTGCTTAAAGATTAATTTTTAAATACTTTTTTTGCTATCTTACTTTTGAAATGAGTAGAGCATTTTAGTTTCACTAGTAATTGCAAGATATGAAAAGAACAGTTGGAGTTCAGCTGCAGGTCAAGTGGCTAAAGAACAGGCTTTAAGATAAGTGAAGAAACAAACTGAAACCTGGGTGGGGAAAAGGTTGCCTTATGTACCCAGTGTTCTGCTTTTGACCTAGAAAGGTGTGTGAGGGTATGAAGAAATAAATGTACTTGGTTTCCATACAAAACTCGTGGTCATGACCACGTGTCTCACCAATGTCCTGGTATGTGCAGGAGATCACTTCCTTCTCACCTGTGCAAGAGGAAGCAGAATTTCAGGGAACTCATCAGGCAGAGTTTACTACTAACGAGTATATCCATAACTCACTGCTGCTCTTGCAGCCTCTGTATTTCCTCATTCCTGCATTTCAGTCTTCCAGATATGTCATACTGTAATATATGTGAGACAACTGCTCTAAAGTTTGTTGCTGCTTCAATTGGGAGCCTTTCTTTTTCCTCCTGTATGATTAGGAGTTAAATAACTGACTGCCTGGTAACACCGCACTGAAAATCAGTCGATACGCTATCTCGGGGACTGCCACGTGACCAGCACGGCTTGTCACTCATCTTGGACAATTGCACACTAATAGATTGTATTGTTAATGTGGTTTGTTCATTTATTTATACAGATGGTGAAGAGGTGCCCAGAGTGCCACAATGATGTGAAGAAGCAGCGATTAATACAAGTTTTCTTCTGGTCATAACCATGCCAACAGGAAGGGCAAGAGCTGCCACATCAGGAAGAAACTCCCGTGCGCTGGCTCTCAAGCTGAAGGGAAGCAGGATGAGGGTTGATTTAAATACCTTTGATCCTTGGTGCTGGGTTACGTGCTATGCACCAACTTGTTTCCTAGGAAGGTGAACAAGTCTGAATGGCCTTTCTTTTACCACTGGCAGGAGACAAAGAATATTGTCCTCTGTTGGAACCAAGAAGGTTAATTGCTTATTTATCTTAGCCTGTCAAATCCTACTGTGGCCGCTCTTAGGCTGCACTTTTATACCCTGGAGTCAGCTGTCGTTCCTGGGCCCCTCAGGTAACATCAGATCCTGTAGAATCCCTAGCAGTGGAACTGAGCTGGCGGAAGGAGGAGGCCAGGCCACCCATCCTCACTGCACCGGTGTTCCTGGAAGAAGTGATTCACATTCACTGGTGCTTGACAGCAGCTGCTGTCTCCAACAGCAGAAGATACTGAAAGGATGACTTTTAAAAGCAAATTCCAGTGGTTGTGTGGTGAGCAGAAATGTTCCATTGCATCTACCCTGCATCCCGAAGTCCCATTCCTCCTATCGTGCTGGGGATTTTTGGAAACGTGCTACTCGGGAGGCTTTGTTTTCTGCTCAGTACTGATACTTCCATTGTGCCTGTTTTATCTGTTATCTACCAAGAAGAAAAAGAAACTAGATTATTTAAAACCTTAAAATAAATCAAGATAGATGGGTTAAAAAAAAGTCCTTAACACTCCCACTCTCTGTGAGTAGTGGCTATCAGTGGTTAACCTGAAAAGCTATTCCCATTTTAAATCTTTGGTGGCTGCTGTAAATTAAGCTATAAATAAAATGATTTTTGTCTTATTTGGGGTTTGATTATTTTTTTAAATGTTTTACCAGCTCTAAAATAATTGAGTATTGAGTCCCAGCAGCCCTGGTAGAAGAAAGTGGAGAGATTTTTACTGTTGGGATTTTTGATGTGTGAGTACTTTTGTTTGAGCAAAGGGTTGTATTCTCAGTTGCTGACATCTGTTCTGACATTCCTGTGATGGCAGAGACACTTCATACAACATGTTCTCAGAACTTTCAGGAAGAGTAGATTCTTTAATAATTTCAGGGCTGACTTTTCCTCAGCCTGGAGGTGGATTTCATATCGGTGATATTTTGGAAAATGTTATGTCAATTGATAACTTAAATTGAAAAATGAACTGTGTTTTAACAAAACTTTCAAAGGTTCTTATTTTGCCTGGTTATAGAATTCAAAACTAAGGTCACTTCACACCTTGTAGTCGCTGGGATATTGATCATCAGTGTGAAATTTCATTTCTCAAATTGGAATCTGTTTTACACAGAGAGAACTTGGTAAGGGCCTGTGTGATACTGTGCTTTGATGTTAAATAACGTGTGTGTGTTCGAGTTGGGTTTCACTGCGGTCAGATTGTCTGAAGAACAAGGACAGGAGTGCTCTTAAATGGCAGTGAAACAGGAACTGTCTGTACTCAATAACTAATAATTAGAAATAACAGGTTTATATAGGATTGAAGGGAATTTTGCACTAGCATGTATTCTGATGCGTTTAAATCTGTGAATGGATTGTGTCTTCTGTCTGTTCAGGTGTCCCTTCAGCACTCTGCTGAGAGTGGGTTAGATTCTGGAAACGAGAAAGCCTTAGGTATGGAAAGCTGCCTGATGGAGAAGAACCTGGGGCTGTTGGTAGCAGCTGGCTGGATATGAGCCAACAGTGGCCCAATTGGGCAAGAAGACCAATGGCATCTTGGCCTGTATCAGAAACAGCATGGCCAGCAGGACCAGGGCTGGGATTGTGTCCCTGTGCTCAGCACTGGTGAGGCTACACTTCAAGTACTGGGTTCAGTTCTGGGCCCCTCACTACAAGAAGGACATTGAGATGCTGCAGCACATCCAGAGAAGGGAAGGAGGCTGGTGAAGGGGCTGGAGAACAAGTCCTACGAGGAGTGGGTGAGGGAATTGGGGTTGTTTAGCCTGGAGAAGAGGAGGCTGAGGGGAGATCTCATTGCTGTCTACAACAGCCTGAAAGGAGGTTGTAGCAAGGTAAGTGTTGATCTCTTCTCCAAAGTCACAGGCGATAGGATGAGAGGTAATGGCCACAAGTTGCACTAAGGGAGGTTCAGACTAGATATTGGGAAAAATTTCTTCGCTGGAAGGGTGGTCAGGCACTGGAACAGCTGCCCAGGGAGGTGGTTGAGTCACCATCCCTGGAGATGTTTAAAAGATGGGAAGATGTGTTTCTCGGGGATCTGGTTTAGTAGTGGACAGGTACGGTTGGACTCGATCTCAAAGGTCTTTTCCAACCGGATGATTCTATGGTTTTAAATGTAAGTGGGGAAAAATACAGGGAAATGTCTGTATGTGTCTATAAATGAACAGAAAAGGTTGGAGTGATGGTGTCAAGAAGGCAGTATTGTTAAACTTGTCCTTCAAAAGGGCTCCGAATTCTGTAGACTGGTGACCGTGTTGTGTTTAATGAGGAGATGCTACATCTTGCTGGACTGGAATCTTGCCAGAAACATGAAAGGTAGCTTTGTTTCCCAAAACCAAAGCAACTCCATACCTGAAATGTGCTTAATTTCATTTGTTGGTCAAGGGTTTTGTTTTTGTTGGGCTTGCACCTTCATGGGTTGTGCCCTGAGTGTTTGTTATCATCATTTGTTCTCTTTTGCTTTTTTAACAAGAATTGCAGTAACTATTGCATTAGAGAGGTTTAAAAAAGGAAAAGATGAATCTCTTTGGGGGAAACAGATGGGGCCAACACGGATGGAAGACGAAGAGCTGAGTGAAGGCTGGGAGAAGTGAACAGTAGTAACCCTTGTCTGCTCCGTGCAGACCTCTCTGGGGAGAACTGCAGCTTACTGCTTATGCCACTGGAGGGAAACCACAGCCAGGACATGAGCTTCGAGAGTCTTCAGAGAGGCAGGGAAACCATGGCTTTGTTTGGGTTTGCCTGTTGGAAATCATCTGCTATGGACAGCAGCTGCTTGATCCCACAAGACTAAGTGAGATGTTTAAAAGGTTCCTCAACCAGAATGGTTTCTAGCTGTGATTTTTTTTCCTTGCTGCTGGAGTTGCTTTAGTCCTGGAGGATGTTCTTACTTGGGAATGCTTCATTGTTAGCAAGATGGGCAATGGACTATGAAAAATATCTCAGTGCCTTCAACTAAGTGACATGTTCCTTATTTTACTCTTCAGCAATTTGATCATCTCACTGAAGAGCTTTACTCTTCATGCCTCCACTTGATAAACCCCCCCCGATAAGCTCTAAACCACCTCAGTGTCCCCATCAGTGAATCTGCTGCTTGCAGACAGAATTGATTTGGAATTGGTCTGGTTTTGCTGCTACTTTCTGGTGTAGTGGGGATTGCTCTGCAGTGGGTCTGGAGGTCTCGTTCCCTGCTGCCAGCATCTCTTGGGCAGGACAGATGAATGCTAATGTGTACTGGTGATGGAGAGCAGCCAGCCTGTAGGAAGTTCTCCTTGTCTGCTTATCTGCTCATCCCTTAGTTTTACTTTAATAACAAACAATTTAATTATTTCATCATTTCTGACCTATCTCAGAAAGGTTTGCTGAAAGGTTATGCCTATCAATTAAAAACAAAGGTAAGCTGCTGTGACCCTGACCAGTGATGAACAAGCAGGCTTTTACATGATAAGTTTGTCACCCGGTTTTACTGTAAACCCAAAGGAACTCCACTTCGAAGGAATACAATTCTGGACTTGAGGAGAGATCTTGAGGTCTCTACCCTTGTAGATCACTGGGCGTCACTAAATAGCAACCCTATTACCTCTCAGGAGAAGGTTTATGCTGGGGTCCCAGGCAGATGCCCAGCAGCGATGTTATCTGATGTGTGATCAGACATCTGGCCCTTCCCATTTCCAGTCCTCCAGGCTCTACCCAGGAGCTGAGCACTGTTGCCCGCACATTCCCCTTGGTAAGTTGTTTGAGAATCACTTCTCACAAAGGACTGCACATGTGTATTCCCACTCCCCATCTTCCAAAGAATGGTTTGGAGACTTTTGTGTCAACAGATCTCTCCTGACCTCAGTATTGTCCTCCTGGATGTGTTTAGAGTGCTGCTTCCTCCCACCCCTGCCCCAGCAATAAAACTGCTTCCAATGAAACCTTGAAGAAGAGGGTCTCCAGGAACCAGCTGTCAGGACGTGACAGTGATCTCTGGTCATCTTGGAACCAGCTGAATTTACAAGAAGAAGAAGTAGAGATTATACATCATTTATGAAGACCACAAAGTGAAACAAAGAATTGTTTCAGAAAAATTGATGTTGCTCTAAGTGGTTGGAGGAACTGATCCAAAATACTGAGTGCTCCGGAAGAGGAAAACCAATCATGGACACTCGTTGCTGATTTTGGGAAGCAAATGACACATGAGGTACAGATCATAAAGGAAGCAGATATTCATCTCTTTCTGTTGTCCATGCCTTGCAGTGCTATGACTGTACCTGGAGTATTGTCTCCAGTTTTAGTGGTGTGTCATTGAAAAACCCTTTCCTGCTTTTCCTGAATAGAGCTGAAAGGATTTGGGAAAGAGACCAAAAAAACCCCAAAAGAGACTGTTTTTTAAGGAAAGAGATTAACTGTGTCTTTGCTTGGAGAGGGAGAAATTTTTTTTTGCCTTTCAGAATTTCTTTTTGCCTTTCAGAATTTTTTTGCCTTTCAGAATTTCTTTTTGCCTTTCAGAATTTCTTTTTGCCTTTCAGAATTTCTTTTTGCCTTTCAGAATTTCTTTTTGCCTTTCAGAATTTCTTTTTGCCTTTCAGAATTTCTTTTTGCCTTTCAGAATTTCTTTTTGCCTTTCAGAATTTCTTTTTGCCTTTCAGATTTTCCTCTGAATATTATTGGGAAAACTGACTTTGCAGGTTCAAAGAGTAATGCTGCTGGGTGTCCTGAAGCTCTCAGAAGTGTGAAATGATGTTGAGAAGTGAAATCAGAGCCATGAGAATATGGTGCTGAATTACTTTTCTAAGCTACTTCTGCAGGTCAGAAAGTCAGTAGCGAGCTGAGCTGTTGATTCCCAGTGGTCACACAGTCAACCCACAAACCCATGCTGGGAGGTTCTTTGGGTGAGAACAGGAACAGACAGAGAAAGATTAATCAATGGTCATTGTTCTACCAGACTCTTATCTCCCTAAAAGACAGAGGTTGCCTGGAGAAGCCCTTCCTGTCCCATTAACATGATATTTAACTCTAGGAATATCATTCTGATTAATTTTTGCTGTTGTTAAATTTGAAACAAAAATAACTGACGTGTTGTGGTACAGTGAGGAGCTGCGTGCTTAGAGTTTCCTGGTGGATTGCATCCATCCCAGCAGGTACCCTGGTCAGGATACAGGGACTGCTGTAAGATGCCATGCAGGCTGTGCCACCTACATTTGCTTCATAAATCTTGTGGATTCCTACATCCATTAGGATGTGTAAGAAGGTCTTTGGTGGTTTTCCTTCAATCTAAACAGAATGCCAAGGGGGACGGAGAAGAAATGAAGCCATTCACATTACCTTTGAGTAACCCTCTTGCAAACATCGCAGTGTGAGCGTTCATCACTTCAACTGACTCACAAGTTTGCAAAAGTTGAGATGCCCTGTTTTCTGTTGCAGCTTCTTGGAAAAGTCTAGATGTCTCAGCAAGAGAGCTGATAACTGCTCAGGAACCATGTGAAATCCACGGTAGGAGATCTGAGATCAATTTTCTGCCCACCAGGAAAGAAAATGCTGCTGTGGCACTGAGGCTGCTCTGAAACGCCTGGCTGTCCTGGGACAGGGGGAGCCTCGGGCAAAAGAGGTCTCACTTCAGCTCTCTGGTGGGGTGAGCTGAAGCGTGGGGCTTCCTGCTTCATTCAAACTAGCAGCGGCTTTCATCCAAACCCAATATCCTGCGGAGGCTGCGCCCCAGTCCCAGGGGAAGTCCCAGGGATTAATTGATATGGTTAGTTACTGAGATGATGCATACTGAGGAAGCAAAGCCCCAGTAGACCTTGGCTCGGGGATTGTGTCAAAAGCTGTTGCAAATCATCAGGACTAATCTGGAGGGCTGTGCATGATTGAGATAAACCAGCAGGAAAATTAACATCCATTTTGGAGTGGGATGTGAAAACCTGCCCCTTGCCTGTTCAGGGTCAAATGCAAATGAACAGCCCAGGTGCTGCTCTTCGCTTATTCAACAGCGCTCTCGGACATGCACAGTGAGCCCCTCTGATTCCAGCTCCAGCCAGAGGTTTACTTTAACTGTGGCAGGAGCTGGAAGAAGCTTTGGATTCCTTCTGACCATAGGAGTTTATTTCTCCTTCTGGGTAGCAGAAAACTGGGTTTGATTTTCCTTCTTTTTGTAAATTGTGTATTTATTCTTAACACTGTTAAAGATCAAAGCTGCAAGAGCTAAAATTCTAAAGCTTTCCCATCCAGGACAGGGGAGCAGAGCCCCAGGACTGACTGCTGGAGGATGCCTGCTCAGAGAACAAGAGGCTGCTTCCTCCTTGGGGGTGGCTGGAGGCTGAGGGAAAATGTTAGGGATGAGCCCTCCTCACCTCCTTCAACCTGTGCACTTGCTCAAGGTACCGCACATGTTGATCTTCGCAACATCTTCTAGATAGTGTTGAGGTATAAAGAAGGTGTTTGTACATGGAATAATATTAACGTAACAGATGTGACTGTGCATGGAGTGAACAAGTGTGAAAAGTGTATTTGGGAACACTGAGTGTTGAGAGGTGAGGTCCTCAGGGAGTGCCAGTTCTTGCAAAGGAGAAGGATAGAGCAACACGGGATTCAGTCCCACAGCTTGGTTACCCATGTAACAACTCAAGTGTAGAGAACGCCCCTTGTGGTGATCTTGGGCCTCCCAGCATGAAACAAAGCACTATATGTTTTTCAATCTAAATTCTTCGTGATTCTGTATCTGGTGTTTGGTACTCAAAGCTGTTCAGTGGCCTGAACCACCCATAGAGCAGAGGACACAGAGGAATGGGAGATGCGTGAGCAAAACACAAGTTGTGACAACTGCCAAAGAAACCCATTTAGAGGATGTGGGGCTGGCATATAAAAACAGTCTTTATTCTGTGTGGACAGTTGTATTCCTGAGTGGAATTCCTTTCTTGCAGTTCCAACAATGGTGGGAAATCTGTTCAGAGCCCCAGCGTGGGGCAGGTGAGGGTCCTCAGCGCTGTGGTTCTCAGAGGCCGTGGCAGGTGTCCTCTTCATGAGGTCTTCAGGGCAGACAGCAAAGCGTGACCTGAGACCAGTGAGGCTGTAAACAGCACTGCTGCAGAAAATGACCTGTGGGAAGGTATTTTAGACCCTCCTATATCTCCCCAGGGAGATGCTTGAGAAGTTGTGTGCATAAAACACGTGTGTTTGTGGGCTGGCTACAGACTGGCCTCTTACACGCTTTTGTTCTGAGCAAGAAAGGCTTTGCAGGTTGATGATTGTTATCCCTATCTTATTTCAAGAAATAGTACGGGGGCTGCTGCCCTATTGGTATAAAGCCTATAAAGGTTTTTTTCCTGGTCACAATCCTGCTGTTCAACATGCCAAGCCAGGGATGGCAGAGCCCTGCCTGTGGCAAAGGGGTGGCTGGGGGCCTCTGCAGCCATGGGGACTTGGGAGAGGCCAGGAGGGGTTTGTGTGATGGGCACAGCACACTCTCTTGCTCTTTTTACCAATGAAAATGGCAAACTGTGACATTAATAGGGGTGGAGTACAAACCAAACAGATTTCCTGGCTGTGCATTAGGATGTGACTTGTATGTTGGTGGGTTTTCTTCTCTTTCATTGATTGGAAAGTTTAAAAAACAAGAAAAAAGCTATTTTTTTTTCCAGATTAGCTATATGGGATCAGTCGCATTTTTCCCTTTCCTCTTTCTGATCCTGGTAGGAGAGATGGTGTCTGGGAGGAACTGAAAAGGCAGGTTTTCAGGTACAGAGTATGCTGTGTTCTTCATGGGCTCCTGCTTTTACACTGGACAGGTACATTCTTTGCTTTTTCTCCGTCCCTCTGTTCTTGGGGTATGGGGGGACCAGAGCAGATGCAGACAGAGTGGAGGGACAACGACCCACTGGTGTGTGCCTGCCCTCCTAGCACAAAAAGCACTTTACAGAGATGCCCTTGGATTTTCCTGCCTTCAGAGTGAATCTGGTGAGACAGGGCAGAAGGACAAAGCAGATGCAGCGCTGGGGAAGGCGCTGAGCAGTGCAACTGTAAAGCTGAGTTCAGTTTCCATTGAAGCCCTTGGGGTCCAAGACTTATGGCAAAGTGTCACCTCTGAAATGCTTAAATGCCAACCTTCTCAGCAGCTGGATGCTCTTATCCAAGAAGCATTTATTCAAGCATGTTATGCAAGAAGCATTTGGACAATGCCCTCAAACACATGGTGTGGATGTTGGGGTTGTCCTGTGCAAGGACAGGATGGACTTGATGGTCCTTGTGGGTCCCTTCCAACTCAGGTCACTCAGTGATTCTATGATTATCCCACAAAAGGTAACTCCAGGTGTTTTAGTGTTATGTCTGGAGTTAGTGCATCACCCACGGTGGTCCTAAAAGGAGAAAGTTGAATCTCTGAACTGGCTTCAGGACCGTGATGCTTGACCACCACAACGAGGGGCTGTTTGAGCAGGGTCTGTGCCCTCACAGAGTGCAGGAGGCAGGATGGGGGGTTTCAAACCGGACCCTCCGGGCAGAGCAGGGGGGTTCCTCATGTTCTCAGCTGCAACAGCCCTACAGCCCTGGTTCCGCTGCTCACAGCGATGGCAAGGGATTGTGTTGGGGATGTTTGGGGCGAACTCTGCCCCCGACAGCAACAGATAAACGCAGTTATGGGAACAGCCAGGGAACAGCGAGTAAACGCAGTTATGGGAAAGTTATTGAGCATTTACAGCCAGGAAACAGCGAGTTTGCAGCAGAAACTCCCTGCCTTTCCCCGGCCATGAAAAATAACCCTCACCATTCCACTGTGAACTCGGCGGCTGTGCCAATCCCATCTGCCTCCTCGCTCTGTGCAGCCCAATGAGTTCCCACTGCCCGGAGAGACCCACGGCTTCTGAGCCACAGGGCTGCGGGATGGACCGTGAAGCGGAGCCGGTACCCGTAGCTCCGGGAGCGGTGAGGGGGCCGGGATTCCGCCGTCGCTTGCGCAAGAGGGGTCTTTCCCAAGGGTTGCGGCTATAAAGATGCTGCCTGCCGAGGGGAGAGGAGCGGCGCGGAGCGGTGAGAGACGGGGGTGCGGGGCGGGAGCCTCTCCCGGGGAGGGACGGGACGGGATGGGCAGGAGGGAGGCAGGGCAATCGCTCCCGGGGAACGGGATGGGGAGGGAGGGAGGCAGGGCAGCTGCTCCCGGGGGACAGGATGGGATGGGGAGAGCAGCTGCTGCCCCATCACCTCTCTCAACTCTGCTCCACCACCTCTCCCGTCTCTGCTCCACAACATGTGCTCCGCCATCTCTCTCCCTTTCCCCTCCGCCACGTCTCCCGCATCTGCCCTCTCCTTGGCCCCTGCTCTGGGTTCCCCCTGCTCCAGGGCTGGGGCTCTTTCCTCCTCGGAGTGCTTACGCATGTCGGGGTGATGAGCGCGTCAGGAGCAGGGTCACAGCGTTCCACCCGGGAGCCAGTTTGACAGCACACTGTAAGACCCTGCTTCTGCCCCTGAGCTGGTCTGTTCCTCAGAGGAAGGACTACATGAAAAACAGACGGGAAAGTTCAGCCTTTCGTAACGCTCCTTACCTGTCTCTTTCTCTTTCTGTTTTAGATCTGGACAGCTGGATCGGCACTGCTGCTACACAGAGGAGCTCCAACCCAGCCGCTGTCCTCAGTGCCAGCCCCTGGAGAGCCCTTTCTGTCTCTGGGTTTCTGATTACGGTGCTCGGAAGCTCTCGGCGCTATGTTATCCTGCCACGTGCCAAATTCAAGGCATTCATCCAAGGTAATGTACCGTCTGCCGCTGAGGTTGGGCGCACGTGCTTGGAAAAGGGAAGGGAGGATTAATAAGATTCTGGGGTTCTCTGGTCCTACACTGAATACCTGGGTTTCTGAAATTTAGAGATCCTATGAAGCACCTTTCTATTTGCTAGTTTGGAAAATTTTCCATCTGCTTCTTGATGTGCAGAGGTCTTTCCTTTGATGTTGAGGCATTGAGTGGAGTGAGAAGAGGAGGAGAATGTGCTGAAGCTATTTGTAGTACTAAAAGAGGAGAATCGGGTTGTGAAGGCACCACAAAATGGGTTTGAGAAGCATCATCTTGGAAGGATGCCTTGTCACCTGGGATGGCAAATGAGGGGCAATGGGGAGTCACTTGGGGGAAGTGGCTGGTCCCAGGTACCACCCATGCTTTGCCCCTGGGACTGGAGACCGTGAGGTGGGAAAACAATTTCTTGCAGCTACGACCCTAATAAACTCTGTAACGTTTGTCACTGCTGCCTCTGTGAGGGGATGAGTTAAGGGCTCTTTGTGCTGTCTTTGCTGTAGTGGATGTCCGCCTCCCTCCTCATCTTCCTGGCTGAGCTTGGCTTCGGCTCCCCACCCACGTACCAATGGAAAGATGCTGTGACGAATGAGAAGATCACCTGCCAGCAATGCCCGCCAGGCACCTTCGTGGCACAACACTGCACCAGGGACAGACAGACACTGTGCCAGCCCTGCCCGGATTTGCACTACACACAGTACTGGAACTACCTGGAGAAGTGCCGGTACTGTAATGTCATCTGCGAGGAGAAGCAGGTGGAGGTGCAGCAGTGCAATTCCACCCACAATCGCGTCTGTCAGTGCCAGGAGGGCTACTACTCAGAGATGGAGTTCTGCATCAAGCACTCTGAATGTCCACCGGGCTCCGGTGTAGAGAAACTGGGTAAGTACAATAGCCAGGCAGCTGTGCATGTTTGCAAGGCCCTTGTCACAATCCAAAATCTCCATTGGAGCTAAAATTCAAGGAGAAATACAGCAGCCAATGATTGCCTGTAGCCTGACCCTTTTTGCTCACCAGCACGGTGCCATCCTTGCTGACACGTGAAACTGGTCCTGGCATTCTTTTCCAGGGTGTCATTTCTTTGGTTTTCCCCTACTTTTGCTTTGAAAGCCTTTGAAATCCCCCAGCACCACCCTCAGATAGGACACAGCAATCCTGGTTACCTGCTTCACCTGTCGCAGCAAGCAGAGTTGGGTTGGGATTCATCTGTCCTGGAGCAGCAGCTCACCCTACTGGGACTTTCCACAAGTGGAAAGGTCCAAGCAGCTCCTGTTCCTCTGTCAGCTCCCTTCTCCTCGCAGGCAGGTAGCCAAGGAGAGGGGAATGCTAATTGGACTGAAAAGGGCTGGTGAATCCGTGTAATTCTGGGGTCGGGTTTGCAGTTTTTATTGAGCAACTTGGAGAGACCGCATTTAAAACAAGAAATGGAAACATGAATGGGTTCCAAAACAGTAAAACCAGCCTCGTTTCGATTCAGGACTGGGGGAGATTCAAGAGTCCTGGAGAGATGTAAGTCATGAGAGATTTTAGGGGTTTCGTTTTTCTGTTGTTCCCTCAGCATGACTCTGCCTGCTCCCTCAGTTGCCCTCGTCTGTGCACATGTAAACTTTCTGAAAATAGAAGTTGCCTACGAGCAGTTTTCCCTCTCACTCTCCCCTGAATCACAGAGGACCAGGTTCTGTCTGGAAACCACAACTGGGTATAATAAAACTGCATGGGCAGAGCAAACCCAGCATTGTCTGACTTCATGCTTTGAAGTGGGGAAGCTTTTTAAGTCCTTCCATGCATGGCATAGCAGAGCTCCAGGCTCCCTGGCCAGATGAAATCCCTGTTGTCTTCAGCTGGTGCTTAAGGCTGAAATTTGAGGTTTAATTGTTCAATAGGATGTGCACAGTGATGCAGCCAAAGGTGAACTCGGTCTGCAAACAACGCTAGGAGGCTCTTTGAAATGAAACATCATGTTTGGCTGTAGGACTGAGGAGCTGTGTGAGCCAGCTGAGGCATTTGAGGAGGGGACTTGTGCAGGAAAAGATGGTGCCCCAGCCCAGACATCTGAACCTCACAACAAGGACTGAGCATCCTGTGTGGGTGTGCAGAGTCCTAGGGCTGTCAGAGCTCATGTCCGCATGGGAACGACATGGACCCTGTCATTGTAGAGCCGTGGCTGCAGGGCTGTGGGCAGACCTCACTGGCTTTTGGTTGGATGGGTGCTTTGAGCCCTATGCAGTTCCTCTGGGGACATGGGCTTCTTGTGGATTCTCCAATTGCAAATACTGACTCAAGTGTTGGAGTTGTGAGCTGAGCTGATGAGGACGTCTCTTGGTAAAGTCAAAGCGATGGCCTCGGGTGGATTGTGATGAAGTAGAAGCCTTGTTCTTAACTAGCTATTTGGCAAGGAGACAAAGAGGGGCGTGAAATTTGCTCCCATCAGGGCCATTCCTTCTTCTTCCAGAGAACTTGCAAGATACCTTGGTGCACTGTTGCTTACATGTCATCGTCCTTGTGAATCAGTGAAGGGTCTGGCCCAGAGCCTGCATGGGAACTGCAGCGCTGCAGAAGGGAGCAGACCTTTCACCTTCTCAGCAACTTTCACTTTTACTTGGCCAGGAGCCTCCTGACTCTGTGTGAATCAAAGGGCTGGTTTGGCACTCAGCTTACCCATCGTCCCAGCTGGTGTCTCCCATCCAGGAGGTGGCCCTTTTCGGTAGCAGATGAGACGTCCTCTTGTCGGTGACAGTTTGTCAGCACATGTTGAGTGCTTTGGCTTGGAAAATGGCTGGAAAAAGCCTTGCTGTTTGCCCTGTATGCTTCCCAGGGGAGCTGCAGGTAGTGGTCATTCCCAAAACACCACCCTCGTTCTGGAATTATGTCTGGCACTCTTTGCTCTGCCGACATCGGCCCCAGCTCCTGCCCCTGCTCCTTGCCAGCTCGTCATCGCAGAGTGTGGCAGGGGAGGAGAAGGCTGATGTTCCCCTTTGCATCCCCGTGTGCAGGTACCCCCTTTGAGAACACCCAGTGCCGCCCCTGCCCCCATGGCTTCTTCTCTTCCTCCGACTCCACCACCAAGCCGTGCCAGCCACACCAGGATTGTGAGAAGCAGGGGAAGGTGACCAATGTGCAGGGCAACCAGTACCACGACAACCTCTGCACCTCCTGTAGCCTGGGGAGAAGCAACAGCACGCAGGGACCAGGTGAGCTACAGCTCCTCAGGCAAAGGGGGGGATGCCGAGACAATGGCACTGCCAGGGCGAGAGCAAATTTCCTGGTGACTTCTTTCTACTTAGGTGCAAAATGAGATGAAATACCTTATAGAAGTACATTATAATCTGTAATTAATAGTAATTATGGACAAACCGTAGACTCTTTGCCTTCCTCCCTTTCAGGGCCTGTCATGTAGGGCAGGGACAGGGTACAGAGCTTAAGCAATGGCCACTGCTCAGCAGAACCCAAGCAGACTCCTTGCTCAGCAAGAAGCAAGAGTGGGCAGTGAAATCCTGCCAGCCCTTACCAGGGACTGGGATAACTGGGGATGCTGGGACATGAGGGCAGTTTTGGCAGCCATTCAACTGCTATTGGTAGCTCATGGTGATAACCAATGACTGGATGTTGTGTAAATGGACATGGTGTGAAGCACTGTGTCCCCCCAGCTCAGTTCCTGGCATGGCTCCTGCACCCACTTCTCTCCAGCTTTCAGCCTAATTTCCAGGAAGCTTTTATTGCAGCTGCAGCCTTGTCTCATGCAGGCTGAATGGAACGGAGTCCAAAGTTCATCAGAGTTGAACATAGAGTGGAATTTGACCTGTTAGGTGAAGAAGTAGAGATGTGGTGTCGACTGTGTCACCATGATAGTGCAAACGTAGGGCTGAGCCTTGGCAGAGGCTGAAGGCTGGACAGGAGCCACCAACAAACATAGATCATAGAATCATGGAATACCATGTTGGAAGGGACCTCAAGGATCGTTCGGTCCAACCTATCCTGGCAAAAGCACAGGGCAAAGGAGAGGAGTGGAGCAATCGACTGGCTCTGGGAGTGCTTTGTAACATATACCTCAACAAGTCAAAGGGTAAGAAAGGGAGTGAAAACTATCTGAGGCCAGGTGAGGTGAGGCAGGCAGCTGGTTCGAACCACCCGCTTTACCCTGAGCATCCAGGCAAGATACACAGGAGACAAATTTGGGTGTCTGTGAACCTGCATCCTTGACCTTCAAAAAAAAACCCAGTCATTGAGCCATAAAACAGCCTGGGCTGGAAGAGACTTTGAAAGATCATCTGGTCTAATCTTTCATGGGAAAAGGGAGCCTGGATGAAATTATCCAGAACCCCATTCAGCCACATCCTGAAAACCTCTATTGATTGGGACTCCACTGCGTTGCTGGGAAGGTTGTCCCAGTGATGGACTCTTCACACTGTAAAAATTCATTTTTTCATCAAGATGAAGCTTGAACATCACTAAGAGCTGCTTCTCTGTGGTGATGGAGCAAGGAGGCTCTTTCCCCTGGCAGCGTGTGAGATGAGCTCTTGCCTTTCCACCCTCTCCTGGCACTGCCAACGTGGGGCATTTCTCCTTACGAAGCCTGACTCACACCACGAGCTCCTTGCCAGGAGTGTGATCCCTCTGGGGAGAGGAGATGGAAAGCCCTGTCATCAGCAGGAAGCGGTTCCAAGGAGGAGAGGGTGGTCAGGTGAGAGCAGAGTCAGCAGCACGTGCGCTGCCTCTCGCTGGGTAACAACACCCGCGGCCAGACCAGTCTTTCAGCTATTAATAGAGCGAGCGGAGGCTGGTGAGCAATGGGAACCCAGGGGTATTTTTAACTCCAATTTGTCATTATTTTCCTCGGGAGGCACGTGTGTTCCTGCCTTCCTCTCTGCTGCAACAGCAATTGCAGGAGCAATTCAATACAAACCTGGAGCCTGCAGGAGATGCAGAGGCTGGGAAAGGGAGCCCGACCCAGCCCACTATAATCAGTGAAACCGTTTCCAGTTCACAAGGGCACGAAACTGGGCTAGTCTCTTCTTGGTTAAGTAATCATTTGGCCTTGATCTCTTGGAAATTCTTTCTGCTTGCATTCCTTGTTTCTGGATGCATTCCAGCAGATCTTTAACCAGCTGGGACCAGGGCTGTCCAACAGCCCTACTCAGGGCTGCGCCTGGGGCTTGTCCTGTCCCAAGAGGTAAAAACCTGCGTGGGAAAATAGAAACTTTCAAGACAAATAATATGTAAATACTTACTGTGATTACTTCAGCTTTTCTGGAGTTTCCCTCTTCCTTCAGGGAGGAGCATGGAAAAGGTAAATTTACTTTTATCAAAGTTACAGGAACTTCTCTGTGTGGTTTTCTAACTGCCCCATAGAGGATGGGCCCCTGCTGGGAAACTCAGGCTGCCACGAGGGCTGGAGCCAGCCTTCCCGGGCAGCTGGCTGTCAGAGATGGGACTCGGCCAGTTAATGATGCCATGTTCGGTACTTTCCTCCTCCTTCCAACCTCTTTTTTTTTCCACTTGTAAAATGCTTCTTCTGACTTGCTCGCTCTGCCGTATCCATGCTGGCAGCGTGAGGCAGCTGCCTCCCTCTTCCCCCTTGACTCAGGCAAAGGATGAGCTGCTGCAAGCCTTGGGCAGGGCCTTACGCTCTGCCTGGGCACCAGGGTGCACGGGCAGGTGGTCCCCAACTCATGGCTGTTCACGGCTCCATGAGCTAAAAATATCTTTCTGAATCTGCAAGATGGGTTGTGAATAGCAGGTTTCCCTGCAGGGCTCACTGGACTGGGACCCCTGGTCTGAGCTGTGGATGAAGAGTAGTGCCCAGGTGAGGACAATGCCATAGAATCATAGAATAGCTTGGGTTGGAAAGGACATTTGAAGGCCATCCAGTCCAATGCCTCTGCAATGAGCAGGGACATCTCCAGCTCAATCAAGGCTGCTCAGAGTCCCATCCAACTTAGAATCATAACAAGATTTGGGTTGGAAAGGACCTTAAAGTCCAACCTCCCTGCCAAGGGCAGGAACACCTCCCATCAGACCAGGCTACTCAAGACCCCATCCAACCTGGCCTTGAATGCCTCCAGGGATGGGGCAGCCACAGCCTCCCTGTGCCACCTGTGCCACCTGTGCCAGTGTCTCACCACCCTCATTGTGAAGAATTCTTCCTAATGGCTAATCTAAATCTTCCCCCTTTCAGTTTAAAGCCATTCCGCCTCATCCTATCACTAATTGCCCTTGTAAAGTCCCTCCCCAGCTTTCTTGTAGCCCCTTCAGTACTGAAAGGCTGCTATGAAATCCCCATTCTATTGACCTAATGTTTCCAGGGATGGGGCCTCAAACCCTCTCTGGGCCAATGTCCCATGAAGAGGCTTGGTGGGGCCGTGACCTGCTCTTCCAGTGTCCTTCAGACACCTTCCCTCTAACCTCTGGGCTGTTTTCTCCCACCATCTCTAGGAGATGATGACTGTGAGCAAGCCATGATAGACTTTGTGGCATACCAGAACATCCCCGTCAGAAAGCTGAAGCGCCTGCAGCAAATCTTGGAGGGCTCACGGAGGAACCAGGCGCTGGGGAACAGAGTTGCCGTCCAGGAGAAGTTCAGGGCTTTCCTCACCCACCTGAAAGAGGGGAATTCCGAGGTCACCAAGGAGCTGCTGGATGCACTGCGAGCTGCCAAGCTGCACTCCATCGAGGAGAAGGTCCGCAAGCGTTTCCGCCTCTACTGAGAACACAAACTGGACTTTTTGGGTGGTTTTTGTTTTGATTTTTCTTTGGTGGCTTCTTTAATTTATTAATTTTTCCAAACTTAACTTGAAATGCAGTGTTAGAGATGAGCAATGGGTCAAAGCTGAGGTGTGCAGTGGGTCCTGCTGTGCATGCAACTCCATTGCTGCCTCAGGACAGGGTGCTGTGAGCAGCAGCCTCCCTGTGCCAGCGGCCGCTGCGGCTCCCGGGAGCTCCCTGGGTGCTGGCTGTGGGTTTTCCAGCACTCAGTAAGGGTCAATATTTTATCAGAAGAGAAACATGTGGCCAGTGTCATTTTATTCTGGGGAAGAACCCAGCTCCTCCTTTTTAGAAAGCCATCTGGCTTTGTTTTAAACTCTGTGGGTTTGGTTTTGCTGGGGGTTTTTGGTTATTTAACAGTTTCTCATAGAGGATTCATTGGCATTTGTTTGCCATGCTTTGCTCTGTGAAAGGAGTTTACTGCTAAGAGACACACTGGGTGTAGAATGTCCTGAAGTCACTGGTACAGTCAATTTTAAATTTATTTCTAAATACCTGGTTTTATACTGTGTATGAAAGATGTTTTCCAAAGAAAGAAACCAAAGAAGTTATTTTATTATTCAATTCTGTCACCAGCATCCATTCCTAGTCTTGTTTGGAGTAGAGAGGTGGTGTTGTGAGTCCCAGGCCATTTTCTTCTCACTCTGCTTGCCTTTGCCTGCTTTTTGCACACCATCACGGATCAGCCATGCACACGATGGCAGCCCATCATATCCAGCCTCCCTGAGCCACGGCAAGGCTGAATGCAAGCGGGATGCAGCCGGTCTGTATTGGAATTTGCTACTGGTGAATCTCACGTCTCTTGGGTCAACCCAAATGTGTCACCCTATGCCCCAGGTCTGTCCCCAGACCCAACCGGAGGCTGTGACAAGTGAAGAGGTGCTTTGTCAGCCCAGAATTGGGCCCTGGGGAGCTTGTGCTGCCTGCAGGCGGGATTTTCTGAAGCCTTGCAGATGTCACTTAGGGAAGTCAACATGGGTGACTCTCTCAGGCATTTTCCAGTCTGTAGCAATGATGACACAGAGCCTGCATCTTCTGCCTTGTATCAGTCTGGCTCTTTTACAGCTCTGTTTTAGCTGACTAGTTGCCAGGAATAGTTTGTGGTTCAAAAGAGGAATCTCTTCTCCCAGTGAGGAGCTGTTAAAAGCACTCTGAAACGCGTGCTCTGTGGAAGTGCCCCCACACTTCCTCCACGACGTAACTGAGCACCAGAGGGGATTTTAACCTCTCCTTGCTGCCTGCCCACAGACACAACTCACTCTCTTCCTGCTGCAATGGCAAGTTGTTCACCCATGGCAGGCTGGATGATCTTGTGCTTGCCTTTTTGCTGCTCCTCACTTCTCTGGGGCACTGGAGTCCCTGGATGTCCACTCACATCTGCCTAGTGCTGCAGGCTTACAACTGGGTCACCTCAGTTTTGGGCTCTGGGAATGGAGCAGTTCAGTGAGCCTCAGCCAGGGACAAAGACAAGCAAAATGCTGACAAGTTCGCACCTCTGCATTGAGCCAGGACTGGTCCCAGTAGTCCCCTCGCACCTTTGCCAAGCCTGGCCTTGAAATCCCACAAAGGAGTTTGCACAAGAGACCATGCTCCCCTTTCCAATGCTCAGTTATCGCCACATCTGATCTCTGCCCTGCTGAGCTGCTTTCTTCCAGCAGGCTGCAGCTCAGTTCCCAAGCATGAATGCCTTGGCAGTAGTGAAGTGCTGATGGCTTGGCCCAAGAGCATCTGGGCAGGAGATGAGAAGGGTTTCCATCACAGCACTGTGAGAAACAACGTGCTGCTGCCGCGCAGTGCTTTCCCCCGAGGCTGAGTGCAAAGCCAGTCGGGTCAAAGGCTGGAGCAGGAGCTGTGCTGGCAGTGGCTTCTCGAGGGATTCCCATCCTGCTGCATTGCAGTCAGTCCTGACTCAGCACTGAGGATTCAGTGTCCTTGGTCTAAAGGAGGAAGGGAATGGAGGCTTGTCCTTTGTTCACACCACCCTGACTCCTTGAAACACAATATTGACTGGTTGAGTTGGGAGAGGGAGGGAAGAGGGGAATATTGTTGGTAAGAAGCTGACGATGGTTATCTTGGCTGCTGGTTTAGTTGGATGATGTTTCCAGAGAAAGAAGTACATTTTCTGCCTATTTTTTTTTTGCCATAAAAGACCTCAGTCCTGGAAAGGAAGGGCCTTTGGGGCACCACGGCTGAGCCTGAGGCCTTGGGATGCTTTGTGTTCTTGGAGTTTGTTGCTCAAGGCAAAGTCTGGGGTGCAGGCTGGAGGCCTCCATCAGCTGCACAGCGAGCCAGAAGGCAGCCGGCTCTGTTCCCTGGGCTCCCAGCTGAGCTGTGGGTGCTCACCAGTGCTCCAGTGTGGCCCTGGGGCTCCATGGGAGTCCAGGTCCGAGTGGACAGTGGCAGAGGTTAAAGCAGAGCAGCTGCAGTTCAGCTGTGCTCTGTCCTGTGCTCTTCTCCCCACATGTCACGGGCAGGAATTTATGAAACTTCGGCTTAGCAGCAATTTAGAGTTTATTAAGATAAGATTTCAAAATTCCTGTTAGAACTTGATTATCAGAGTAATTAAAAATGATTCAATATAGGTATTAGAATGATATTAATCAGCAACAATCATTTGAAAATAATGAGATTCACTCATCTTTAGTACTCGGTATGATAAGCATATATAGAAGCACAGAAATAGATGTGTGTGCAATGATGTGTTGCTCTTTGAGCGTAGAAGAATGAATAATTATGATTACAAAGATATATACATATATTAAAGTGTCAAGATAGATTGGTGAAGGGTCGGAGGGCAAGGCTAGCCTGGAAGTTTCCCTCTTGTGACTGGAGAGAGTACTCACATACACTGCACTGGCATCCCTTGGCAGGCTGGATCTCAAGGGACCAGCGTTGTCTCAGCGTTTTCATTTGCTGTGTTGGCCAATGATATCGTACTCTACTCCTGAGCACCAACCCAGCTCAGGGGGAGATGTTGGTCCTAGCCCGTTGTGATGCGAAAGAGCTCAAAGAACCTCCCCTACTGTCACTTACAGGGTTTTGAGATAACCGACTTTCGCAATATTCATTTTCATGTTTTAATATTAATTTTGGTCGGAACTTGGAAGTCGTAATTCTGGCAACTTTTACCAGTTATATCAGACCATCCCACTTGGGCCATGCTCCAGGTACCGGGCACATTCAGCTGTCAGGGATGACTGATGGTCAATCTCTTTCTCAGGCAGCTGGGGACCTTTTCCCAGGAGCACTGAGGGGATGCCCATGTGTGCTGACTCCCTGCACCTCATCAATCGGTGCTCTGTTCCCTGTGTGCCTGGTCAGGATGACCAAGCATCATCCCCTTCTTCAGCTGATGAGGAGGCCTTTTTCCCAAGAACAGCAGTTTCGGGTGGGTGAAGGGGGATGCCCTGGAGTCCTGAGTGGCTGCCTCTGTATGGTGAGAGTTCTCCTCCCTGACAAGCCTGGTTCAACGTCAGCCTGGTTCCCACTGGATTGGTAAGTGGCCCAGAGCAGAGGGGAGAATGTGTTGTTCCGTGTGAGTCAGAAGTTGTGCTAAATTGGCCTAAAATGGCCTGTGTGGGCTGGCAGGAGTGAAGAATGGCACTGCCACACCCTGCCAATGTGCTGAGCGATGCCACAGCCCAGAGGCTGGTAAAGAGGGGCTGGGCAGTGATTTCCATTCTCCCAGCATGTGCCCTCCCAACTGGGCTCGCTCTGGCCTGGAGAAGAGCCTGGGAAACATCTTTCCTGCTGGATGCCAGTGCAGAGCAGGGGTCTTGGTTTTGGGTTTTTTTTTGATGATTTTGGTGTTTTTTATTTGACATTGTGAGTGCTCTGTCCCAGCTGGATGTCAGCCTGCTCAGAGCATTTGTCCTTTCAGATAGAGCAAATGCAGGGGATGCTTTTGTAGGCTGGCTCCCACCCAGAGGTTTGCAGGAGTTTATGTCCCAAAACTGTGATTCCGAGGGGTCAAACACCCCCATGTGTAGGTGCTACAGGAGTGTGGAGAGCAGCCCAGCTCCTTCCCATCCTTGTCTCCTGAGAAGTGATGCCTTAAAGAGCCTTCGTGACTCTCCCAACACTGAGCATGGGTCAACCACCTCTGACCCACCCTGTGAAGGGAGACAATGGGTGTCTGTCACCCCTGTGCCAGATTGCAGGGTGGGGCTCAGCTCTCTGGATTGGCAGAAGATGCTTGAATAACTGGGTATCACCCAGCCTGGGGCGGATGAGCGCAGCACTGCCAGGCTCTCAGCCATCGGCCAGTGAAACTGCAACCAAGGGTCTGGGAAGACGGGTAATGCCCTGTGCCATCTGGCAACTCCCAAGGTCAGTGCCACCAGTGTCACTCACTCTTCCAGGATGTTTCATGAGCACCCATGTGTTGTTCACCTTGTTCTGCCAAGGAGGTTTTGACCTGACGGTGGCTTGGTGTGCATTTGGCTGTTGGTGTGTTACAGCTCAGTGCAGGCAGCTGGGAGCATCCCTGTGGGAGCTTCCCAAGCAGGTGACATTCCAGGCATCAGTGCTGTTTGTGGGCAGTTCCAGACCTCTCCCAGGGTCTCTTCGCTGCCGCAAGCTGCACTCTGCCCCTGGACCTGGGTCTCCACATACCGAGGTTGGAATTTCTGCACAGCAAAGTTTTGTCTCGTGAGAGCTCACAGACAATGTGACAGCAGGGGATCTTTCTGGTAAATATTGACCTTTATAACAGTGTCCAAACACTCCAGCATGTGAGCCCTGCTTGGTTTCCAAGAAACGAGCTTTGCTGGAAAAGCCTGCCTGAGCATCGTGGGGTGCTGAACACAGCCTTCCCCACCAGCCTCCCCTGCTCTTCGCCCACCACCCTGCACCCTGCAGTGCTCACAGACCAACCTCGGGTTGATTGTAAGTTTAATTAGTTGAAAAAGTGCAATAACTTAAGAGGATAAAAAAAACCACAACCCTTTTTGGTTTTCACTGAGGTTTCCAGAGCCTGCAGAGAGAAGAGGAACAGTCGTTAGTGTGAGCTTCTTCCTGATACTTAAATGACTGTTTTCCTTATAAACTGCAGCTAAGGACAAGTACATGGTAATATTTAAATGTAGTTGTAGCTCTCTCCCACAGATGACTCAGATATTTACTACACAAGATAATTCTCCAAATCTTATGAGCACTGCATAAATTTCCAAGACCATGCTGTTCTGAGTTGGATTTCCTTATCACCTGGAGTCCTGTGTCCAGTTCTGGAATCCCCAACACAAGAAAGATATGTAACTATTGGAATGGGTCCAGTGGAGGGCTATGAAGATGATCTGAGGACTGGAGCACCTCTGCTATGAGGACAGGCTGAGACTTGGAGTTGTTCAGCCTGGAGAAGAGAAGGCTCCAGGGAAACCTTAGAGCAGCCTCCCAGTACCTGAAGAAGAAAAGAAAGCTGGGGAGGGATTTTTTTTCACATAGACCTGTAGCAACAGGATGAGGGGGAACGGTTTTAAATTGGTAGGGAAGATTTAGATTAGATATTAGGAAGAAATTCTTCATGCTGACAGTGGGGAGGTCCTGGCCCAAGTTACACAGGGACGTCATGGCTGCCCCATCCCTGGAGGTGTTCAAGGCCAGGTTGGATGGGTCTTTGAGCCCCCTGATCCAGTGGGAGGTGTCCCTGCCCATGGCAGGGGGTGGGACTGGATGATCTTTAAGGTCCTTTCCAACCCAAACCATTCCATGATCCTATGCCGTTTAAATACTTAAAACACACAAAACCTCCACAAACAAGTTTATTTCAGCTGCGCAGGCACAGCCGTGCGCTCTGCCCACGCCACGAGGCCTCTCGCTGCAGCCAGGTGTGGCAGTGACTCAGGGTGGCCGCAGCTCCAATCCATGAAACTGCCATTGGCAGGCGCTGACTTGCTCGTCGTGAGAGCGGTTCGGACACGTTATGCTTTAATGCAACAAGAAAACCGCAAGCGCTGGCCCAGCACCAGAGGGCTGGAAACACGGTTAGGTGAATGATTAATGTTAAAGGAGTCAGTGTAAGTTTTTCTAGTCACACATAGCTGGCTCACGTTTGACGTCATGAAGGAGGAGAGCTGGGATTACTAGAGGAAACCGATGGGATATTTTTCAGGGTGTGCAGAGGGAAGCAGAGGGGATGTGACCAGGTAATCCTACTTGTCAGCATCCTTCACCCAGGGGTTATAACCTAGTCACAAGATTAGTAACTTCACTTTTCTGCCTGCAGATTTCCCTGTGTTTTTGTTTTGCCAGGTGTGGTCTCTCCTCTCACCCCAATGCTCGCAGCTGGCGGTGGGCTGCGCCCTCCAGGTGCTGCAGATTGGGGAGTGCTAACAGACACCAAACTTGTTTGAATCCACCCATCACTGTTCCAAAGAGGCACCAATTTTATCTTCTTTTGAAGCATGTAGATGTTTTTCTTCTGATTGCAGGTTCTTTCTTCTGACTGCACTCCTAGCGTTGCATGCTCAGCCTTTCCCTGCTGACACTTGCCCCTGTTATTTCTGCAGAGACCCAATGATAGGACTGAGCTCCTCTGGTGCCAGTGCTCCAGGTGGAAAGCACTGGCTGTGCCAGGGAAGCAGAAGTGAGGCTGCAGAAGCTGGCTGTGTCCGAGAGCAGGAGTAGAGGGAGACAGCTGAGACGTGCAGGTCAAACCAACCTGTGCTCTGCTCAGGGATGCCAGAGAATGTGACCTGAGAGAAGAACCCAGACTTGGGCAGGGAAACAGGTGCCGCGATGCTCAGGAAAAAGCCACTGCCACAACCCCACCTGGTGCTGCAGCTCTGGTGATGCTGCTTGGCCAGACCCAAGACCTGCTGCAATGCAGCACTGGTTTTCGCTCACACCGCTATTATTTTCCAGTCCTCCTTTGCTGCAGGTCTTCCTACATATTTGTTTCTACCTGAGCCTCCCATGGTTTTCAGGGGGTGGTCTAAAACAAGGAGGAGAAGTTGCACCCCCGTTTTTGCAGACAGCAGTTGCTGAGGTGTGCTCTGTGTCACTGGTGAGCACGCTGCCTGCACTGGGGCACCCATGGCAGCTCTTGGCTCGCAGCACCCGGAGCCCCATGGCTGGGCTCAGGTGCCACCAGCTTCAGGCACTCATGTGGGACCAGGTAGGTGCTTTTTTCCCATGGGGTCTCACCCCTCATTACCCTGCCCTTCTTTCTTCCTCTCCTCAGTTTGTAATTTCTGTTCCCTTCTGTGTTCAAGGAGCTTCCTGAGAGTGAGATGCCTCAAAGAGCAAGGGAGAGGAGGCACAGCAAATGTGACCCATTCTCAGCTGCAGCTGGCTGGACACAGGGGAATGGAGTGGTCAGGACTGGCAGCCCCACGGTTGGTTGGTGCCTGTTCAGCATGTCAGGTGAGGATGAAGAGTTCTTGAGTTGATTGTGGTTCATAATCTTTGATTTGCACCCAGCCAGATGTGGTTGCATAGGTCCCCAAAGGCCTTCTTTTCCTCCTTGGAAAGCGTGATGAGCTTTCTAGGTTCTACGTTTCCAAGGTATTTGGAGGTGTTTGCAGTGAGCACATCATAAAAAAAGTAACTCCTTGCTGCGTGCCACTGAGTAACACGAGGATAGGTGACAGAACCTTTCATCTGTGATCTCTGTAAGCAGATTTAGTTATTTGGGAGTGTTTAGTACTCAACAGACTTGCCCAGACAGCACTGCAGCACTGACTCAAGAGTTAAACCAGAAGCTAAAGAAACACTAGCATGGAATTATCTTTTTTTTTTAAACAAACCCTTGGATCCAGTTTCTTGTAGCAGTTACAGAGCACTGCAGTTTTCACTTATTTCCAGCGCTTGCTTCTAAGCAAGTGTTGGGAGGGCAGCTGTCCTGTACAGACAAACTTGCTTTTGTCCTGAGGGGTTTGTTCCAGGTCACATTGCAGCACAGTTCTTCTATTTATTCAGCTACTGTTTGGCTCCCCTGAACTCCCTCCCAAGGTATAATACTTAAGCCTGCAATGTTCAGGTCTGGGCACTGCCTCCGCTTCCCTTAAAAATAGACTATATTAGTAAACCTTCTGATGTCCTTTAGCTTACATCAGTTTTCTGGAAATCATGGTCAGGAAGCCTGTAATGACTACACTATAATACCCTTACACAACACCCTCACTGTTTAGAACCACAAGCACTTTATCTATTATCTGGGTCATAAAACAGGAGTCTTCCCAAAGTAACTGTTTGCTTACCCTTTAAAAACAATGGCCTTTTTCATCTTACTCAACGTTATGGGGGAGAGCGAGAACAGCCTGTGCCGAAACAAGTAGGCAGTGTTGGAAATGAGACCTCACATGGCCACACGTATCTTGGGGAGAAGCAAGGCCTTGTCTGTTGTGTGTGCTGCCCCTTATCGCTGTTCACCCAGGAAGAGCATCCAGCATCCAGAGCACCAGGTGCCAGCAGTGTCCTGTGCTCTGTTTGGGGCTTTCCCAGCTGCTCTGACCATGGTGGAGCTCCAGCTGTGCTGTGACTTAACTGTAACTCAGGGGAGTGGAGCCTGGAGATTTGATCATTGTTCTGTGGAAGGGCAGGGAATGAACGCTATCTCTAGGAGGACGTGAGCTCAGCGAGGATGTACGTTGGGTGATCTGGGTGATGCTGCTGAGTCTCAGGCATGTGCACTTAAGGGTGTTTCTGACTACAAAGTGTAGGGGACTAGATCAAGATTTGGAGAGCTGGGATTGGCCTCAGGGACAGACTCCCATGTGCTTGTTCAGCCTCAGCCAGATCATACTGATTCCCTGATGCAGGTTTCTCTGTCTCTATTCTTCCTTCCATGATATGGCACCTTGGTAGGCAGTTTATTGGACTTTTCTCCATCTTCCCAGAAGTTAAGATAAGAACCCTTTAGCTGGGAAATTTGGAAAATAAGGAGTGTACATTCCCCACTTAATGACTCTGAGCCTGAAAGAACAGATGAGCTCTGGCAAGATCAAACCCAAGTTCTTCTTTCACCCAGTTTCACATGTTGTGCACTGACATGATGTCACACGGGAACAACCTAGGCTGTGATTCAGCACCTCCTGTTTATAGAGATCCCCTGCCTCTTGACCGAACCTCTGTGCTCACGCAGCTTTTACCAGCCCTGTCACGGGCTGTGGTGTAGACTGTCCTGTGATCCTGCCTCTTCTTGTGGTAGGGAGATGAGCTGTCAAAATTTCCATGAGTGCAGACTTGGGAGAGCTTAATCCTTGCAGAGAACGGGGCTCTGTGGGATCAGTTGCCTTCAATGCGGTAGTTGTCCTTGCCCCTTCTGCAGACGGCCAGCTGCCTTTGCTCCCATTCCAGGGCAAAGATCTCCTGGTGAAAGGGTTGTGTGCTGTTTACTTGGGCATAATGCATAATTTCAATTGGAAAAGTAATTGTTTGTGGCTGAGGAGCAAAATCATTCAACACAGCAGGATAACTCTGGGTACTTCTTGTTGCCCTGGTGGCAAAGCCCATCTGAACAAGCAGTGGGCCCAAGCTGTGCATAGCTGCTACCTTGGGCTGCACATCCTAAGCACAGCTGGCAGGTGATGCTGCCCTGAGGAACATGGGATTAAGCAGGTGGGTTTCAGCAGAGGAGTCCTCCATGGTGTGTGCTTGCTCCTGTCACGGCCACGATGGCAAGGAGCAGCTGTTGAGCTGACTGGACAGAAACAGTGTGAGTGCATTTGTGGATAGCAGAAAGACAGTACCATCTACAGACATGCACCGAGAGCAGCTGTTACTCATGAGTTAGCATTAGTAAAGATCACTATTCATCTCACAAGGATTTTGTTTCAAGGAAAGGATGCTTCATCTTGTGAGTCCCAAAGCAAATATATCTACTGCCTCATCCTCACAACTACTCACCATGAGGCAACATGTGGAAAAGGTGTGGTTGCTGCAAAGGCACCCTCAAAAAAGGCTGTGGGGAATTGGTGCTCAACAGACCACTGCCAACAGCAGTGAAACTTGGAAAGCCTTCAGCTTGACAATGCAAGTCAGAAGGAATGAGAAGATTCCTCCTTCCAGAAAGTGATTTTATGTGTCTAAAAATAAATGCCAGGTGGAATTCCATAACTGAGGAATTCACTGCTCATGTTTCTCCCTTTCTTGTTCTCACTTGATGAGCACTTGGTTTATGGAAGGAATTTGGGTCACTGTTTCCACAGTGATGTTGCATGCTGTCCTGTCAAAGTTCGCTGCACTAGCCCTCAGTCATTTTCCTATTTGAGGTTCTGGCTGCTTTTAGTACCAATTTGTTTGTTTCTTCCATCAAAAAATTTAATCAGCACTCCCTTGGCAGGGTAATGAGCATCATGGGGGAGACCTGGGACCAGATTTAAGTTGCACAGATGAAGTTGTCTGAGGGCAGGCACTACTGGTAACTGGGATTGTATCTTTGTGAATTGGATTCAGATATAAAAAACCCTAAGATTTCATAGAGAAAAAACTCACAGAAAGCCCCAGTAATTCTCATGGAAGCTCATTTTACCAGAGAAGCTGCAAAACAACTCTTTTAAGAGATTTCAGGAGCACAAAACAAAACCGAAGGGCAATGCTGCAGGAAATGCCTGTGGTCCAGCAAACGAAATGCGTTACGCACCAAGAATGTTTCATGTGGGATTTCCAGCTTCTGTAAAATTCCAGTGTGAAAAAGCACCTGCTCTAGTTTCTCTGGCATCCTTTGTTCTGATAAGAGCTCGGCAGGAGGCAAAGGCTCTTCCCACCTCTCCACAGCCTTTAATCTCCCTGGAGATGGATTTGAGCCAAATTTTAATAGAAAACTCTGCCCAGAGGGGTTTTTGGAAGGGGTATCCAGGCTATAATTTATCTCCACAGCAGGGTCAGTTCAGCCTGTTTTTCTTGATTGTCCAAATTGCTTTTGGGAAACTGTCGTGAATGGAGTCCTGGACTTCACTCTTAAGAGAGATGCAGCAATTTGTTTACTGACGTGAAACAGTGATTTAACAGAGATTTAACAAGATTCCATGGCAAGGTACACTCCATTCTTTACTGCCTAGAGGACAAGGTCAGACAGAACTGCCAGAAAGGATCCCCCCAAACCTCTTCTCAGAGAGAAGCCCGGCTGTCACTGGGCTCAGACTTAGCCCCAGACTTGGTCAACGGTTTATGTCTAAAGGATTACATATGCACAATCAATCCTTTATATCACTTAGCTTAGATTTTGCAAGTCTAGGACGCTACTGGTCACTTACTGAGGGTCTGTTGCAGCAAGGAATCCTTCATCCTTGAGAGGCATCCTTTTCAAGAAGAGATCCCAACGTGCAGGCTGCTGTTGTTTCAGGAGAGCTCAAAGTGCTCTTGGACTGCTCACTATTTATGGAGTGAGATGATTGACTCAGTCATATTTACACACCAACCACAAGGGCCGGTTTATTCCAAATCTGCCTCGAGCTGGACACTGACCAGCACTGGGGTCAGGTGGGCCCATTAGCCTAGATTAGCCCTTGGCTGTTGTGTTGTCATCTTTCTCCCCAAATCCACCTTGAGCTGGATGCAGCCATCGTGACTATCACAAACCATCACGGCCACTGCTGGTGGCTATCGCCTGATCAGGATTATGGGGAAAGGTCAGGTTTGGGGGATGAGGGGAGCAGACCATCACAGAAACCTGTAGGCAAACACACTCTTGGGGGCAATTTGTTTCAGTCTCTGAAAAGGCAAACTCAATCTGCAGTAGTTCTTTCGGTAAAAGCTGAGGAACACAAGCAGAGCTGCAAGCAGAGGCAGAACCTTCTTTCCTTCACGTGTGGATGCTGCTGTCTGGTGCCTGCCAGTCATTATCATTTATTTGATCAGATTTTTTTTTGAATTTAACAGGATAATGGTCGAGATCAGTGACAGTTCCACCGTTTTGCCTTTCTTAGCAGATCCCTCTGAAAGTCCTCTCCTTGAGCTAACACCACTTGCCAGCAGAGATGTCCCAGGATGCTGTTTCAAAAAATAATGAACTGCCTAAATCAATTCTGGAACCATCAAGTACTTTAATCCAGGGTTTTAGCTGAGGATTGTTGTAAGCTTACATGTTCCAAACCCACAAGGGTACTTCACAGTTATTCATGAGCACACACTTCTGGAAATCATGACTAACCCAACCGTTTCATGTCCAGTTAAAACATCATGACTGAGAAGGAAAGTTCCTGACTGGCAGTAAAGCACCCTTTTCCTTGCTATCTGTGATGTGCAAAGGCAGGTCTTTACCTATAATGAACCAATGAACGTGCTGGATGTGTTGGTGTACAAATAATGTTATTGAATATGTCAGCACTGCATCATAAGCAGGATCATAAGGAAGAAGAGACCAACAATAGCTTGATTAGGAATAAAACAACCCTACAGCACTGGAAAGGATATTAAGTCCACTTCTCTATTATAGCCTGATTTCAGCTTAGCAGAGAGTAGGAGGGATGACCGGGGGGCCCATACCCCATACATGCCTTCTGTTCCCTCCTCTACCTTGCTCTGAAACAGATGGATTCACTTACTGTGAAGCTGTTTCTGATTTGTCCTGGTATTTCCCCTGGTTCTGTGGGACAGGATGTCATGGTGAGTGCATATCTGACACACATATCACTGAAAAGCTGACCACGAGGCCACTGCAGCAAGGCTAATGTGTCACTATTGCCAAGACGGGATTAGGCAGCACCAGCAAAACACGATGTAACTCAGTTATTCTGCATCTTTCTGTACCTCCAAATCAAGATTAAATTGCTAGCACATGGACAGAAGTGCTTCACAGAGTACTCAAAATAATTAAAAGCTGGTTTCATGCTTTTTTAAGGAATGCTCTTGCCTCCAGCTAATAAGTGTTTATACAGCAAGGAAATTCCTGACAGGTGAGAGAAAGTTAATCTTCTGTCAATGCTCAAATAAGGCAAGTAGACTTATTAGACACTCAGCATTATCTCAGTGTAACCCATGCCAATGAAAAAGTGATTACTAAGTGCAGATGATGAGGTTGTTTCACCTTGGGAAGATAAAGCAGCTCTTTAGAGAAATAAAGTGCTGTGAAAAAGCAAGGGGCACAACAGGTTCACCTCAAAGGGGTCAAAAATCCAAAAGACTGATGACGTGAACTACTCAAACACCCTCGCTTTGGTTGGAGGTCCCGCAGGGGGCTCATCTAGAATACAAAAGAATAAAAAAGTCTGTGCTTCCTGTAAGGACTCAAATAAATCAGAAGTCTGAAATATGGTAAGTTATTGATTAAATTACTGATCAAAATATCAAATAGTTATCAGCTGCCAACATTTCCTCCTATGCTGTCTCAGTGGGTTTTTAGTGGAGCTTGTGCATGGACTACCATCCCTTTTCAGAATGCTTTTCCATGCCAATTCAGTTCTGTTCTGTTGGTCTGTATGGAAGCACCATTAGCAGAAGGGCCCTGCTTATAGAGATTGAAGCTGCAATAAAATTAACTGGAGAAGGAAGTCATCAATGTCCTTGTGTAGCCATTTATGACCACATAGAGTGGATGCAACCAAAAGGCCCAGTTGACTTAGCAGCACGCCACTGGCTTTATGCTTCACGTAAAGCAACTGCACATGGTACATGATCAGCATGATCCAAGTCCAGGCTGTGCTTGCACAAGATCTCTATCTTGCAGCTGTCAGCTGATGAAGCTGAATTCCTTCCTGGCAGTCGTGCTGCAGCATGGACGACACATCAAAGGCATCAACAGCTGGCTTGATTGTTTACCTGCTGGGCTTCCCTAGCACTTGGGAAATCTCTGGACAGCATCAGGCAGGTGTACTTTATCTGTAACAGTGGAAAAAACTGACTGTGAAGCAGATTCCTAAATCAGACTTTGGGGGCCAAGCAGCTGCATCTGTGTGCCCTATCACAAAACCACGGCTACTGCTCTAGAAGCTAACTCAGATCGATACCATGTCAGATAAATCCTCCCTGGTGTTTTGTGGACATCAGAGCATGCTCATAGTTATGTGTTGCAGCTGATGCACCTTTCTGGGTGAATGACTCTCCCATTCTCGCAAACTTGGAATTCTGAAGTCAAAATGATGGCTTTAATTTAAGACCTCCTGCTGATGTGTGTCACAAAGCAGCCTTTGTGTCTAGAAACTTGTGAGAACAGCTATGGCCTCAAGCTCAAATCTGTTTTTTCCTCCCTGATCTCCAAGGCAATAGGGAGATGAAGAGATTTGAGAAGAGCATGTGGAAAGCCTGGAAAGTCCCCAGTGTCCTAATGTAACAGACATTACAAGTTTCTTGACTATAGTGTTTTGTCTCTCAGCAAAGCACTTTTGTTCACCAGTCACTCTACCTTCAGTTTAATTTTCAGCACGAACCCTGCCAACAGAAACAAGAGCTGGGACCACAAAGATACCTTGAAAAAACTTGAGCTTTCACAGATGGCCAAGTGAGAGAGATTTTCCTCATAATCAACAGCCATCAGGTGCTCAACACTTTTCCATGCTTGAAACTCTCAGCCTTGTATCACATGCAGCACCTAGAGAAAGGGCCACTTCTTCCAGCAAGTGAGTGATCTTCAAACCATCAAGGGATCCTCTGCATTCATGGAGTGCATAAGAAACCTGAGATGGTCACTAGGTCTAAAGGATCCTAATGAAACACCTGATGTCCAACTCAGTTCTACTGCACTTCAATTCTTCTGGGTTATGGCACTGGCACCATTCACATTCAAATTCGGGCACTGCATTATACCACCTGCTCTAACAACAGCACATACTTGAAAGGGGTGCAAAGCCTTATCCAATGCTTGTCTAGCCTTCTCCTATCCCAGCATTACTGTGAATTAAGATCCTGATTTCCAGTGCACAATTATTTCCACTGACTTCATGTGGTCAGTGACATAGTCCAGCAGCCCTCACGCTTTGACCCAAATGTGAAGGAATGAGTTATGTTCTCTTGTGGAAAAAATCTGTAATGAGTCGTGTGCAGAAAACATAGGAGAAAGGGTTTTTTGGCAGACACCAAATAATTTCTTAAACAAATACTGCTGTCTAACTTGCTCAAATAGAGCTTGAACAACGTCCCCTCAGTCACGTGAGCAAACGTCACAGAATGGCCACCCATGCCAGGAATAACTCCAACATGCTGAGAGCAACGCCCACTGCCCAACCACCCTAACACAGATGTGAAAGAAGATACCCAGAGGAACGTTAGTGAGATGTCAGCAGATCTGCTAGCTGGGCAGGCTACAGAAGTGAGGACTTTTTGACTTCAAGAACTGCCTTTCTGTCCTTTCTTGCATTTAAAAAACCTAGAGGGCTAAGAACCCCTATTCTGAACATCAGTGATTTCAGCAAGAGAAGTTCAAAGAAGTAGGAAGCTTTATTGCATACTGATTTCTCCCTGCCTAGAGGTTCAGCTTTCGGCCTAGAAAAATCACAGAGAGGGCCTCAATTCATTCCAGTTACAGAAGGTACCAATTATTCTTACAATTAAAGAGAATGCACAACAGAGAGACCAGCAGTCAAAGCAAGGCAGTGCTTCTGGAGCTCAGGTCCTGGTAAGAACATCCATCTCAAACAGGGCTCCACTGGGCAGCTGCTGGTTTCCATATTTGCATTTACCACAGGTAAAAGTTACAATCAACGTGTGACTGAAAATTTGAGTTAAAAATCACCCTGTCTCTCTCCATTACACAAACAGCAACATAACAGGGCTGGTAACACCACCTGCAGTAACCATGGGCCTGGAACAGCAAGGTATCTTCTTAGTTAGAAGGAACAGTCATTTCCCAGGCTCTTCCTCCCCTTCCATATTCACCTACACAGTTCCTTCAGGAATTCCTTCATGTCACCAGCCTCCAGCCTGTTAGACTAGCAGATCAAGAATCACCAAGTGATACAGAAGAAAATTAAGTCCTTTGCATCTGCAACAACGTGTAAATTGGCACTGGGTCTGTGCTCTCAGGCCAATGATTTAATACTCAATGTAAGAGATTTCCACCCCTCAGCCAGGTGGAATCCTTTGCCCAAGTGTTTTAGACGCAGAAAGAGAATGTTTTTCTCCAAAGTTAGGAAAGAATCAGGTGTAAGAGGAATCCAGTGAACCACCTTCTTTAAAGGGAACACAAAACTGTGTGGAAAAAGACTGTCCATTCCTTGGTCGACTTGGAATTTCTTACGTGATGTCCTTCTTTCTTGGAGGCCGGTGAATATTCCTCACCACGCACTTCACCATCCATTCAATTCCCTCGTTCACTCCTTTGCTAAGGAAATAAAATAGGTAGGTAAGATTTTTTAAAAAAAGCTAAAATGCCAAAGAACAAGAACAAACCCATGTACCTCCCAACTGAACCCCTATGAGAGCAAGTGAAGGGTTCTACCCTGTGGTTATTTGTTTGCATTACTGTGTTAGCTCATCATACACACATACAAGAGGATCTGATTTCTTTTAGCTCTGTATGTAAACTCCATCCTTTATTTCCCTGGTGTCTGTGCAAGCCTACATCCACGTCAGTTAGTCATCAGCTCTGTGGAAACCTTGGGATGAACAAGCAGCAAAACACTCCACTGTCAGCTGTTTTGAGGTTATTTTGCTGTGAGCCTCAGATCTTCCAATCCTGACTCCAGCTGTCCGTAACCACCCGTGCTGGGGCAGTCGAGCAAGTCACCAACTCCCCAGCTGCCCAGCCCACACTTCCACTGTTTTTTTTTTCCAGTGCAAACTCAAACTGAAATTTCAAAGGAAATTCCACACAGATCAAAACTGGAAGTGCTTGTACAAAATCCACAACAATTGAAAAGGTTGCACTTCCTAAGATTATTATTTAATACTTCTCTTCCTGTCAGGGCTCAACCATTGCTCTTGTGGTCATTCATGTGCTTAACAACACTTGACTCTTAGTAATTTAATTTTTGGTTTAAACAGCTTTTCTTATCCTTTGCAGTAGCTTGTATAACAATACAGCTTTTTTGCTGGACTGAAAGAAGAAGAAATCTCAAAGCTTCAGATTCCATACAGGCAGTAATTCAGACAGGAGTTATTTCCAGCTATCTGGAACAGCATTTTTGACTTTGCTAAGCAGCATTTTGAACTCAAGGAACTGAGATGGTAACCAAAGTGCTGCAGGACTCGGTGTGCAAAAGTGACGCTAAGATATCAGAACCTAGCGGGCTGGTCACGGTCCTGGCATACAGCTGTGTAGGTCTGAAGAATCACAGTCTCCCAGACTGGGGTCTGCTCTAGTCCCCGTATCTTAAACCACAGGCATCCCTGGTGCAGGAACACTCTTGGAGACTGTTAAATTATCTACATAACAAAGCTTGTCTGCACATCAAAAAATAGGAAAGTAGGAGCACAATTACTCTGCCAACAATGGCCTCCGCTTGTTTCTCTGGCAGTGTCATAAACAGGTATATTTTCAGCTGATTTCTTACATGAACGCCAGTAGCTGCAGCAAGCCAACAACTGCAAAGATTACTGTGTAGGGAGAAGTGATGATAAAGGAAAAGAATCAATTGCTCCATGTCCCTCCGAGTCCCCGTCCCTAGCACAAGTCCCAGGTTCACAGACAAGTACCTGTCTCTGCTGGCAAGGTGGCACAGCTCCTTCTCAAGGGTGTTTAAATCCCATAGTGCTGCTCTGCTTGTGTGACTCCCTGTGCAGGCAGCCAAAACTGCACCCATTCTCGTACTCACCCAGTAAGAGCAGAGCAGGCTTGTGTCAGGCAGTCTCTCTTCCCAATTTTGTTAATGCAGTCGCTAAATGCTGTCTTGATGTCAGGTATCGACAGACAGGTCTGCAAGGGAAACCAAAGGAGAGCTTGCTTTCTATGCTACAAGAGATGTTGACCGTCTTCCACAGTGAATCCCACCACATACAGAGTTTGCTTCAGTCAGGATGGCACAATGCTCACCCACACCCAAAGTTACTTCCTTACATTCCAAAAAAAAGTGAACACACTCTTTTTTCACCAAAGTGAATGCTATTTTCGGGCAGTGCACACAGCGAGACCTCTCTGAGCCTCAAGATGCACCCTTCTAAGCAAGGAGAGCAATGAAAATGAGCATGACTGCATCCTTAGCATCCATCTTCCAGCCTGCCCCCATCATCACACCCAAGTCCTGTCTGCCAGAACTCTACAAGAGCGAATCTCTTCAGAAAGCCTTTGGAAAGGGTTCACCTGCCAGAACCCCAGACAAGGCAGCTCTGGAGCTGACTCTTTGCCAATGGCCTGAATCACGTCTCCCTACACACACTCTCAGAAAGTGGCTTAGATGTGATTTGTCCTAAGTCCTCAGCACATTCCTTAACATTTAAGGCAGGGCCACTCTGGACTCATTTGTTTGCATTTTGCATGCCGGACAAAATGCCGATAACACTAAATGCAGCACATTTTCTGATGCCAGGTGTCACTTTGTACTTGATCACCATCAGGTCTCACACTTCCTAGCAAGGAGATTGCTGGGAAGTGGTTTCAAAACACCCAAATGCACAATCCCCCACTAAACCAGTGGATTACTTTCCTTACATAAACCACAGTGTTAAGACCAAACACTCCAGAGCTACAAGCACAACCAAAGCAAACCTGCCCTGATGAAGTCCAGACTTGTGTCTTCCTCCCTGAATGCAGTGAGCAGACACAAGGAAAACCGCTGGCCTTTACATCCTTTTCTGATCTTGGCACTCACTGTTTCCTCAGAAGCCTTGGACAAGCCATTTAAACACTTTAGCTGGTCACAAGCTCACCTCTCTTCCTTTCTCTGCAAGGATACTTTGGACCTTCAATGGGGCATATACAGATTTTGGTCAAGTGTTTACTCAACAGCCAAATCAGACCCCTGTGAGTCCTGAGGATTATTTCAAGTGGATGAAATGTTTTGAAAGGACAGTCCACCTGCAAACAGGAATTCAGTCTTCTACAAGTCTGGGCCTTAACTTAGCAGGAAGACTGAAATGAATGACACCAGCTATCCATTTTTCAGAACATTGGTTCGATAGAAATTAAAGATGGGAAACTACTGTGGGGATGATCGTGTGAAATGTAAGTAGGTTTCAGTGCTTACAAATAAGAAGGGTTCTTAAGAAACAGCTTGAGAGAAGATTAATGACACCCAATTCACCCAGTGTCCTTGAATCTAGACTTGTGATTTTCCACTGTGAAAGGCCTCCAGTCCATGAGTTGTGCAACTCTGGATGACAGTACTTTCTCATGACCTAAGTTGCATTTCAAACTTGCAGTTTCAATAAATGAACTGGAAACTGCACCCAGCAATGTTACTTTCTTCATTGCACCAAAGCCCTAACAACTTACTACAGGATTTCTGCTGAATGAAAAGCTTGCAATTGATAAAGATGAGCTGTCAGCCACAGGATAAAGAGTTCAATGTTTTTAAAAGATCAAATACCAACTTTAGAGGGAGTTAGACAGAACCCAAGAGTTGGAATTCATACCAGTGGGTCGGGGAGATGGGCAAGAGATTATCACCAACCAACTGTTCTCTACAAGTTCGTAAGAGATGCCACTGTAGTTTTGGTATGACGTTCACTGCCCACTAAGAAAGGCAGGTCCAACTGCCTCTGGGTTTGAGTCAAAGCTCTAGACAGGTCAACAACCCCACAGCTGGAGAGGAGGAAAAGCTTCACATCAGTAACTTGATCTATTTTTCATGTCATTACTCTTCTGCAGCAAACAAGACTTAGTAGCAGGAAGGTTAAATCATAGGGCAGCTGACACTGAGCTAACGTTCCTTGAAACAGAGTTTAAGCTCACCACAGTAATGCCACAGCATAACAACTCCTTTTCTGAATGATGATATGTTTTAAAATAAATCTGAAAGAAAGCATTTAAGGCAGGAAATAGCAGCACTGAGTACAGCCATGCTGTCCTTTATTTCTACCTGCACAAGCAATCAGGCAGCAGACCTCCCAAAAGCCACAAACAGAACAGCACATCTGCAGATATCCAGCCACACAGAGAATCCACCTCCTTCACCCCATCCACCTTTTAGGTCTCTGAGAAGTCTGCTTTTCCCAGTGCAGCTTACAACTGCTGCAGCCCTTTTTACCCCCAGCTTAATCCATTCTAATCACTTCCCCTCTCATCCTCTGGTACAGCCATGGCCAGCCCTAACCTCCACAAAGCTGTGCAGCCATTGCTCTCCATAGAAACCTGATTCACAGCTTTGCTTCTGAGGAGCCTCTGCACATGTGCACTGTTCATAGTAGGGCATCAAGCAGCAAGGCTCCACTTCTGGAGTCACCTGCAGAAAAGCATGGGGGGCTGTTTTAGACACGAAAGGTTGCATTGTAGAGTCTTTATCCATTTGCCAAATCCATTGAAGGAAAGACAGTGCTGCTTCTTGGCTTCACAACAGGCTAAAACCTGGAGTATCAGCTCTTCTGCCACCTCAGGAGTAAAGCATGGGCAGAACAGAACTAAGCCAAGAGCAACAGAAGGCTGGACAGCCACAGTAAAACCATTTAGTAAGAAGTCTAACCAACCTGACCTATGCTCTGTGTTGTCTTTACAAGCTCCTTTCAATTTAAAACTTAAGCTTGTTTAAATTAAAACTAATTTTAGAGGGAAGCTGTGGTATTTCTTAAGTTGGAATTGAGAATCACTGTCATGCAGAGCTCTATTTTCTAATACCTCTTTGGAAAACAGATAACACCAAGAGTCTTCAAATACAGGCTGCTACTCACCAGGACTCCTCTCTTTTTCTAAAGGCACAAGGAGGATTTCCATCATTCCAGAGATTTCAAATTAAATTTCCATTGTTTATCTTAAGATTAAGAAAGCAAAGCTTCTCCATAAACACATCACACAACCTCTGATCACTTTCAAACGCTGCGTTTTCAGCTCAGTCTTCCCAGCATTTTTGATAGTGTTCTGAAAGGGGACATTCTATCCTCAAGTTTTAACAGCTCAGCAATACAGAGCTTTTATAAACCTTTAATCCGCCATATTCACATCAAAACACCAAATAGAAATTTCCATTTTGCAGCTTTTCCTGCAGTAAACAGTAGGTAAGCAAACCTGCCTAACATTTTCAGAAGTGACATTCTGACTTTGAAAGGGAATCCACATGACTTATTATACGTTAGATGTTTAATTCCCCTACAAGGCAATACCTCCTTTAAAATACAAACCAAAACAAACTCCCTCCCACAACACGTTTGACTCAATCTTTCAATTAATTACAAAATGACCTAGTTTTGAATTCCCTATGAAACACAGAGCATTTTCCTGGCACAGGGAAAAAAATCAGACATGGTATTGTGATGATATTGGAATCAGTGTTTTGCAGTCTATGACTGTATTTTATCTGATACCACCCATGCTTGGCAGTGCTGAGTCAATGCAATTTACTCTACAGTGCTGGTGCCTAATAACAGTGGAATTCTTTCCTACATATAGCATCAGGACCAAAAAATTCGCGCATTTTATGCAATTTCAGGCACTCCAAGCACTGAGTCAGAACTTTTGTTAGCTTATTGTGAAGAATGTAAACTTTAAACAAAAACTCATGTCAGATGTGCTATTTCTGATGTATTTCACCACAAATCTTCTGCTGGCTTTTAACAATGTAATCAGCACGAATCATCTTTCATTCGCACATACCAGTAAGGTTAAGGTACCACTTATCCTCCTTTGCTATGATCTGGGTTAATGACAGAGGAACGCGGGGAGAATTCCCCACTATGATTACATGCCTGGGGATCTAAAGCAGAAAATTTTCTACCAATGATAAGATACTGGCCTTGAACACCTCCAGGGATGGGGCAGGCACAGCTTCTCTGGGCAACCTGTGCCAGGGCCTCCCCACCCTCAAAGGAAAACATTTCTTTCTAACATTTCATCTCAATCTCCCCTCTTTCAGCTGAAAACCATTCCCCTTTGTCCTATCCCTGCACTCCCTGATCAACAGACCCTCCCCAGCTTTCCTGTAGGCCCCAAGTATATCCCATATTCCCAGCTCACCCTCTGGGAATAGACTTTTAGATATACAATTTGGGTCTTTCTTAAAAACAGGTACACCTCCAGATGGTGTGGGTTTGCTTCTTCTCATGGTCCTACAATTCCACCTCTGGGCTGGTCCAGGACCCTCCAGAGGGGCAAGGAGTCAGTCCTAGATTTTACTTGGAGCGTCTGTTCCACATACCTCTTTCTAGTCATACAGAGATGTCCACTTGTTCAATCATTCTCCTCTAGTCTGGCTATGGTGACAGAAGAGCTGGTTCTTGCAGTATGCTCACAGCAAAATACGTGTATACAACTATAGGCAAAACTGGAACAGTTTTCCAGGTCACTGCATATAGTTTAATTACCAACAGCTAAAAGCAGAAGTGCAGCCTGCTCCCTGCTGTAAAGCCAGTGTTGCATGGAGACAGGAGAGTTACTATTCTGGTTTCCACATAGAAAAGACAGTCAGACTCCCACAGATCACAGCAAAGTCAGGAGCCCTGTCGCCATCTCATGCTATCTTATAAGTGGAACTAGATTTCTTCTATTTCTATGACCAGACAACCTCATGATCACCTAAATATGTCTGTGGTGTTGTGCACATGAACTGTAACCAAATCCTCCCTTGAAGAAGTGTTTTCTCTGTAAGTCTCGGGTACTTCCTCACAAGGTCACTTGCTGAGCTTGGGGTAAAGGCCAGGGGAAGAAGCTGGGAAGCGCTAGCACACTTTGAAACAGATACTGGCCACAACTGCCAGGGCCAGCACTCCAAGTTCTACTGGAAGTCTCTGGCTCCATCTAGAGATTAACCACTCCAACTGCAAGACCTGAATTCCAGGTACAATGCGTAGAAAGGAGGAGGGAAACATGGGAAAATACCATGACCACTTTAGGCACTCTCTTCCCTTTCTTCCATGCCAGGGGCGATGAGGACAGGCCTGGATGTGTCACCCACACACTGCAGGGCCCATTAATTTGTCAACTATAAAATGAGACTTTTGCAGTTCTAGGAATGTTAGAAAGAACTCAAATTATACTCTCCAGAAAAAGTATTCCTTGCCATTCCCTGCTGTCACTGACAGAATGCTCTAGGACAGATGGAATACATCATGGAACAGATCTTATCTAGGAGAAGGATGATACTGCTTCATATACATTTCTTGTGTAATCCCCAGGTAAAAGCAGAGCAGCATAAACAAAGTGAACCAAACACTGTTTCGCTGAATAAACAGGAAGAAGCAGTATTGAGATAGCAAATCACAGTACAAGACAGACCACCCCATAGCTACGTAGTCAGTTTGGTTTATATAAAAGGTCCACAACAGCCAGAATGGCTGTGCCTTTAGTAAGATCACTTATGCCACGGGAAACGGGTTGGAGGAAGGAAAGAATGAGAACTGAATTCAAAGCGATGATTCCCAGCAGCATAGAAGTGCCAGAGGAATAGTCCAGGAATGTGAAACAAATTTAACAGGAATGTAGAGCACATCTTTCCAAGTTTATTTGCTCGCTTGAGAAGCAGATCTGAAACAATCTTACCTCTACATCCTGCTTGTTAGCTAACACCAGAATGGGAACCCCTTCCAGAGCTTCGCTGGTAATCATCTTCTCTACAGAAACAAAAACAGAGGTTTAGGCTGTTGTGTAAATGTCCAACACGGACTCCAGGGACATATGGAGGAAGCAAGAGGCTCCTCCTTCCATTACAGTTTACATTCAATGCAACTTTTCAGGCCTACCGCCTTCACAGATGTTTTTACAGATCAAACTCCAAACTTTATTTTGATCAACAAATGTGTTACTAAGAATGAACAAGGGGATAAATACAGAATGAGGAATAAAGTTTCCAAAAGAAGTAGCATGAGCACAAAAACAGATTCAAGGCCACTACAGGCAAGAAAAGTGAGTCCTGTGTTACAGACAAGACAGGCTTCACCAAAAAAGTGCAGAAGCACTACAGATGTGTCAGCCACAGCCACACAACTTCCTCGGGACACAGGAATAGATGCGAGAGAAATCAGAGCACTCACCAAAAGCTCTTTTAGATTCCGAGAGCCTCTCCTCGTCAGTGGAGTCGATAATGTAGATCACTCCATGAGATTCAGCATAATACTGAAAGCAGACACAGACATCAGTGTACCTGCCCATTGGGACCATTTGTTCCACTTCTGATTTCTTTTGAAATTGGGTAAAATTTTTCCACATATGCCAATCATCAACCAGAGCCAGCTGCTTCCAGAGTGTATATGTGGGGAAAAGGGGCAGCACACAGAATGCACTGCCCGTTCCGTTTGCAGGCCTACTGAATACAACAGGTGAAAAAGCCTATCTGTCCTCCCAAAAAGCTCATCTCCACTAGCACAGACCTCAGATATGGGTTGGTAATTGCTGTCTGCAAACAACAATGCAAATATTAAGCATTACCTTGGCTAATTTGGCACAGATATAGTTGAATCTCTGCAAAAGTGTTGATGCCAAATGCTAGGGGTACCAATAAACCCATCTGACTGCTAAATGATGACACTGCTTCAATTCTAAAAAAGACAAAAAAATGCTTTTAAAAGACAAAAAATGCATCTCTAACCTTGTCCCAAAGAGACTGCAGTTCCTCTTGTCCACCAAGATCCCAGAACATCAGCCGAGTTTTGCCAACATCAATAGTACCAACTAGAGGGAAAGAAGACAGGACAATCCAATGAAAACTAAAGGTGTTCTCCAAAGCACAAACACCTGCACGGCTCCCTCAGAAATCCCAGTAGAACAGTCCTCTGGGGGAACAAATCACACCCAGAAGCTGCTTTCAATAACAGAACAACACCTTTGCAAACAATGACTACCAATATCAGACAGAGTTGTATCAGTGCCAACAGTGTCAGGATTAGGCCAACAAATAGAATCCAGTGAAATTCAGTTTAACATCTGAGCATAACATTGAAATGGGATACTTGTTTTTTTAAGGATTCGGGTTTTTTCCCCTCACAAGCTAAGAAAGCCTATTTCACTCTCTTACAAAAAGGCATGGAGAGCTGGGAGAGAAGATCTCTCCTTCCAGCAACTGTTTTGCCCTTGCCAAATCTCAAATATTTCAAAAGAAAACCAGTTGTTATCCAACCGTGCAGGAAAGCTGAAAATGGATTTACTTACTGTTCAAGCCTACAGTGGTTGTGATTTTGGACAAACTCATCCCTTTGTAGTTCTTGTTAAATCGGGTTTTAGTTTGTTCGAGGAAGGTCTGAAAGGGAAAAAGAAAAGGCATTTACTCTTAAATATTTGACTGGCAGGGTAATCCTAACCCAAACCTGCCTTTTCACTGCTGCAGAATCCTGTTCCAACAGATACTGCCCTACCTCACCCTGGAACAAATCACTCTTGTTCCCCATTTTAGCAAGGCAAGAAGGGATGACAGGTAATTACAGGATTACTAAAGCCTCAGCTACATCCCTGAAAGCTTATGCTACATTTAACTAAGAGGGAAAAGTTGTTTCTTTGGTGTGACATCACTAAAATAACTCACGATACAGCCGACCCATCTGCTGGAAGTTTTATCTACGAGAGATGTTTAGAATTGCATGTGCCCTCGATGCAATTGGTAATGAACAGCACTTACAGTTTTGCCAGCATTGTCCAAACCAAGGATCAGGATGCAGTACTCATCCCTCTGGAACATGTATTTATAGAGCCCGGACAGCAAAGTGTACATTCTGCTCCTGCAACAAGTAGCAGGAAACCATTAACAGGTCATTTTCAAAAGTCTCTTGTCCCACAGCACAAGTTTGTTGCAACATCAGATAAATAAGTGACGTTATTCTTTTATCAGTAAATCTCATTTTTAGGCAATCCCAGATCTAAGAGAGACCATGCACATGCTCAAGATCAAACTTCCAAATGCATACAAGCATGGGATTATCTTCCAAAGAGCTTAACGTCTGTTTCTGCACGTAGTGACCAGCATCCACTGCAAACTCCGCCCTCATCTGACAACTTCCCTATCTGCTTTGGGGCTTAAAGAGCTTGAACGTCTTTTGTGGTACATATAAGACCCACAGAAAAACAAAGCCAGCTTCATACAAATACACAGTGCAGGTATTTTGAGCAAGAATGTCCAGTCCCTCCCTCCTTGTTCCCAATCCGTGTGATAGTATCATGGGATCTTTAATGGTCAAACTGGGCACACCATATCTTAAAGGTGCATAAAAAACCCTACTTATCTTAATCTAAGCCTTATCCAGCAACAATCATCTGTTATGGTATCCACCATACAGGTATTTTGTCTTCATAGCGTTGTGAGATGGCAAGATAACTAAGTTAACAAGCCAGAAGCACAAGACTAAGAAACAGACAAAGCAACACCAATGCCTGCGGAACACCACATGCCTTCTGTGGTTGGATTTCCATAAACAAGGCAGAGATTTTTTACTCAGGCGCAGGAAGCATTGGTACTGTGACTCACATGACATTGCAACAACTCTGCTGTTTAAGTACAGGCAAAGGGAACCTCAAGGCAAAGACTTTGAGAAACAACTGGCTCAGAGCAAGCGTGCAGATAAATAATCACTTTGAAGTCAAACAACATGACTTAAAAGAAAAAAAGAAAAAGTGTTCCAGACCAGAAGTAAGGGATTTCTCAGTGTTCCTCAGTGCCATTACCCTCAGAGCAGCAGGGATCCTTTGCCTAGGTCATGCCAGAGGTGCCTCTGTCGGACCCCAGGAATCAAAGAATTGTTTGGTTGGAAAAGGCCTTTGAGATCATTGAGTCCAACTGTACCTGTCCACTACTAAACCATATCCCCAAGAAACTCATCTGCCCATCTTTTTAAATCCTCCAGGGATAGGTTTTCAACCACCTCCCTGGGGAGCCTATTCCAGTGCCTGACCATCCTTCCAGTAAAGAAATGTTTCCTAATATCCAATCTAAACTTCCCCTAGAACAACTTGAGGACACTGCTTCAAGTTGGGAGAAGAGACCAATATCCACCTCACCACCACGTCTTTTCAGACAGTTGGAGACAGCAATGAGGCTTCCCCTCAGCCTCTTCTTCTCTAGGCTAAACAGCCCCGGGTCCCTTAGGCACTTCCAAACTCCTGTTCTACAGCCCCTTCCCCAGCTCCGTTCCCTTCTCTGGATGTGGTCCAGTTCCTCAGTGTCCTTCTTGGAATGAGAGGCCCAAAACTGAATCCAGGACTCGAGGTGCGGTTTCACCAGTACCAAGCGCAGGGGGACGATTCCTGCTCCTGCTGGCCGCACCATGGCTGATCCAAGTCAGGATGCTGTGGTCTCCTTGGCAACTGCTGACCCGGGAAGGCACGGAGGCTTCAGGCTGGGGGCAAACCCCGGTGACTCCAGAAGTGCCCAGCCCACGGGAGCAGCCCCGTTCCTCCCCCGCCACTGCTCGACAGGGGACAAAGAGAAACCCCTCTCGGCCGTCATTCCCCCTCAGGGTCGGGTCGGGCCGGGCCGGGCCGGGCCGGGAGAGCCCCGTGCCACGCTACCGAGCCCAGCTGTGCCACGTCAGCCCCCGCCACGGCCCATTCCATCCCCCGAGCGAAGAAAGCAGAGCCCGCAGCCCCTCACCAGGTACCGGAGCCGCGTCCCGTCCCACTGCGCCTCAGCAATCCCCTCCGACTCCGCCCCGCCGCGCATCCCGCGTGCGGCACTCTGGGAAATGTTAGTTCCGGTAGCGCAAGGAAGTGCGATGTCCGGGGCTGGATTGACTACAACTCCCAGAATACTTAGGGCCACACAGCACCGCCATTAATGCGCATGCGCAATAGAGGGACTCGCTCAGCCCACCGACGTAGCGGAGCCGGAAGTGGGAGCCGGAAGTGGGAGTACTGGGAGCCGGAAGTTGGTGGGGTGTCATGGTGGTGGCTTGGTAGGGGAAGGGGGAGCCGAGGGGCGAGCGCGTTGGCCGAGGAAAGGACGGGCAGGGCGATCGCCTGGTTACTGCCAGGGGAAGAAGCCGGACGGTGGGGTCGATGGTGGCTCCTGCAAACAAGGGCCTGTTACCTGAAAAATTACTCATCTTAAGTAAGCTCTTCAGCTTTATTCTGGGTTCCCAGGAAGGACGCAGCTAACCACACCTTTATTTTGCTGATAATGGATGAAGAGAGTCTGGAGGCGGCCATTCAGACCTATAACGCCCAGCTGCAGCAAGTGGAGCTGGCATTAGGGGCGGGCCTGGACCCATCGCAGCAGTCGGACTTGATTCAATTGCAGGAAGATTTAAAGCAGCTGATAGAACTGACTGAATCCAGCCTGGTGTCTGTTAGAAAGAGTAAACTTCTGGCTACGTTGGATACAAACGCCTGCTCCTCTTCCCCAGCAGGTCTCGTGGAGCAGGGTGCCAACCCAGACAGCTCTGCCCAGGACGAGGAGTACGCTGCCTTTAAGGAAGCCATTGCTGAGCTTGGAACCGAGGAGAAGCCTTCAGGGAATAATGATGAGATATCAAATACAAGTGAAGAAAGTGATGACAAAAATGGATCAAAGTACAGTGAGGAGGAGGAGGAGGAATTGAGTGGGATGAAGGTTAAAGCCCCCTACTATAGTTCTTGGGGGACCCTGGAGTACCATAATGCTATGATTGTGGGGACAGAGGAGCTGGAAGACAGCAGTGCAGGAGTCAGAGTGCTGTATCTCTATCCAACTCACAAGTCTCTGAAGCCGTGCCCGTTCTTCTTGGATGACAAATGCAGATTTAAAGAGAACTGTCGGTAAAAAAGAAACAGGAGTGGGTGGGGGCGTACATCCTTCTTATAGCTGAAGGCCTTGTCCTTCCAAGGGATAAATCACCTTTGGCAGTGCCATATTTGGCTTTTACACCCAATGAAATGTTGCCTGTTTGTTTATGTTTTTAAACTGTGTTCTAGTAAGCAGGAGCATCGGTTTGGCCATTTGCTTTGGTTAATTTAGAGAGATGAAATGAAAAATCCTATGGGAAACTCTCATCAGTGCAGTGACAAAATGTTTACTGTTTGTGTGAGTAGTCAGGAGAGGTTCATTCTCTGCATTCTTTGTTATGTGAACTAAATAACAGGTGAAAAATGAATAATTTGTGTAATTGAATTTGTGTAATGGCACGATAAAAGTTCCCTGTTCAGTGGTGAAGACTCATCACGCTGACAGTTGGTTTAAGTTTCCTTTAAGGAGAAAGGGGATTTTTTATTTAAAGCCTGCTGAAATGAGGTGGAGATAAGTACTGTTCTGCCTTCCCTGGCAGGTTTTCACATGGCCAGGTGGTCTCTGTGGAGGAGCTCCAGCCATTCCAGGAGCCCAATCTGAGTGCACTGGAGGTGGGCTCAGCCTGCTTGGCGAAACACAGCGATGGGATATGGTACACGGCCAAAATAACTGGTGAGTCCCAGGGGGGCAGCACTTTGCCAGGATTCTGTGTGGAAGGTAAAACCCGAATAGAAAACTTGGCTGTTTCAGTTAATGATAGAAAAACAGTAACTATGAGGCTGCAGCCTTGAACTCAAAATCTTGATATAGAAAACATTCTGCTCCTCTCTTATGGAGAGTGGTGAAGGCCCTGGGGCTGTTCAGTCTGGAGAAGAGGAGGCTGACGGAAGACCTCATCGCTTTCTACAGTTCCCAGAAAGGACGTTGTGGTGAGGTGGGTGCTGGTCTCCTCCCAAGTAACAAGCTATAGGACAAGAGGAAATGGCCTCAAGCTGCAACAGAGGAGATTGAGATTGGATATTAGGAAATATTCCTTCACAAAAGGGTTTGTCAAGCACTGGCAAAGGCTGCTCAGGGCAATGTTGGAGTCCCAATCCCTGGAGGATTAAAAGTCATGTGGATGTGCTGCTCAGGGGCATGGTTTATTGGTGGGTTTGACAGTGCTGGGTTTATGATTGGACTCAATGAGCTTAAAGGTCCTTTCCAGCCTCAATGAAACAATTCTGTGAATTTTGTCAGGCTTGGGAATGGAACAGCCTGGGAAATGGGAGAGTGCTAGGCAAAAAGGAGACATAAGAGCAGGACTGGAAAGGAAGTGACTGCACGGTCATGAACTGCACTGAAAAGGAAGAGGAATTTGCATGCATATTAGCTTAGAATGGCAATAATCTGCTCTCGTTTAAACAAAAGCCAGGGGAGGTGGCCCTGCACATCAGCTGCTCATACACACCTTTCCATGGGTTTGTTCTCTCTTCCCATCTTTCTTTGACTAGTATTGAGTCAGTCTAACTGACTGCAAGTCTAACTTTTCTGTAATTCCATTTCCCAGCAGCCTGTCTTTCTTCCTTTTAAAAGACAAACCTTTAAATATCAACACTGGCATCGTGGAAACAGTTTTTCATTGCAGTGGGGCTTCCCACCCTATGATTCATTCGCATTCCATGCTTCTATTTAAGCTGAAAGAGGGGAGATGTAGGTGAGATCTTGGGAAGAAATGTTTTCCTGTGAGGGTGGAGAGGCACAGGTTACTCAGAGATGTCGTGGCTACCCATTCCTGGAGTTGTTCAAGGCCAGGTTGGACAGGGCTTTGAGCACCCTGATCCAGTGGAAGGTTTCCCTGCCCATGGCGGGGGTGTTGGAACTGGATGGGCTTTGAAATCCCTTTGAACACAAACCATTCCATGATTCAATGATCCTCCCTCCCAGAAAGAAATTTAAAGCATAAAATAAAACCGGAATTCGGGCCTTCCACCTCTTCACTGGAGCTAACTGGTTTGGGAAGCCCTCCGCCAGTGGCATATTGGAGGCTTGAACTATTGTTTCTTGCTTTTCCTTTGTAGACATCGACAGTGGCTACTACACTGTCAAGTTTGATTCCCTGCTGCTCAAGGAAGCTGTTGTGGAGGCAGACAGCATCATTCCCCCACTGCGAAGCGAAGATGGCACTGAATCTGCAGAGTCCGATGATGACAGCGCTGATGATTCTGGTTATGCTAAAGGTAAGAGAGTCACAAAAGCAACCTGTGATGCTGCTCTGCATTGCTCTGGAACCTGCTGAGCTGCTGTCCCAGAGCTTTCACTAAGTGTCACACCTCTGATGAAAGAGTGGCTCATCTCTTTTACGTTCCTGAAAGACAGAGAATGGTAATTAGCTATTAAGTTACAGTCGCCACCTAAAATCTTTGTTTTATGCAAATTACCAGGCTAATGAAGGCTGGAGGTTTCCATGGGAATTTCTAGCATGTGAAAGAAGAGGGTATGATATTTTAGAGCAAGTTCTGTGTTCCGAGTCTGTTTCTGATGTGGCCAGAAGAGTTGAGCTAATAAGGGGATCAGGAGACTTTCTCATCTCTGGGAGCTCCATGTTGCTTCGTGACAGGGATACTGAGACCCCAGAGATGGCGAGTGTTTGCTTCAGGTGCCTTGATGTGGTCACTGTTCTGCTGCTGAAAGCTGACATGGAGAGAATCCAAATGGCTCCTTTGAAATTACACAGACACCACTGACCCTCTCTTGGTGCCGTGTTTACATCACAGGGACAAAATTGTGTCCTAGAGCCCTTTACATTTAGCTTAACATACATTATTGGGTCCTAGTAACACAAAATTAGCATTGTGGCCTGGAGGAGTGTCATACCAGAGATGTCAGCTGGAGGCACACAATAAATACTGGATGCCATGGTGCCACATCTTACTCTGGTGGCATCTGTCAGTCTGTATGATCATCCTAGAAGGAAGGAAAGGAAACATGTAAACTTCTGGATGGCTCTGCCTGGAACTATGAGGTGGTTGTGCATTAGATCAAGCGAGAGCTTCCATGTGAGTAGCTCACTGTGCGGCATTCGTAAAAAGTGACACCTCATTAGGAACCAGGTAAGGCTGAAGGAGCTGTTGAGCGATTCTAGGGTGAGGGAAGTGTATTCTGCCTTTTGAGGGGTTTTCATACCATGTGAGTGCCCCAGATAAAGGTTTTGCTTAGCAGGTTTGTCTCTATTTCACTGATTCATCTCTTCTGTGCCACAGTGATAGATTCAGGAGTTCCAGAGAATGGGGAATGGACTCCTGCATGCAGTTCCTCTTTTGGTGGCTGGGAAGCCCATACTCGTGGTATCGGCTCCAAACTGCTCGTTCAGATGGGATACGAGTTTGGAAAAGGTAAGAGGAGAAAGGTGGTCCTGGGGGTGTGAGGGCTGAGTGCCTCATCCTCTCCGTCTCAGGACAGATTCTAAAGCTGGTTAAGAAAACCAACTTTTGTGGATGAAGCTAAGACTTCTCTTAGCTGAAGGCCCTGTTAGACAATGCTCAAGCTATGCAATGAGTCACACCTGTCTGGAAGTGGAAAAGGAAAGGAGGAATAGCTGTTCAGTCGAAGGATGGCTGATGTGTGCACCAGCCCCTGAACAGTAATAGCAAAAATGGGAGGCATTTGGGACTGTGGTCAAGTTCATGATTAAAGCCGTGAGAACTGTTGTGGGATGTGTTCAAAGGCTTTAGGTAGAAAGGAACTGATCTGTGAAGCTTCTGATGTCTGTGTTAAAGCATCTCCTGGCTGTAGATGCAGACATCAAAGCCTGCTGAACTCTCTTCTCACTACACAGGTTGTATTGAGCCTTAGGGGCTTTAGGAGGCCAGTCTGCTGCTTGCATTTGAGGAGCCAAACCAGTTTTAGTAGGAACCTGGCTTGAGAAGCTGATTTTGAGGCTGAACCTGGTTTCACAGAAACCAGCCTGATGGTTGGCCTCAGGCTTTTTATCACTTATCTCCTGCTGTAGCATCCCCTGTGGTGTGGCCTTTGCTGCTCCTCTTGATTCGGATGGCAATTACGGCTTTGCGTACCTTGAAAGCCCGTTTGCTTGTTCTGAGCTTGTGACTCTCGGGTGAGCTTGTGGTGGGAAGTGGCTCGAGGGGGGTGCCCTCGCTTGAAATAATCCCTTGGTGTCTCTCCTCAGGGTTAGGGAAGAATTCTGACGGCCGAGTGGAGCCAGTGCAGGCTGTGGTACTTCCTCGAGGAAAGTCTCTGGACCAGTGTGCTGAGGTGCTTCAGAAGAAGAAGCAGGGGAAGCTGGACCCAGGCAAATCGAGGCAATGCCGAGCAAAGGGAAACAGCTCCGGACAGGCCACTGCGGGTGGCCGAAAGCCTCGCCGCAACGTGTTTGACTTTTTGAATGAGAAGTTGCGAGGGAAAAGCGCTGGGGAGAAGGCTGGAGGGATGGCACTGCCGGTGAGGAACAGCAAAGAGATCTACCATGCCAGCAAGAGCACCAAGAAGGCCTTGAGTGTCCGTCTCTTCCAGACAGCGGAGAAGATTGAACAAACACAGAGGGATATCATAGGAATCCAACAGGCCCTGGAACGCAACATTGGACGGTAGGAAAACATTCTTTTGGGAACTACAGGATGAACTGAGAATTCTTAGTGCTTCTGGGAAAGGGTGGGCTTGAAATAAGGTGTAGGAGATACAGGTGAAACATCTGGATGAGGCTTAAGGGGAAGTGGAAGAGAGAGCACTGAGGAGTGTGCTCAGGCGAGCTTGGATACCAGCAGATGTGTCTGGGGTCCTGTGGCTGGAATTCAGGCTGTGGCAAAGAGAAGAACTCTCTGAGGGAAGGTATTGGAGTCCTTTCCTCTCATGCCCATCTCTGTTGAGCATCCCAGGAGGACATTTTCTAGCCCAGATTGTGCTGAGCGTTGGTTTCTTGGCAGTGATCTCACAGGAGAAGGCAAACGCTCCTGGGATGATGATGAGCCTTTGATCTCACTGTGCAGGGTGACGTTGCCATAATGCTTTTTGCTTTCAGGCACACAATTGCTACAGCTCAGCTGGAGGAGAAGCTGGCTAACGCACACAAACAGCTGGGGCAGCTGCAGGCCCAGGAAGCCAGTCTGCAGCGGGAGCAGAAGAAAGCAGACACCCATAAGAAGATGACTGAGTTCTAGTCTCTGAGGAAGGCATTTGGCTGCAGTGATTGTCCCTCTAGCCAGCTTTGGTGCTCGTGGCCTCAGCCTGAGTGAGCCATCCTGCTCCTCTGGGCCTCGGGCTGCCTGAAAACTGGGCTGAAAAGCAGCAGTTTCTCAAACTGGATGCTTCTGAGCTCTGCTGGGAGTGGGAGGAGCCCACATCCGTCCAGCCCACATCCCTGAGACTTGTGTAAGGACTAGCGGCACGAAATACGATTCTCTGCACTCTTGCACACGTCTTTTCTCTGTTACCACTGCGGTAGCACCTCCATCCAGAACCTGTAGCTGCTTGGGTGATACTGGGTGATAACACTGCTGGCTACGACCCAGGTGAGGAGGGGCTTTGAAAGCCCCACATCCTGCCATCGGCTGTGGCTTGTGTTCACAGCCAACCGACGAACAGGAGTGGAGGCAGAGTCCCAAGCACATTCTGGCAAAGCAGAAAAGGCTTGTGCTGGGTGAAAACAACAGGGGCAAATGGCTTTAGCTGCTCTCTGCCTTCTGAGTTTTGCTATGGGATCTATCAGAGAACTCCATTTTTTGGGGAGCAGTTCCTTGTGCAGGCCTAGTGTAATGAATAGCTGGAAATCTGGCACCTTTGGAGGAGGGTCCTAGTGGCCTCAGGTGTCAGATTTCATCAGTTTGGCTGTGAGAGTATCCCTAGCACGAGGACTTGGCTACATGGTTCCACAAATAGAATGCCAAAGGTGGGGGAATAAGACAGCAGCGTAACAGGTTATCAAACCTCCTTGCTAGGAACAGCTCCACAGAGAGCCTAGTGATTTTTTGTCATCATTACTTGAGTCTTTCTGTCCTAGGTGGCCCACTGAACACTGGTCCTTTCATTAAAGAGCACCAGAACTCAGATCCAGATCTGACTGGGCCCCAGATAGGCACAAAGAGCAGAGGTCTGTATGTGCCCATGCGCAGCCCTGTCCATGGGAGAGCTTTGGGCTAGGCTGGAAGCAAGCCAGACAAGCAAAGTCCCCTTCTCCACAGGGTGGACAGTCTTTGGACAGGGAGGAGGCCTTCTGCCCTAGGTTATGTTCTGTGTTGGTGACAGCCGGTCCTTGCCTCATAGGAGATGACGGTTTGGTCAGACTGTTTCTGATGGAGCTTGTGCATTGTAATTTCTTTTAAAAAAAACTTCACAATTTCGTGCCAGTATCTCAAGGACACTATTTTTTTCTTAATTTAAGAACTCAGTTTCCTTTGATTCTGTGATTCATTTTTCTGATGAAGAGTTTTGCTCCTTTAGTACCACCTTTCTTATCTTTTCCTAAGAAAACTTACTGAACTGTCAGCTGGGGCAGAGCTGCACCTACTCATAGGGTCAGACTGCCAAGCTCACCATAAAGTGTAAGGCTGAAGGAGATACGATCAGAGCTGTTCGAGTCTTGTGGGATTGAGCATTGCTGCAGACACGCCTCAGAAGGCGCAGAGTGACGGCACAAGTAAGCAAGATGAAGAACTACAGAAAATTTGTTGGAGCGACTCTCTCCTCATGGAAAGCGCTTGGATCCTGCTGTGATGAGCGTGATTTAGATGTGAGAGGTGGCGTGGGCTGCCTTCCGGTGTTCAGCATCCGTCAGTTCCAAACTGAATTGGCCATACTACCATCATTGTTCTGAATTTGTGTTCTCCGTGCGCTGGGTTTAACCCAAGGGTTTAACAATGGCTCTTCAGTGCCCTTCCCTCACAAACAACTGTGTGTTTCCCACACTTGAGCGTTGAGTGGTGTCGAGGATTAATGTGCCCAGCTCAGCATGAAGAGGCCTGTGACTGGTGGGCTGAGCTGGGTAAAGAAATTTCTTGGGCTGGTTTTCTGCTCTGACACTACTTGCACCCAGTTCTTAGAGAGAATGATATTATTAGCCCTGTGTCTTGGCTAAGTTGTATTTTCATCCCTTCTTGGGATTTGCACAGCCTTACTTGTCAGACCTCTTACTTCTCAGACTTCTGTTTGAATGGCTGCTGCCTCCCACCCAAGACAGTTCGCGTCCCTGGTAAATAAAGTCGTTCTTATTTTTTCCCACTGTCCTCGTAAGGTGTTGTTCATTTGCAAGGCAATGATGATGTGTGGTAACCTGCTCTTTCCTTATATTCACCTGTGGCTGGAGAGCTGGCACTAAAACCAGCCGGGTGGGAAACGGAGCGCGGCAGAGGGTGCTCTTGTGTGCTGGGTGCCTGCTGAGCCCGTCGGCAGCGCTGCTCGCAGCCAAGGCGGGGAGAAACCCAGCCTACCACTGGGTGAAGCAACCTCCTCTGCAGGCCAGGAAGCGAGCTGCGGTGTGTGCTGCGTGGTGTCTGCTCAGAGCTGCCTGCACTGGAAGGAGCTGAAGAGGAGCGGGAGAGCTCAGATCAAGATGTTTGAGATTTGCAGGAAGCCCTAATTAGGAATATCTGCGGGCTAAAAGAAATGAAATTCTACGTGTTGGCTGGCAAGGAAGAGGGCATGATCAGATTCCCACTCTTCACACTCATCAGCGTTTGAGTTTCAGCACAGTAAGTGGTGTTTGCTTGCTTTCTGGCAGACTTGGGTATCTGCAACAAAGCTAGGGGCTGGAAAATACTCCATAGCCCTGCTCTCTATAGGAATTACTGCCATGTCGGGGATGCAGTTGCAGCGAGCTGGACTGGACAGGCAGGATTCCTACACTGCAGTGGGGCAGCATCGCTGTGCTAAACCTTCAGTGGGCTGCAAGGAGGGCTGCAAGCTTTGTGCTGCTTAATTCTTTGCACTCTGGAAGCATCTGCTCTTAAGAAAAGGGGTTTGAACTTGCTATGCTGCTGGGTCCCATGGCTTGAATCTAGTGGAGCCAGTTATTTCCATAGTGAATGAATCGCTGAGTTCCAATATGTGGAGCATTGCTTTTTCCAGCAGAAATTCCCAGTTGTCTTGTGGGCATGGGAGTAGATTATTTTTCCCTTGTGTGTGGAACAACTCCTGGGGAACTGCTGATCTGACTGCAGGTGAGAAGGCTTGGGAGAGTGTGGTCATTGAAACGTTGTCCTCTGTAGACCTGAAATTATGTAAAACTGCTGAATTTGCGCCAAGAAATCTGCTGTGGTGGGCAGGTGGTTCTTGAGAAATCACGTAGCTCCTTAATACACCTGTCCTGTGTGTTGGAATCTGGCTTCTCATTCCTGCAACACCAAGGTCATGGCAGAGCTGGTGTCGTGCTGTGGCTCAGCACTGCACAAAATCTCTTGAGCAGGTTCTCGACTTCTGCTTAGGAGAGCGTTTCTCTGCTCAAGTGTTTCCCACAATCGCAGAAGGGCGGAAAGAAAGACAAATGCTGCAACGATGTCAGCCTTGACTGAAACTGCACAGTGCGAGCAGGCAGGTCACCTACCTTGAGGTTTTAAAGTTGGATTTCAAGAATATCCACACCATCTCATGAACAGTGAGGAGGACAGAGTAAGAAATGGGCATCCAAGTTTTGTGACGTTTAGGTCTGGTGTTTAGAAATGCAATTGGCCCTTTGTAAATTAAATCCCTCCAGAGGAGTTTGGCAATGAAATCTCTCCTTCCCACTGTGAAAATGGGAAGTGGGTGTGATCTGCCTGCTCCATGCTTAAAACAGTCTTAAGACCTATTAATTGCACCCCATGCTCTAGGGCAGATTCAGGGCTGTTGACTGTGTTGGGGCTTTTGCTTTTCATAAGTGAAAAGACTAAAAAATATCTACTTCTCCTTCTTGGGGCTTTATTTCAGCGCAACTCCCTAGGGTACCCGAGCTGTGTTTGCTGCAGCCATGTTCACAGTCACTGGTGGAAATGAGCTCGTTGTCCTGGTTTCTTGCAAATAGGCTTTTAGTCATCTTGTAGAGTTTCTTCTTGCTGCCCTGCACTGAGCACGGTGTGCGGTTTCATCTGGGTAGATGGATCAGGCAAAATCATCATTACTTAACTTTACAGTAAATTTAACCTTGTTTTCATGAAGCCCAGCTGAGAAACTTGCACCTTTTGTAGGAGTCACAAAAACCTCTGACATCCTGGAGTACCAAACCAACTGCATTTATTGTGCCTGTGCTCGGGTACCACAGAAAGAAGCTGTTCCCTCCTCGCTGGGCTGTGGGAGTGCAGCGCACGTACGCAGTGGCTGCTCTCATCTTCAAAGCCATCTTGACTTGCAGAGCCAGCGCATTACGAAATGCTGTCTGCTGAGCCTCCTGCCCCACAGAACAGCCCTGGGACTGGGAGATCGATAACTTTATTGGCAGGAAATCCAGGTGTACATTTCATGGAGAGTTTGCCTTGCAAACAGCTCTGTCCTGCTTGAGTAGCTCTGGTCTGACACTGGGTTTTCCTCTCAAATTCATAATTCTGGGAGAACCATTGTGTTGTCCCTAAAGTGGCTTCTCCCGTTGACTGCTGAGCCTGCACCAGGCATTTCTGTAGGTCAGAAAATGAGGAGCAACCGGCCTCCTGCACAAGAGAGAGTTTTTCAGAAGAATTTCTCTATATTAATTACAGTTTAGGAAGCGACTCCCTTCATTCTTCAGTCTTAACAAAACGGGGATGGCAAACCCACCCGCTGTGGGATGAGCTGCCCCGCTTGTGCCTGCCTCAGCGTGCTAAAAGCCCATACTTCCATCCGTCCGTGACGCCAGCTCCCACCCATCGTACCCCGGTGTCGGTTTGTCTGCTGAACCTCAGAGCTTGCTTGGTTCTGCCCCGAATGCAGTCGCTTCTGCCGCCCGCGATCCTGTCGCTCTAATGAGCCAAACGAGTTCAGTGAAGACCGTCTAAAGGTTGCAGGTAATCCGTATAATTAATGTGTGCTTTGACCGAAAAGCGGTGTTGTCTAATTAAGACATCATTGGAGAGGGACCAGCCTTCCCTTCCCAGCTCTGATCTGAGCCAGTCTGTCCAGCTTGGTTAGTCCTAAAACCTCTCTGTCTCACTTTCTACATTGAAATAATTCCTCTCCAGGGGCTAAGGCTTCAGTTGGGGAACTTTCCAAAGGCGTGGGAAGTTCTTGATAAAAGGGTGCTACAAGTGGGCAGAGACTTGTGGATTATCGGGGTAAAGATGTGCCAAGGGTGCTGCTGCGTGGCGCAGGGCAGCGGGGAGGGAGCGCGGCCCCTCACCGGGCACTGAACCCCGCTTGCCCAGGGCTGGGGCTGCTGTAGGATCCCTGTGCAGTGGGGTGGGCTGGAGGCTGGCTTCTCGCCCACTGCACGTCTGGGTTTTCCCAGCCAGATCAAGACACGTAAGAGGGTGAGTAAGAGGTGCAGAGTGGGCCGTGCGGGCTCTCTGAGTCCCCAGCCCTGTCCCTCCTGTGGACTCTGCCGGCAGCTTGATCGGTTATTCTTTGAGCCATAATTTAGTGCTGGGAAAATGCCTCCGTCTCCCTTCAAACCAGGCATTTCCCAGGTGCTGGCAGGCACGATAAGAGCTGGCCAAATTTTTGGGGAGCGGGGCATGCATGGAGATGGGAGCAGGAGCCCAGGTCTAAAGCTTGGCACAGGGGAAGCGCTGGCAGCTCTTGCTTTGGGCTATGCAGCAGGCTGACAGCTGAGCGGGGACAGGGACAATGGGATGGGGTGCCACCAAGAGCCTCCACGGGAAAGGCATGGGATCCCCCTGGGATGGGGAGCATCTGCTCTTTGTGTTGGACTCCCTGCACCTTCACACCTCTGCACCTCTTGCTTCAGTCTTGCTGCTGATGTGGTTTGCAAGGGAGAACTTAATCAAGGAAAAAGGCTTAGGAAAGTGGTTGAAATACATTTTCTGCTGAAAGAGGGCATTTTTTACTCTTGTGTCGCAGCACAGAGCGACTGTGGAACAAGGGTTTTGGTGGTGATGGAGATGTGGGCTCCATGCGTGCTGCACTGCCATGGCAAAGAGCCATCCCGGCTGGGCTGGTGCTTGGTCACAATCTTGCAGCTTCTGACCCCAGTGCAGAACCCGCTGGGATGCTGCAGGGAGTGACCCAGCTTCCTGTAAGGGCAGAAGCATCGTGGTGGGGTTTGCAGGGCTCGGCTGGGCTCGACTCAGAGTCCCAGCGCTCACCATGCACAGGGTGACACCAGGGATGCTGGCAGCACTGTCACTCCCACCCGGGATTTCTCCCTGGTGACTCCACAGGCCCCATGGGAGGGGTGGATGGAGCCAAAACCCATGAGGCTCAGAGGGGGAGAGAGCCACTGTGGAAGGAGGGTGCGAGGCTGAAGCTCGCCCTGTTTCCGGGAAGCTGAGTCATCTCTTTGCCCACCTCGCCCAGTCCACCCCTGACCTGCGCTGGAGAGCTGTGTCACCTCCATCCTGCAGCCCCAGGGTGCTGTTCTGGTGACCCAGAAAGCACACTGGTACTTTTGGAGTGTCTCCAGAGGGTTTTGAGGGCCTCTGGGCATCTCCTTTTCAACACCTTTGTGGCAACTTGGGAACTTGAATCCTGTTGGGTTTGTTGGGTGGGTTTTTTTAAAAAAGAAACAGCCAAAATCTGAAGTTTTTCCAGGCATGGAGAGCACCTGCTGCAGGGTGGGTGCATCGGGCAGTGAGAGCAATAGAGGTGGTGTGGCAGCCTTGGAAAGGACAGCAGATGGCCAGAAAATGGGGCCCTTGGACCATGTCCTCCTTCAGAGCAGGTGGACGGACCCTCTTTCTGGGGGGCTGCACTGCAGGGGACCTGGCAAGCCTTGGGGGTCTGCCAAGCACTATCTTGGGCTGTGATGAGCCCAGCAGTGCCCAGCTGCACCCCAACTCATCTTTTCTCTCCCCAGAGCTCAGCACTGCAGCGGTGTTGGAATCAGCTCCCCCATGGCTGCAGCTGGTGGTGAGGGACTGGCGCGGGCTCCGCTCCTGACAGCTGGTGCTGTCCTGGCCCTGCTTGGTGCCCTGGTCTATCTCGGCTCCCTCTGCGCTGTCTGCAGACGGTAGGCACTTCCTGCAGCCCCTCTGCTTCCCCTCCTCATGTTGGGAGCCCCTCAGTGGCATTTGGTGGCTGCACGTGGAGACCCCGTGTGTGCCTGTCCTGAGCTGGCACCACTGGGATCTGCTGCTCTGCCCACTCCAAACGCCCAGCTGCAGCCCCAGTGCAACACTGCCTGGCCTGATCCTGCACCCCTCTCCCTTGTTGTCCGCCACTGACTCCCTGCACCCAAAGGAGCCGGTCCCAGGTGGGGATGGGGGATATGGCATTGCAGGAGGAGCCCCATGTGATGGGCAGGATGGGTGACACCATGGGCGATGCCAGGGATGTCCAGCATGGCTCAGCAGCATACAGGATGCAATTGAGACCCCTGTCAGCACGGATCCAGCTGCAAGGGTGGTGAAGGAGCAGGGTTGTGGGTTTGGGGGGTGCTGCTGCTCCAATGAGAAGCATGCTGGGATGTCCGTCATGGCCAGGTTGGGGTCCTGGGGCATCCACTCTTTGCCCCCAGCTTGGCTGCCCACCTCGGGCTCATCTCACATCTCCTTGCAGCAAGGGCAGGAAGAAGAATATCCCTCCAGATGGAGTGAAGCTGGTGGACGAGGTAAGTGCATGCTGGGAGGGCAGAATCATCCCCAGGGGAGTTCTGGGCACCCCAGCTCCTAGCTGCAAACCTGAGGGTGCTCACTGCCCTCCGTTGCAGTCCCTGCTCAGACAGACACAGCTGCGCTCGCTCAGCAAGTCAGACACAAAGCTGCACGAGCTGTACCGGGTGAAGGCCAGGGATGACGGTGAGTGGCCCTCAAGCTGGGGGCACCGACAAACGTTGGTGGCCCTTGGCAGGTGCCCACAGTCCCCACACTTCCCAGCGAATGTGTCATGGCATGCACCCCACGTGCCATGGTGCTGGTGCAGGGGTTGGTGCTTGCTGCATCCCCAGCATCCCCCCACGCCCTCTCCTCTCCCAACAGCCCAGCGGCCGGCCAGCCTGGATATCCCCTGTGCCATGACCACCGGCCACAGTTCCCTGCACAGCTCCGATGTCGGCATCCTCCTGCACCGCGAGCTGCCCCAGATCCCTGATCCTGAGCCCCCTGTCATCTCCCCAGGCCCTGACCAGACCTACTCCAACCTGCTCTTCTCGCCGCTGCGGAGGCCGGTGCAGGACACTGTCTATGAGTGCCTGGCAGTGGGGGAGGAGGATGCCTCGGTGCCCCCCACACCCACCAGCATCCAAGTGTCCCCCCCACGTGCTGGGCACGGGGCAGCTGATTACGCCTGTGTCCGCAAGGTGAAGAAGACGGTGCTGGTGGAGGTGCAGGATGGGGCTGTGGTGGGGCTGCCTGCAGCCCCACGGTGCTGGGACAGCATTGGTGATTCTCCCCGGTCGAAGGTACAGATCTGGGGGTGGAAGGGACAGGGTCTGGGCCTGGTGCTGGATGGGGCACATGGTGGGCAATGGAAAACCCTGCCTGCCCGTAACATCCCTGTGTGGAGCGAGGTGTAAAATAGACTCCTCTGCATTTTCCAGTGGAGATTTTAGGGGGTGCAGGCAATGCCCATGGTGCTGCTCTCTGTGTTCTGCAAAATGTTCTGTGGATGGTGCAAAAAGTGGAATTCTCAATAGATAATCTGCTGCCAAGATCCTGCTGGGGGCTGTGGGAAGCCTGGGGGGGGGGGTCATGGGAATACCCTGCAGCAGGCAGGGATTGCTCCCAACACCCACCTTCCTTTTGCAGCTGGAAGAGATGTACTCGACGGTGTGCAAAGCCACCAGGAAAAAAACCCAGGTCACCACATCGTCCCCACGGGAGGCGGGTGCTGGGTGGCCACAGCCCCGCCAGGAGGAAGGGTCCCTGTCTGGGTGCTGGTCCTCAGCAGCCCAAGCTCCCCCAGACCCCTGCTATGCGTCCATCAACGACAGAGCCTGGACTGTTCAGGGCCACATCCCTGACCCAGACTACGAGGCTGTGGACATTAACTGGAAGAAGGTGGCAAAACGGGACAAGCCAGGGAAGTCCTGTGTCCCTGAGAACCTGTACGAAAGCGTTGGTGACATTTGGGCAGGGGAGTCCCGGCGAGGTGAGGCCAGGACTGCAGCCAATGGGCTGGAGGTGTACATCACCAACCTATAGCATCCCCCGAGCGGGGTCCGGGACACAGGGCTACTCCACCCCAGCCGGTTCTCCTGTGAGGACAGGCGCAGACAAGACCAACGGCCACCAGAGCAGCTGCAACTGCTTTCTGTATCTATTTTATGTTCCTTTTCTTTAAACACCCTTATCCCACCCCAGCCACTGCCAGCAGTTGACGCTGGAATGCCCAGCAATAGGTGATTTATGTGTGCTGGGTGTCACACAGGAGCCCCATGGCACACGGCTGATGCTGCCAGGAAGATGGGAACCAGGTTGGGACTGGTCGTGTTTTGGGGCGGGTGGTGGCAGGGCTGTGGGCCAGTGCCATGGCCCTGGGCTGCAGGATCAGGCCCCTCATCAGCAGGGTCATGCAATGAGTGAGGGTCTCCATCCTCTTCCCTCTGCCTGGGGGAGAGCAGAACCCCATCCAGCCCCCAGGAAGACCTGAACAGCTTTGCTCCCATCACTGAATGTCCCTGGTTCTGGGGACCAGGGGCCAGCCCCGTGTCTCGGTGCAAGGCAGCATGAGATGAAGGCTCTGCTCCATCCTTCATCACCCACCCCCACCTTTCAGACATGTGCAAGGGTGCCTCCTTGAGCAGCCGTCTCCGAAACACCATTAAAAGGCTGAGAGGGCTTGTCCTTGTCAGGAGAAAATGCTCTAAAGTCCTGGTTCTAGCGGCTGCTGCTGTTGCTGTGGGGTTACAGCAGTGCTGGTGCTGGGAGAGCACCTTTGGGCGTGGCATAACCGTTAGTGTGCCCGCAGAGGTGGTTTTAGACCTCCAAATTGGGGTTGTGAAGCCACCAAGGGCTGCCAAAATGGGTGACCCATTCCAGAGCAGGGGCTCGTTCTGGAACTCTGCACAGGGTCAGCATTGGAGCTGGGGAACATCTGCTCAGAGCTTGCTGCCTGTTCCCCTCCAAGTCACTGCTGTGGGTGCTGCAGCCTTAACGGGTGACAAAAATGCTTGGGCACACTGGATATGTATTCAGAGCCCTGAGCACAGGGCTCTAACTTCCCTCCTCTTTGCCCCACAGAGAGTTTGGCTTCCCTGCCCCAGGGGATGCCCAGTGCCCACAGGGTGATGTGCTTTGGTATCCCTGCCCCAAGGGATGCCCAGTGCCCACAGGGTGATGTGCTTTGGTATCCCTGCCCCAAGGGATGCCCAGTGTCCTCAGGGCGATGTGCCTGGGGGAGATGAGAAGAAGCTGGGATGCAGGTGCTGCATTGATGGTGGCCCTGGTTCTCCTGCAGCCCCTCTGGATGCAGGCCAACCTTGCCTCACAGTGGCCTGGCGTTTGCTAGAGCTGGCTGGGACCCATGGCAGCAGAGCCACCGTGTCGTGTGGCAGACAGTCAGGAAGCCACGTGCCTTCCTTCAGCAGCTCTGCCCCTCCATCGAAGTGGAGAAGAGATTAAAACCGAAAACAAGGCGCTCAGCAAAACCCGCTGCAGGCTGAAGACGTTGAAGCTGGGAGGCAGCTCAGGCGCTCGTGCCGCTTCATCAGCCCCACGCTCGATGCCAAACCACAGCCGCTCCAGATAGAGGAGCCGGCAGCTGCTCCCACCCCCCTCGCGATAAGGGACTCGATAGAAAACGGCGCTGAGCAGCTGGTGCTGAGGCTGCTGCGCTCTTCCTGCTGCACTGGTGTGTGGGCTCCCCCAGCACTGCCTCTGGCTGCATCCGTCCCCTGCTCCCTGTCTCCATCATCCCATCCCAGAGAGTGGTGGAGCACTGGAACAGCTCCCCAGGGAAGCATTCACGGCACCAAGCCTGACAATATTCCAGAAGCACTTGGACAATGCTCTCAGTTGGTGTTGTCCTGTGCAGGGACAGGAGCTGGGCTCAATGGTCCTTGTCGATCCCTTCCAACTTGGGTCATTCTGTGATCCCACATCTTTCCAGGACTGAGTCCCCTCTGCACCACCCGCATCCTCTGAGAAAGCTTTTGGGCTGCACAGGCCCTGTGCAGGATCACTACCTCCTTGCAGGACCAAGATGGGCCTTGCACTGTCCATGGGGTCAGGATAGGGGTATTGCTGTGATGCTTCCCCAGGGAAAGGCAGATTTCACACACTATGGGGCTGTCCCCGTGCCAGGGAAATCTTCTGTTCTCACTGAGCTGAGAGCAGCCAAAGCATCTCCCAAAGCTGCCCCAGCAGCAGCAGGAACAGCCCTGTGTGCAAGACTGCCCGCTTGCCCATAGGTTCTGTGCTGCCCGCAGGGCTCGTCAGAGCTGAACTCAGATTTAGATGAGAGAATAACTAGCCAGTCCTCAGGGAGATGGAAAATGTGCCTGGAGTTCCAGATGGAGACTCAAAAACTGTGTGGAGAATGAAGGATCTACCCTGAAACATCGCCTGGAGTCTCATGGTCCAGCAGGGAAGGCTAGGGCTGGTGTCAGAGTGAGGGGAGTAGGTAGGACTGAGAGCATCCCTCCTCATCCCTTGTGACAGCGGATGTGGGGCCCTGCGGGGTGCAGGTTCCCCACTCTTCTTCACTGCCTGGGATTCCACTGGGGGCTGGGGTCCCTGAAACACTGTGAGGGGACGGTGCTGTGTGTTACTGTTCCTGGAAGTGGGCGTGAGCAGGAGCCTGGCACACACTGCACGGTGCTGCACTCTGTAGGGTGTTGCATGGTGCTGCACGGAGCACTGCCCCTGTGTGGTGTTGCTCGTTACACGGTGCTGCACCCCGTAACGATCTGCACCCCGTAACGATCTGCACCCAGCCTCGCTCTGCAGCCTCTATGGCTCTGCACACAGCATACGACTGTGTGCCCAAACCAGCTCTGCACCCACCCAGCTCCACACACCATGTGGCTCCAGACTCCGTGCAGTCTCATACCCCACGCAGCTTCCCACCCCTATGGCTCTGCACCCCGCTTGCAGGCAGCACGGGCAAGGGCCCAGCAACGCCAGCCAGGTAAGGGGCACCACAGCCCAACCTGGAGGCAGCCGTGGCCAGAGTGTTCAGGTCCCATTGGAACATCTCCCAGGGATGTCAGCACTGGGATACCAGCCAGCAGAGTCACCCTGCACGGGAAGGGGGTCAGGCTGGTGGCACTGGAGCCCTTGTGCAACGGGCAGATGATCCTGGTGGGAGTTGCACAACCCTGCAGCCGGGGAGCCGCCGGCTCAGTGCTTTGGCCTGTGTTAATGATTAAACTGGAGCAGGGGGCGACCGGCAGAGCCACCACTCGGGTCCTGCTGCAGTTATCCCAGCTCCAGCGGGAAGGGAGGCATCGTGCCTGCACCTGTACTGCCAGGCGTGGGTGTTAATTCCTCTGGGGCTGCACTAACGAGGGCTGCGGGGCCAGAACCCACCAGGGCCAGGACAGAGCTGCGGGTGGGGATGAAAGGCTGCTCTGCCTGCTTTCCTTCTCCTTCTGTGCTTCCTGGAGATGCTTCTGGTCTCCAGTGGCAATGGCTCAGCTAGGGCTGGTTTGGGACCCTGTGAGTGTCCTGGTTCCCTGGGGATGCTGCCCTTCACCTGGCTGCTCCGCAGCTTTCCTTGGCACACAAGTGGACCCTGCAAGTGGCTGTGCTGTGGGGACGCCCAGTCATGGGACTTGGCCAGTTTGTTGTGTATTGTCACACTTACAAAAGCACCTGGCCCTGGGCACAGCTCTGGCCACCCATGAGAGTACGGGACAATGGCAGCCTAGGGCTGCCAGGGGGGCAGCCGGGCCACTAGCCAGGTCTACCAGCTGGGCCAGCCACAGGGTCTCTGTCCTGGCCTTCAGGCTTAGGGTTGGTAAGTCAAACAGCAGCAGGGCCTGGGCAGCCCCACGCCAGCACCTGGCACTCGCAGTACCACGGGCTTCCAGGGCAGGTGAGGAGCAGAGTGTGTGTGGGTGCCAGCCTGGGTACCCCAAGCACCCCAGGCATCCCATGCATCTCATGCACTTCCCTCTAGAGGCATCCCTGTCGTTTGGATCTCATTCCTTTTCTCTGGATCCAGCTCTTCCCTCTGGGTCCAGCTCTTCCCTTTGGGTCCATCTCTTCCCTCTGTGTCCATCCCTTCCCTCTGGATCCCATCCCTTCCCTCTGGATCCTTCTCTTCCCTCTGGGTACATCCCTTCTCTCTAGATCCCGGTTTTTGGGGGGGTCGGGTCACGTTTTGGGGGTCGGGGATCGGCTTTTGGGGGGGCGGCTTATGTTTTGGAGAGAAGGGTCGGCTTTTGCGGGGAGAGAGTCTGCTTTAGGGCAGGGTGGGCCGGGTTTTGGGGGTCAGCGGTCGGGATTTGAGGAGGGCGGGTCGGGTTTTGAGGGGAGGGGTTCGAGTTTTTGGGGTCAGGGGTTGCGTTTTGCAGGGGCGGGGCGTGTTTTGAAAGGGGAGGGTCACGTTTTGGAGAGGGATCGGATTTTGAGGGGAGGAGGGTATTGAAGGGCGGGTTGGGGGGGCAGGTCATGTTTTGGGGAGGGTGGACGGAGTTTTGGGGTGGGCGGGTCGGGTAGTGTTGGGTTTTTGGCAGGAGCTCGATTTTTGGGGGCGACAGGTCAGGTTTTGGAGGTCGAGGGTCGGGTTTTGGGGAAGGGGTTTGGATTTTTTGGAGGGCGGGGCGTTTTTTGGGGGGCGGGTCATGTTTTCGGGAGGGTCGGGTCGGCTTTTGGCGGATGGGAGTCTGCTTTTGGGAAACACGTAAAATTTTGGGGGTAAAGATGTCGGGTTTTGGGAGGGAGAGTCAATATTTGGGGAGGGGGGATCGAGTTTTGGGCTGGGCGGGTCAGGTTTCGGGGGAAGGAGTCGGGTACTGGGTGGAAGAGGTCGTTTTTTGAAGGAGCAGATCATGTTTTGGGGAGGAAGCTCAGGTTTTGAGGGGTGGGTCGGGTTTTGAGGGTCGGGGATCCGGTTTGGGGGTGGGTGGATCGGGTTTTGGGGGTCGGTGGTGGGGTTTTTTGGGGGGGCAAGTCGTTTTGGGGGGGGAAGCGGTGGAGTTTTACAGAGGGGAGGCTGGGTTTTGGGTGTCGAGGTCAGTTTTTGGGGACAGATCGTGTTTTGGGGTCCCCCCTGGCTGCGCTCCGGGCGGGTCGCGCGAAAATGGCCGCTGCGGGGGGGGGCGTGGTGCGGCGGGCGGGTGGTGGGCGTATCCCGCCGGGAAGATGGACATCTTACTTCAACCAATTAGAAGCGTCTAAAGCAGTGGGCGGTATCCGGCGCCTCACGTGCTGACCAATCGCGTTGCGCATGGGGGGCGTGGCCTCGCCCGGCGCCCACAGCGGGAGCGCGCGCTCCGCCGCTTCCCCTCATGGAGCCCCCCGGCACCGCCCGCCGCCGCCGCCCCGAACCCGGCGGCACCGAGGTACCGGGGGGAGGCGGGGGCGGCGGTGACAGCCAGTAAAACGGGCGGAAAACGGGGGACAAACGGCTGTGGGGGCGGAGGGGCGGTAGGGGGGAACCCCCGTGCTCCTCCGCCCATCGCCTCCCGGGATGTGGGGTCCCAGAGGAGCCTAGAGTGGTTCTGAGGAGCTTGGGGAGATCCCTGCTTGGGGTCTGATGGAATGGGATCTGCTGTCCTGGAGCAGCCCAGTCCACTTGTGCAGAGCTTCAGGGAATTGCTGCTTGGGATCTGATGGAAAAGCGTCTGCTGGAAAGGGGTGTGATGGAAAGAGGTCTGATGGAGTGGGAGCTGATGGAATGGGATCTCCAGGAAAGGGATCTGCTGTCCTGGAGCAGGCCAGGCTGGTTTTGCAGTACTTGAGGAGATCCCTGCTTGGGGACTGCTGGAAAGGGGTCAGATGGAATGGGATCTGATGGAGAGTGATCTGCTGTCCTGGAGCAGCCCTGTCCGCTTCTGGAAAGCTTCAGGCTATCCCTGAAGAATCCTAGCCTAACTCTGGGGGATCAGCTTGTGATCTGCTTGGAAAGGGGTCTGCCCCTTGCTGCCATGCAGCCAAGAGGATGGTATATTTTGGAGCAGACCCCGTCTGCTTCCTGCTCTGCACAGCTCCAGGGTGATCCCTGCTGGATTGAAGCCCTTTGGGATCTCTCAGGAATCTGCCCCGGAGGGATCCTGTTGCTGCTGACTGTCAGCCAATGAACACGGCTGTCAAAGCAGCCCTGAGGAGCGCACCGAGTTGGATCCCCCCTTTGTAAGGCTTGCAGGAGATCCCTGCTGGATCTGAGCCCAAGGTGATCTGTTCTGGCTTGTAGAGGGATCCACTTGGTCACCAGACTTGTCCAGTGAGTGCTGCTGACCAGGATCAGCTCCTGGCGATCCCCTCGAGAGATCACCTGGGATCCACTTGGAGCTGAATCCACTTGGTGCCGGTGCTCAGCCGGTGATTGCAGCTGACTGGAGTTGACACAGTAGGACCAAGCCTGCTCCCTGCTCTGTGGGATCCCCACTGGATCCTGGGGGATCTGCTTAGAGAGGGATCTGCTTGGTGTTGGCACGTGGTGTGCGGATGCTGCCACCTCAGAGCTGCCCTGCAGGAGGGCATCAAGGTTTCTCCCAGCTTGCTGAGATCCATGCGGGATCCCTGCTGCAGCCTTGAGGATCTGCCTGGATTGGGATCCGCCAACTGCCACCATGCTGGTGGGACTTTGAGAGCAGCCTTGCAGAAGGACACTGGCTCTGAGGGAATCCTAGCTGGATCCCAGCTACGATCTGGTGGGATCCACCTGGGATCTACCCCAGAGGTGCCCACTGAGCAGCTGACAGGGTCTTACCACAGCCCTGATCCAGCTCCCCCGTGTCTGCTGAGCTCAGGGGGGTCCCCATGGGATCCAGAGCTTGGGGATCCCCTGCTGACAACACTCTCTCTCTGCAGGCCACTCTCCCCTGCGGTGTCGGGGCGCTGCCGGCGGGACCCTGGCTGCCACACTTGGGTGAGGTGCTGCCACACCGCGAGCTGGAGAGCCGGGAGGCGATGCTGCGGGTGCTGGATGCCGGGTTGGAGCAGTGCCTGGCACTGCATTCCGCCTACATCCCCGTGCCCCGGCTCAGGTAGGACCATGACAGTGGTGGGGTGGGCAGCGGTGACAGCCACCACCCTGCCCAAACCTCCCACCCGCACCAGCTGCGCTGGGCAAGCTGAGTTTTATTCTGCTGGCTGCGAGAGGAGGACTTTGGCCGCTTGTCTGCAGCACACTGGGGCTCTGGCTGGGAATGGCTGTCCCACGTACAGCAGCACTGAGGGCTCTGCCCGGCCGTGGCCTCGCTGGGTGATGGAGCAAGGTGCCATCTGTGAGCCACATACGAGCCCTCAAGCCATATATGAGCTGTATATGAGACTAAGAGCCATATATGAGCCGTATGTGAGCCCTTGAGCCATATACACAAGCCAGATGTGAGCCCTGGAGCCATATATGAACCATGTATGAGCCCTGAAGCCATATACGAGCCCTGGAGCCATATATATGAGCCCTCAAGTGTTTGCAGTGCCATTGCTGTTGAGGCTTTGCCTTGCTGGCACTGAGCACTGCAACCACTTGAGGGCTTGGAGAGCATCACCGCTATCCAGGTGGGGGGTCCCAGCACCTCGGTGGGTGATGGAGGGGAATGAATGGTCTCGGGGGGGTCTCATTCATCCTCACCTCAGCCTCCTCGCTTTGCTCTCACTACAGAAAACTCTCGGGCAAGGCGGGCATCGATGAGGTAATGGCAGCCACGGTTCTCACCAGCCTCTCCACCAGCCCACTGGTGCTCGGTCACCCACCAGCCACCCTTGCCTCAGGTAAGAGTGTGCTCCTCTCTTGCCCATCCCTGGATATGTGTCCCGTGGCAGGACCTGACCTCCCTTCTCCTTTTCTTCCTTGACAGAACCCGTCGGTGAGATCTGGAAGGAGGTGCCCACCATGTCCTCCAGCTGTAGTAGCAGCAGCAACACCAGTGGGGACTGGAGCTGGGACCCCCCGAGTGACCGGTCCACCCCCTCCACCCCATCGCCTCCGCTCTCCAGCCACATCCCCAGCACCTTCCTGCCCACCCCGATACCGGATGAGGGCCCTGATGAGCCTGATGGCACACACTTTGTCTTTGGAGAACCCATCCCACGAAAAAGGAAGGTGGGTTGAAGTTGAGGATGAGGTTGGGGATGCATTTTGGGATGGAGATAGTGAATACTGGGATGAAGAGGAGGATAAGTTAGGCATGGGTATGATGGGATGAGGATGGAGATGTCAGTGATGCTGGGATGAGGATGGGAAGGAGGAGGAGGATGAGGTTAAGGATAGCAATGACAGAATGAGGTTGGGGATGTGAAGGATGATGGGTATCAGGTTTGGGATGACAATGAGGTTAATTGAGGTTGGGATTAAAGTTGTGGATGATGGGGTTGGAGATGAGGTTGGGATTGGGGACAGGGTGAGGATGGGGATGGGATCGGGGATGAGGCTGCCAGCCTGATGAACTCCTCCGGCAGAACTCCACTAAGGTGATGTTCAAGTGCTTGTGGAAGAGCTGCGGCAAAGTCCTCAGCAGCTCCTCAGGGATGCAGAAGCACATCCGAACTGTGCACCTTGGGTGAGTTTGTGGGGTCTCCCCTGACACCCCCCAGATCCCCCTCAGTCCCCTGACTGAGTCCGGCCATGGGGGAAAAGAACTGTCCCAGCTAGATCCTGCTCTCCCCACAGCCGGAAAGCTGACCTCGAGCAGAGCGACGGTGAGGAGGACTTCTACTACACGGAGCTGGACGTGGACGTGGACTCGCTGACGGATGGGCTCTCCAGCCTGACGCCCGTCTCTCCCACCTCCTCGGTGCCGCCTGCCTTCCCCGGCCCTGAGGCGCAGGGTCTGGCGCTGCCAATCCCCGACCTGGCGCTGGGCTCCCCCCGCAGCCCCCCGGCCCCCCTCGGCCTCTGCCACGTCCACACTGACCACGCCTACCAGGTGAGGATTGAGGAGAACGAGAGGGTCTTCACTCGCTGTGTCACCTCGGGCCCTCCCAGCCGCTTGGTGCCTGTGGTGCAGCCGAGCTGGGGTGCGAAGCTGTGTCCTCTCTTGGCAGGGCTGTCCGGCTCCGCTGCGGCCACCAGTGCCCCCCACTGTGCCCGTCCCAACGCCAGCCAAGCCACCCGCCATCCCCAGGTGAGCCATCCCCAGTGAGCCATCCCCATCCCCACCCTCTGGGGCAGATTCCTGGGAGATCATGGAATTGTAGAATCATGGCATGGTTTGGGTTGGAGGGACCTCAAAGCCCATTCAGTTCCAACATCCCCCCCGCCATGGGCAGGGACACCTCCCACTGGATCGGGGGGCTCAAAGCCCCATCCAGCCTGGCCCTGAACACCTCCAGAGATGGGGCAGACACCACTTCTGTGGGCAACCTGTGCCAGGGCCTCAAGATCCTTGTGAAGAATTTTTTCCTAATGTCCAATCTTCCCCCTTCCAATTTGAAGCCATTCCCCCTCATCCTATCCCTGCACTCCCTGATCAAGAACCCCTCCCCAGGTTTCCTGGAGCCTCTTCCAGTACTGGGAGGCTGCTCTAAGGTCTTCCTGGAGCATTCTCTTCTCCAGGCTGAACAACCTCAACTCTCTCAGCCTGTCCTCACAGCAGAGTTGCTCCAGCCCTTGGATCATCTCTGTGGTCTCCTCTGGAACCATTCCAATAGTTCCATATCCTTCTTATGTTGGGGATTCCAAAACTGGACATAGTACTCCAGGTGGGGTCTCATGAGAGCAGAGTAGAGTGGGAGAATCCCCCTCCATTTGCCATGGTTCTTTAGATTACAGCCCAGGACACGGTTTGATCCCAAAGGGCTGGGATCCAGCTGAGTGCCCTCTCGTGTCCATGTCCCTCTCACCCTGTGATATGTCCCCTCTGCCTACAGGAAGCCACGGGGGGAGGCCAAGAAGTGCCGCAAGGTGTATGGCATGGAGAACCGGGAGATGTGGTGCACGGCGTGCCGCTGGAAGAAGGCCTGCCAGCGCTTCCTCGACTGATGCTGATGCCACCGGTGCCGCCGCACGCGGCATTTCACCCCTTTCTTGCACATTTTGCACTCGAGGTGCCTTTGCGCCCCCCCTCCCGCTACCCTGGGGCCCCCCCAGACTCAGGGAACGGCCCCCCCAAAAGCTTTATGCACACAGATCCTTCCCCAGCCACGGAGCTTGAATCCCCTTTTTTTTTTCCTTGGAAAATAAGCTAAATCTCCCCCCCGGCCCCTTGCCGGCACCGCGCCAGGGGCTGGCGGGGGGCAGCCGGCTGCTCCCCCCATGCCGGGGGCCGCCCCTCAGATAAGCTGTGCCTAAGGCCGGAGGGGCTGGGAAAAGGATGGGGGTTCTGTTCCTGCCCCCCCTCAAGTGCCCAGGGCAGAGGTGGGCGCCTGCCCCCCACACCCCCAAGGGGGTTTTTACTCTTTATATCGTGGTTTCTCTCTACTTTTTGTATCGGGGCGATGCTCCGGGAAGTGCCTGCAGGAACGCGCCCATTTGCACTAAGCCAAACTGCACACACAGGGGCCGGGTTACTTTGGTCTTATTATTTTTTTTCCCCCTTTGTGTGTTTTTATTTTTTAAATGAAATATATGAAAATTCATATTTTTAAATACCCCCTCCCAGGGCTGAGAGCGTGCTGGCCGTGGCGCTGCGGCAGCCTGAGCCCTCTGGCCCCAGGGGGGTTTAACGGGCTTTATTCCCTTTAAACCCCTTTTTTTTCTGGCCCCCAAACCCCTTTCTCCCCTCTTGTCCGTCACTGCAGCAGCTCAGGACTGGGTCTGGCCGCCCCCTCCTCTCCCTGCACCCCATTCCATGCCAGGATGGGTGGAATGGGGGTGGGTGCATGGCCTGGCCAGGGCAGGGTCCCCGCTCCTTGCAGGAGGGGGCTGTTCCCTTGGCACTGGGGATCCTCCCCTTGCATCAGGGTCCCCCCTGCAGAGGGGTCACTTGGGACAGTGCTGTGTCAGGCTGGGCCCCTGCCTGCCCCCGGGATGTGACGTGTTGAATCCAGAAGGAAAAAAAGAAAATAAACACTTGGATTCTTTTCTTTTTTTAATTCTTATGGTTCTTTCCTTCCTCTCCAGACGGGCTCTGCTCTGTGCTGGGGGGGGGGCAGGTCCCAACCCAGCGCTGTCACCATCTCCTGCATTCTGCATGCGTCAGGCTGGCATCGGCCAGGCGCATCCTTCTGGGAACTGCACAAAGGGGATTGGTTTTATTTACAAAGTCCCAAAAAGAGGGAAAGTGCCAACAGCATTGACAGAGCAGGGCCAGGGTTGAGCCCCAGGTGCCTGTTTGGGAGGACAAGGGAGAAAGGGAAAGAAGGGAAAGAGGGGAAAAGGGGGCAAGAGGTGGAAAGGGGAAGGAGGGAGAAAGAACTGGAAAGGGAAAGGGAAAGGGGAAGGAGGGAGAAAGAACTGGAAAGGGAAAGGGGAAGGAGGGAGAAAGAACTGGAAAGGGAAAGGGGAAGGAGGGAGAAAGGGAAAGGGAAAGGGGAAGGAGGGAGAAAGGGAAAGGGAAAGGGAAAGGAGGGAGAAAGGGAAAGGGAAAGGAGGGAGAAAGGGAAAGGGAAAGGAGGGAGAAAGGGAAAGGGAAAGGAGGGAGAAAGGGAAAGGGAAAGGAGGGAGAAAGGGAAAGGGAAAGGAGGGAGAAAGGGAAAGGGAAAGGAGGGAGAAAGGGAAAGGGAAAGGAGGGAGAAAGGGAAAGGGAAAGGAGGGAGAAGGGAAAGGGAAAGAAGGGCGAAAGGGAAAGGGAAAGAAGGGCGAAAGGGAAAGGGAAAGAAGGGCGAAAGGGAAAGGGAAAGAAGGGCGAAAGGGAAAGGGAAAGAAGGGCGAAAGGGAAAGGGAAAGAAGGGCGAAAGGGAAAGGGAAAGAAGGGCAAAAGGGAAAGGGAAAGAAGGGCAAAAGGGAAAGGGAAAGAAGGGCGAAACTAAGAAACATACAGGGAGAAAGGGAAAGGGAGTGTCAGCCCCATCCTGGGCATGCAAGGACCCCACGGCAGGAGGGCTGCGGGGCCCTGCAGCAGTGTGGCTGCAGCCGGGCGGTGCCACTGCTCCCGGTGCCGGATCCGTGCATGCAAAAGGGAGAAAAAACAGTAATACATTTTTCAAAAACCATCAAACCAAGACAAAGTAGCAGCAATTTCCCAATTTATTGAAACTGATTGATTTCTGCAGGTATGTCTAAGCTAAATCCCATCACAAAGTCATCCCAACTGAGCGGCAACGCCGCCAGCACACCCAGCTGGACGAGAAACCGGGAGAGCAACTAGAAAATAAAGTCATATTTACCCAAACTACATTTACAGAAAATCAGTACGACACAGCCATGTTCTCCCACCGACTTCTGGTTCCTAAAATCTCCTCAACCTCCCCAAAATATTAAACACATCTTCAATACAAACACAGGTTTATAATAATTAATATAAAGTCAGTATAATATAGAATATTCCCAGCAAAAAAAAAATAATCAACAATCTTCAAACACTGTCCTCTTTTTTTGTTTGTTTGTTTAGTTTTTTTGTAGACAGGTTTAAAGCACGTTGAAAAATAAATATATATGAGAGCATACACACAGCACTCGTACTATGCAGGACTGGAAAAAAAGAAGGCAGGGATTCCAAACACAATACAAGATCTAAAAAAATCCGGGAACCATGATGTATGGCTTTCTTCGGAGTCGCACGTCTCACAGAATGAGCTAAAATAAAGATTATCTTTTATAATATTGCAAAAAATTCCAGTTTTTGCATTATTTTCATGGAGTTTCTTTGCTAAAGGGCGATGTGCAAAATGGGAAGTGTTGAGGCGGGGGTGGCCGGGGGGCCCAGCCCCAGCGGGAATCAAGGACAGGGATGGAGACCCCAGCCTGGTCATTGACCCCCAAGATCCACCGAGCCCAGCGCAGCTCCAGGCTCTGGAGGAGCGGAGTGTTTGAAGGCAGGAGACGAGAGAGGGAACAGAACGGGACCACGGGTAGGGTGGGTTTCCTTTTGGGTGAAAAATCTTCCTTTTGTAGCCCAAAACATGGATTTTTGATTAAAAAGAGGACAAGGACAGTGACTCTGCAGACCTCCATCACACAGCCCCCTTCCCCTCTGTGCAAAGTCCCCCCCCGCAGCTGCGAGGCTTCAAGGTGATCTTAAGAACGTACAAAACAGAGGAAGTTATGGGTTTTAAATTCAATTTTTGTATATTACAAATTGACAGGAGGCCATGCAAGAATTGACTTGGTTTTCATTGTTCCAGATCTTCTCCAAATGCAACACCAGACCAAAGGCCTCCTGCATATTCCTTAGGGACTCTCCCAGGGGGCAAGGGCAGGACAATGCTGTTTCGCATCCTGTTTCGCGTGAGGTGGTTGCAAAGCCTGGCTTGAAATGCTCCCTGCACTACCAGCACACTTCCATATATATAAAAGGAGAATAATAAAGAAATCTGGGGAGGGATATTTACAAGCACATATGGATACTGAACAAAAATCAGGTGCAAGTTATGGAGACCAAGTGCATTGTTTTTTCACCTCTAAAGGAGTTATTGTTTTGAACTAAATCTGTATATATACATATATATAGGTAGAAAAACTTAAAAAAAAAGAGATCCTCAGTGAAGTATACAAAGCCCTGAAGGGGAATACAAAGAAGGGATGCGAGAAGTTGCTCGGCCAGAGTTGGACGGCCCAGGCAGAAGGACTCGGGGTTGGTTTAAATCTCGCAGAGCAGAAGTTTGCATAGGCAGTAGATCCGAGAGGCGCTCGCAGAGGAGGTCGAGAGGTCTGGTTGCGCGGAGCAACTGATGATGTTTTATAAAGTGTCAGCATTAAAAAAGCCCAAATTCCTTTTTGGAATCCAAGCCTCCCAAAGACTAATTCACACGTTTCCAAAACTGCAACATCTCCCTCCCAACAAAGCACTCATGCATGAGATCCCACCTGAAGCCCTGTATCCAGTTCTGGAACCCCAACATAAGGATATGGAGCTGTTGGAACGGGTCCAGAGGAGGCCACGAAGATGATCTGAGGGCTGGAGCACCTCTGCTGTGAGGACAGGCTGAGAGAGTTGGGGTTGCTCAGCCTGGAGAAGAGAAGGCTCCGGAAAGAATTTTGAGCAGCCTCCCAGTACTGAAAGGGGCTTCAGGAAAGCTGGGGAGGGGCTCCCTGAGCGCAGGGATAGGATGAAGGGGAATGGTTTTAAACTGGAAGGGGGAAGCTTTAGATTAGACATTAAGAAGAAATTCTTCATGATGAGGGTGGGGAGGCCCTGGCACAGGTTGCCCAGAGCAGTCATAGCTGTTCCCTCCCTGGAGGTGTTCAACACGAGGCTGGATGGGGCTTTGAGGTCCCCTCCAACCCACCCCACTCCATGACTATGACACACATCAAGTGTGAGAGTGGCTGGATTTGGTGCACAGGGTACGTTAGTGATGGAGAAGCACGTCCTAAGTGGCAACGGTAACACTAAGTCAGCTTTTAGATGGATTTTCCTTATTTCTCTCCCTTTTTGGATTTACTTTTGCATCCTGAGCACTGTGAGCCTTGAAACAGCACTGCTGGGAAACACTTTGGGAAGCCACCCAGCTCAATGCCTACCCGTGAAAAAAATAGGAAAGAAAAGACAAGAAATGAAATCAAATCTTTTTAAAGCAGTTGCCAAGTGAAGCAAAAAGCCCCATAACTCTGATCACACAACCCGAGTCACCCAGGGGCGAGGGCCGGGAAGTGCAAGGAAGAGGAGGAATCGGACCGACATCTCCTCCTCCTCCTCCTTGGAAGGACGACAGTGGCTTTGGAGCGGGAGGGTGAGGCGGAATGTCACAGAAACCAGAGGGGCTTGAATCGTTTGGGGTTAAAACTTCTTTTAAATAGATTTTTACATATAAAAAGCAAAGCTACAGGTATCTAAGCACTGTATGTATTTGTCTACAGGTAACAGAGAGGCTGCAAGGTCAGGGCTGCAGAGACTCCCTACCCTGATATTTACAGGATAAATGTCAATAAATACAGAGCCCGTGCTCTAAGAGGCTGCTGTCGGGGTGAGGAAGCAGCGACCCTGCTCTGGGACCCCCACAACAGCCATGAATGGTGGGGAAAAAAATATACAATGGTCCAATCGTCCAACACCGGGTTTGTTTAGGCCTTGTAAAACGCGGTAGGAGGGCTCTGCAAGAGGCTAAAATGCAAAATTAGATGGTTTTTACAGCTTAATAAAAATGTTTCCAAATGACCCTACTGCTCTTTTCTTTAATTCAAAGAGGTTTACCCACGCTCACTGGCTAAAAGCGATGAGTCCCACTGAACTGTTCAACACAAAGGACTGGCAGCAGCAGCCGAAGCTCGCATGGCCTCACCAACCAAACAGGATTTCAGGAGAGACCGTGTTTTCAAATAACTGACACACACCCAAAGTGATGGATCAGGAGCCTGGGAGCCACCAGAGGCTCCCAAGCAATAGCAATCGGCAGCATGAACCAGGGTGATGCACCCAGAGGCTGTGGTGAGTGTCTGCAAGGAACTGAAGAAGAGAGCAAGGAATCAAACACCATCAACCTGACACACAACCCTTAAATCAAGGAATGAATAAAGAACCGGGATCAATGCTCCCACCACACCCCTGGCACCGAGTGGCTTAGATGCTTAAAGATTATTTGCTTTACCGGGGTTTGCGATACAATGAACTTGGTACTTCCTTTGCTGGGTGGAACCATGCTGTTCCTTAAGGACCACCAGACCTGCAGAAACACTCTCCACCCTGCAGGGATTGCCTGTCCCACCCCAGGAGGAAAATAGCACCGTTAGTCATTTGGCTTTCTGGTAACAGGTTGTCCCTTGTGGCAGGGTTTAAGGTACCATCACCACATACATCATAAAATTGTTCCGTGCAAAGAAAGAGTGAGGTCTTCAGCTTTGTTTTCAAAAGCACCAGAAGCAAAGAGAAGCTGCTTCTCAGGAACAGGGCAGTTCCAGCGCGCTTTGCTGCTGTTATTTAGGTGGAGCTGGAAGAAGGCAACAGTGGCCAATACAAACAAGGAGAACCCAACTACCTGGAGCAGACCAAGAGTCTGTTGGGAGACACTGGGAGAGAAACCTGGCTCTTACTTAAAAACAAACAGGTTTATTTGAGAATTCACATGGAACCAGTGCAGCTAAAGCTGAAGGTTCCTGTCATGAATTAGGCAGGTGTTACGCCTACCAAGGATGAATGACAATTTTTGGATTGGCAAGGAAGAACAATGTTCCCAGGTGAAACCCTGGCCCCACCAAAGTCTGTGGGACGGGAGCAGCAAGATCACATCTAGCTGGGATCTCCAATCCTTGGCTTCTTGTGTTTCCTGTTTCATCCTGCACTTTGCTAAATGCCTCAGTTTTGCTACGGTTTGCATATATTTATGAAAAAGGCAGCTGAGCACAGGGAGAAAAGTGAAGATCTTTGTGGAGAAGAACAACAGGTGGAGAACTACCTGTGTCCTTCATAGCAAAAGGTGCTTCTGGAAGCACCGATGTGCATTTCAGTCACCGCAGATAACCAAGGCTGGAAGACGGGATGCGGTAAGACATCAGAAGGTCCAAGAAAGGTCATCATCTTTCTTTTTTTGATGGCGATTCTCTTGGAAGCTAAGAAGCTAAGACAGGAACTTGTAAGGCTGTAATCTGACTTGCCTTTTGATCTATTTGGCTCCATCAAAACCAACAAAACCTCTCTCTGACTAACTGCAAAATGCCTGTATCATCAAGGCAAGCCCTCCAACAAACACACCAATTTGCTTTTACAACGTCAGCTTGTAATTCCACTGCTGCTGGGATTTAGCATATAGACCAGGTGTTAAATAAACAACAATCACCAAAAAACCTGCTGCGGACACCAAAATCTCCCCAGTATTTGGTTCAGGGTGGGAAGGACAGGAAGACTCATGCTTCACCCAGCCTCCCCATCGTGCAGTGCTCACACCTGCAGGAACTCCACCTCACTTGCATGCAACCTGGCTGGCTCGGCCAGAGCGACGGCCGCGGTCGGGGTCCTTCGGGAAGGGGCAAGGGGGAAGGCAAAGTCAGTCGCGTCGCTGGAAGCGACGTTGCTAAGACAGTATCTGAGTGGAACAGAGAAGGACTTGTTTAGAAAACGTAAGAGTTATTTTGCACACATGGACGACAACAAGGCTACTTAGTTTTTCCAACATACTCCTTCCTCCCCACCCTCCCTCCCCTACAAACAACAGAGTGAAACCAAAAGAATTCCTAAGAAATCCAGGTAAATTCCTTGTCATTCTCCCCAGAGTTGTCCTGCTCCTGTGGAGAGTCGACATCTTTGTCATCATCTAAAATCACATCATCTTGTGACATTCCCACATCATCCTTCCACTTGATGTCGTCATCATCTCCCATTTCCTCGTCTCCCTCCACTTTGATGTCATCCGGGTCTTCCATGTACTGGCCTTCCCCGGGGTAGCACTCGTCTGGAGACCCTTCTCCCCCGTTGTGGTCCAGGTGAGCAGTGATGCCACGACCAGAGCAATCGGCACAAACCCCGTGGCGGCGAGAGCCGTGCTTTATCCCCACGCTGGCTGCAGACATGAACACTCGGTTACACACTTTGCAGACGTATTTTTTATCTTTGCTGTGGACCTGGAAAAGGAAAATTATTAGAAAAGTTAAAGCTGACAGAAACTGATAAGAGCCACAGGGAAAGACTCACTCCCCTGCCCTTCTGCAAAGGCAAAACCCCCACAGCCTACAAGAGCAGCCTTAGACTGTCATGGGCTTTCATCATGCACTCAAACCCACCCTGATTAATTTAGCCCTGTAGTGGTGTCACCCAATGGAAAACCCTTTGGAGCCAGCCTTTTTATCATCACACCAACAGTTCTGAGAAGAAAGTTCATCACTTAATTTCCTTCTCCTCTTGTTGTTTTTCTGGGGTGCAATAGTTGCATTCCACCATCACCACGTGGAAAATCTTAACCAGGATAAACCCCAGCAGCTCGAAGCACAAGGGCTCTGCAGGCCAGAGCAGAACAACTCACAACCAAACTGACATTAACGTCTTCCTAATTCTGCTGTTTTGCTCCTCATCCCATTGCTACCAAGAGCCAATAAGCAGGAGCCCTGTTAACTCATCCTGTATCTCTAAAAAAAAGCAGCTGAATGCACTTATCTTATTTCTGACCACTCTGGTAGCTGAAAAATGGCTCGTGATGAATATTTCTGTGCCATCACTCACATTGCCTTCTGTGTCTGAGAACAACAGGCACACAGAGCTATTGCACTGGCAGAATAGGCACTAAGTGGGAAAATGCTCTGCAGGACACCAGAAATCACTGCAAGATCCAAACTTCACTGCACAATGAGCAAAATGACACACTTGGAGAAGCACAAAACCACTTAATCCAAGGTGAAATCATCATTGGCTATCTTCACCACATGCGGAAGGCAAGGAGCTCACTCAAACGTTCACCTGCTCCTCTCTCAAAGGAGACAAGCAGTGCAGTGACAGCTCCTGAATTCCACCACGAGAAGCCTTGTAGAGTACTTTCTTCATATATGTGCATATATATACAAAATACATATATATATGCATTTTATTTATATATAGAATAGTTGAGTTGGAAGAGACCTACAACAATCATCTAGTCCAACTGCCTGACCACTTCAGGGTTGGCCAATATATCTATATATTTTCTCTTTTATTTATATCTTCTTTACTTTTTAATATATATAAAAAGGCAAAGCACCTGACAAAAGTCTATCCTTTAATTTTCACGTGTATTCATATCTACATCTGTATATCTTTTCTGCCAGGAGGCTTTAGTGTCTATTGTTTCCTGCAGATAGATCATTCCACTGAGAACCACAACCCCCAGTTCTTTGCCAGAGCAGGGTGTATGGTGCCGCAGGGCTCTGGTGGCTGCTCAGGGACAGCCAGGGACAGGCACTGGGAGAGGTTCTAGCTCAGGCACAAGGGCAAGGTGAGTGCCCACCAGCCACCGGGACACGCTGCAGAAGCAGAACAGGATCCACCTCGTGATACTCTGTTAACAAACATTCCAGCGAGCAGTGATGTGGGGCTGTCCTGAACAAGCCGTTCCGTGCACACTGTCAGCTACCAGAGCCTCTGGGCACATATTACCTCTGCCTAATCCTTTACTGAACTCCCTTACTCCTTTCAGGCTCACCACGGCCCACAGGAAAGGTTCTGCTGGTTAAACATGCCTTGCGCAGAAAGGCTTCTCCTTTTATTTTACACACTTGCCCGCTGAGGCCGTTGCCTGCTCCTACCCCAGCACAGCATCACCTGCTCTTGCAGCCAAATTCCATGTAACCCTGCGCTTACTGCTCATCAGGAACATCCAGCGGAGCTAAAGGTATTTGGGAAGAGGATAAATTGACCCGTCTTAGCCCTGCAGCCCTCACTCCAGCAGGACATTCACTCCGTTTTTGTACTGCTCTGGCCCCAACTGTGTTCAAAGCTCTTTCGATCTGCTCCAGCTCAGGTCCTGCTCTGAGCTATCCCCACACTGCGCTCTTCAACCGCATCCAGCAAAGTCGTTGTATTTTTTTATTTTTAAACTACGTGTAAGCTCTTTTTAGAGCAGCTGGACAGGGCCAGTCAAAGTCCTCTAATGGGATCTATAGGTATCACTCACTTTTAACTGCTACAAGAATGACTTTCAGGGATCAAAAGCTGAATAGTATGACAGAAAGTGGCCAAGGACACAGAATAAGGGCTGAAAAAGCCATACATAAAAAGAAATTATAAAGCAGGTACTGACACCACGCAAAACTGAACTGTTCCAAACCTGCTTATCTGCTTCCCTCTTCTCCAACGCTGACAGTTCAGTCAGCACATCCAGAATGAACAACATAGAATTATGAACAGTTTGAGTTGGAAGGGATCTTAAAGCTCATCCAGTTCCACTTCCCTACCATAGGCAGAGACATCTCCCACTGGATCAGGGTGCTCAAAGACCCATCCAACCTGGCCTTGAACACCTTCAGGGATGGGGCAGCCACAACTTCCCTGGATGAAATAATTATAAAAATTATATTTTATAATTATATTTTTAAATCTATAGAAAACTTGGTGATTATTGCAGGTGTTACACTGCCTGTGCAGCTTGCTTGATCCCTGCTGCCGTTGCCAAAGCTGTGTGCCTCTTCCTGGGAGGGAAGAGCTGCTACTGGATCAGCTGGCAGCCAGCTGTCTGCTGGCAGCACAGCACGGCTCACCAGGTGATGCTGCCCACACTGGGTCCGTGCACCGTGATGATCCAGGACGAGTTGCTATGGTGTCCAAACCCCCACCATCTCCCACCGCTCTCTTCCGTGCGTGTGCGTCCATCCGGATGAGTGCTCAGCCATCTGCTGGGGACTGCCTGCTCCCCGCGATGTCCCTTCGTTATTTCCCTGTGGTTCTGCTCCCTGGGAGGCAGATCCAGGCTGAGCTTAGCCCTGCTGCACGCACACGGATGTCAAGATCCGTTCCTAGTTCTGCAGCAGGAAATACATTGCTGTGCCAGCTGGTTTCTGCCATCAGTTCATGTCTGAGAACTTTCCCCTTTTTTATAATTTTTTTCAAAAATCTAGCATGTTGCGAGCACAAGGCTTTAAGGTTTTCAAGGTCCCTTTCAACCCAAACCATTCAATGATTCTATGATTAAATAAATATTTTTTACAAAAGCTACTGGAAGGAAACAGCAGCTCCATGTGCAAACAGAACCGCTCCTTCCCATCAAAACTCATCCCACTGGTTTGAAGTCAGCAGGTTGTGATGCTGTGACAGACCAGATAAGAGAGCTCAGTGCACACAGAGACATGGCATTTCCAACTAGGATCACAGGAAGTTTAACTTGTTTTTAAGCTGAAAACCTTGAAGGTGTTGCAGGGGTAGCACTTCCTTCTGCAACCAGCCTGTTTGCTGCACCGGGGTGGGAAACCTCTGTTTATGCTCTGCCACCACATACAAGAGGCACTTAAGACACAAGGACTTAAGAAAGAAAATCTTGTTTATGCATCAATATTCCAATTCAAAAACTCAAGTGTTTCTAATTTAAATTTTATATAAAGACTACAAAAATCTGCTTTTTAATCTGAGTTAAACAAACTAACCCATTCCCTTTTATCTTTGGTTATCAGCAGAGGAACTGAGAGAAGCAAGGGTTTGGTGTGTTAAACCTACTTCCTTTTCCTACATGTTATTTTTATAACACATTATTTTCATTTGATGTGCACCAGCATTCACCTTCACAGATTTATCCGAGAGCTGACAATTAAGCCCTCAACATCACACGCACCAGAAAGAAGATAACAAGACAAGCAAAACCCACAAACCTGGCAGCTCATCTTGCCACAAGTGCTCCAGGCAGCCTCCACTGCTGCTTTTCTAAACAACGACTGCGGTGCTGTTTGCATATGAGAAATTGCTCGGTTTTGTAGTGTAATTTCAAAAGAAACTTCAGATAAATAATGAAACTGGAATTTTTCTGAGCCCTTACAACAGCATCAAAATCAAACCCCAAATCTCTGTCCTCTTCTCTTTAGTGTGCCCATCCTGAGATACCTCGGAGTCGTTTATGGTTCTCTGGAAACGAAAACACCACCACGCATGCCTTCTTACCAAAGTGTGTCGCTTCATGTGCTCCCGGCGCGTGAACTTCTTCCCGCAGATCTCGCAGGGATAGGGCCTCTCTCCCGTGTGGGATCGCATGTGTCTCTTCAGGATGCACTGATGCATGGCTGAAAAGCTGCAGTAGGGGCACTTGAATTTCTTCCTGATGACTGTGAACTCGTTGACTGCAAGAGAGCAAGGAGAACCTACAGGTTACTCTCAAAACGTCTCTAACTGGTCAGTCCTGTTCAGTATTTCACTATTATATTAACTTACTGTGAAATCACACTCTCACTTCTTAACCATCTACTTTTTTTTAATCCTCATAGTATATTATTGTGCTTTTAATCCATACCCTGTATTACTGCACTTATACTACATTATTAAAGCTAAGAACTTCAAGTACCCCATTCAGAGCAGCTTTTGAACACACCAGTATACAAACACTTAGCAGCAGTCTGAAATACACATCGCCTATTGTTTGCTGAATATAAGGGGGCTGACAATGCTGTAATTTTGATTTATTACAATGAATTATCCTAAATATCAAGATCTAAAATGCTAATGCTGTTATTTGTGGGAGAAGCAGGAAGCCATGAACAGAAGACCCCAAACGTAACGCCCCGACAGTGCCGTGTGCGTTAGCGCTTCCCATGCTCCAGTATTCCAAAGAGGGTGCAGAGACCAAAGTTTCCCAGAAGAAAGAGGACAGTTACAACAAACATACACTATGTTATCACAACTATCATCACCACTGCAGGGTGGAGACAAAAATACAAGAGGCTGCATGATGTTGAACTACAGCATGACCCTGCAAGCCTCCTGACACGACAACTGTATGCAGCCCCTCATGAGTGTTTTCTGTCCTCCCCACCCTATTTTGCTGAACTATAAAAGGGACGAATCCTTAGAAGCCATTCTGACACTGGATTCTTATCTGCTCGCCATCTCCTTAGTAGTGCACCCCGGGGATGTATCCGGTACCGACAGCCAAAGGGCTGAATTTGCAGAAGACGACAGGTGGCAGCTGCCTTGGTTTTCCCTCCTCCAAACAACATGAAAGGGCAACATGCAAACCGCAGCAGGTTTGCACAGAGGATTTGTCACTCCCTGAGGACATTCACCCACTGTGAGTCTGAAAGCAACTGTACACCTGGATATGATTTTAGACCTCCACGTGGATATGATTTTAGACCTCTACCTTCTAATACTGCTATTCCTTTCCATTACTACATTACTTCTCACCCACTTTCCTGATTATTGTTATTCCTCAATATAGTGTTTACACAACAAAGTGGGAAAAAAAGAAAGCAGTTCTCCCTAATCACCCTGAGAACTCTATTGAATGGGTCTGGGTGAAGGCAAACAGTCCACATAGGAGAGCTAAGGGATGAGGGAAATACTGGCCCTATGCAAGGGCTGCCACACACTGAGTACTCTGCAATATCCCTACATGCTTATCGGAATGCTTTCTCCCCCAGACGCCCTGCTGAGCGCACAGTGCGAGCCCTCAGCCTGCCCTGGCAGTTACACTGCACGCTGAGACACAGGTATTGAAAAACAGCCTTTTTTAAGCAAGCCATCAGGCCCGTGGACTTGTGGGCTTTTTTCCCTCTCAGATTTTTTTCTCTTTTATTTGCAACACAAATAAAACATGAAAAGTAACCAGATTTGTCACTCACAGAGAACTACATAATGCTATTAAGAGACATCTTCATAATCAGAATAAACATTTCAATCTACGCTCACCTTAAGAAGTTCTAAAAAGTCTTTTATTGTTTAAACGCAGGCTGAAAGCAAAGGTCAAGAACCTCAAAGCTGCCATGATATGAATTTTGTCTTAGCATTTGTTTTGACCGCTTGGAATGAAACCTGTCCTTCACACAGGTAACTCCATGGAAAAAAGACTTCCTTTGACTAGCACGATCCAATATCCTTCTACTCTTTCCTTGTGCTCCTAACTCACTGTGTTGGGCTGCTCAGTAACTGTTGTGGCCCAGCCTACAGGAGCTTTTTTTTTTGTGGTGGTTTGAAGGTGTTTTCAGCAGATTTGTAAAACTGCCAAGAGAGTTTTCTAGCCCAAAGGGAAAAAAAGGATGCACCTGCTCACCTGGGCCATGGCTGCAATGCTGCTGACACAGGGACAGAGAACATTTATGAGTATTGGACTCACCTAGCAGTACAGGTAACACCCTGCCATTGGGCAGTTTGGAAGGGCTGGTGTCAGGTGGCTGCACCAGTGCTGCCTTGGGAACTTCCCAGACGAGACCCTTCAGCACGGCCTGATGTGAGGCTCTCACTGATAATCTCACAGCCCAGCCCTTCTCCTGCCTCAATCCCATCTGTCCGTTCACAAGGGTTCAGATTGTTTTTAGAAAAATGGAATACGGACATTCTTCCTCTGTTATATCACATGAAAAGTACCTTTTGCTTTACCTCCTCCCTCGGATTTGGCACCCCTTTGTCTGCACAACCAGAGGCAAGGAGCTCACTTTCTTCTACAACAACTGCCAGTTTTATGATACAAAGCTCTTTATGATAAAAAGTTTCCGGTAATTATTAGCTCGATTATTAGCGCTAGGCCACCCAAACACCTATATTCCCCAGGATCACTGTAAACCTATTACTATGGAGTCTAGACAAGGCAAGCAAGCTCTAAGCTGATCAAGGGAAGTCAAGAGGGGACATGGAACACTCTCTTCTCCAGTTCAAGGCCACATCCCATGCTGAAAGAGCACCAACATGCTGCACGTGACGAGCACAGCTTGCAGGACGAGCTGCTCAGCAAGGCAGGTTCAACCACCTCAGAAAAACCTGACGCATAGATCCTGACAGCAACCAGATCCCAAGATTACAAAGCAAAAGCGCTTTAGAGAAGAGACTATCACAAAATCCCTTATTTCCTACATGGTCGGATTGTACCTGACCCCGTCATTTCCGAAATGCCCAGATGCCTCTGCTCATTCCCACTCTGTATTTGCCCCTTCACTTTACACTTGAACTCCTGCAGAAGCTGGAAAGGCAACTCCAGATCATCGGCAAACGCCCCACAGTGACACCCACAAACATCTATGCTTTCGTGTGTCCAGCACATCAATGGATTTCCAACAGCGTATTCCTAATGCTTTCTCATTTCAAGACTCCTCATGCCTACTTTTCCCTGCATTCAGCTGAAATCACTCCAGAAAAACATTTTCAGCCTCTAGTATACTTGTGTTTAAAAAGCCACAGAACACTTTTTGCAGCTGTAGTTTTATTGAAAACTAATTCTTTTCACCAAAGAGCCGCTAAGTTCTTGTATCTACAAAAATAAACACCTGTAAAAAACAGCATTGATAGAAAAATAACCATATTGCAGCATTAACATTTTCACAGTGCTGGTAAATACATGCACCTGAAAGCACATATATTTAACAAACAGACAACAACTTCTGCAGATAGATCATCTTTTGTCTAATCACAGTATTTTATAGAGGTTATGTAAAGCAGCAGTAAGATCCTAAGAAACAACCTTTAGGATGATCATCCAAGACTGTTGACAGCAACACCACAAGTAACAGCTACTGGACACAACCCTGGGAAGAACAACACCAAGAATGGGATACAAACAGGGCTGTGACTTCACTGGAATACTGACAGAAGATGTGCAGGTTTAAAACCCACACAACAGTGCTTGGAGAAAAGCCTTTGGTGTTGTCATCTCAAGTAGATTTACTTATTTTGCTGAGGCTGTTGAACAAAACAGACTCCTACATCCCTGATGAGAGAGAAGGGAAAACACCATCCATTTGGTATTAACCCTGCACACCATATGCAGTTTATAACCCCTAGAATACTGCACTTTTTTGCTTATTGTGAAATAGCTTCACTAACTTAAAGACAATTCTCGTCCACTTATTCTTATGATATTTCATAGAATCACAGAATCATGGAATGGTTTGGGTTGGAAGGGACCTTAAAATTGATCCAGTTTCAGCCTCCCTGTCATGGGCAGGGACACCTTCCACTATACCAGGCTGCTCAAAACCCCATCCAACCTGGCCTTGAACACTTCCAGGGAGTGTTATTTAAGGTTATAAATGTCAGGACGCAATTTAACTGTCAAAATTACAACTCCCATCATCTTCCCGTGCTGTTTTCTAACGGGAAAATCCTGTTTTTAATGAGTTTTCTACAGTGAGTCTGTAAGCCTCTGCTACCTCATACCCTTTGGTTCTGACACTTAAAACACTACTTCTGATCCTGAAGGGAATCACTGGAAATTCCAAGTGCTGAAGTCAGGAAGCGCTGAGGCACTGGCCAAAGAACATACTACTTAAACCTCAATTAGAGAGAATGAGTTGATCTGACTACAGAAAAGTAATTCCATGTTGAATTATATTCCCAGATCTGAGAAAAATGAACAAACATGACAAGTCATTAACTATTATCATGTGAACGAAGCTCTCAGAAATTCGCTGAAATGACTTTTGCTGGCATCTTGTTTTTGTGATTCCGACAAATGCCACCAGCTGCTCCCAAATTATCAGGTAAGGCTTATTTTGGTCACACCTTTCTCTTCTGGCTCAGCTTTCTCCTTTCTCACGTCCTGGTTCTTTAAGAGCAAAACAAACTCTAAGGTGATTAAATTGATGCCTGTAGGCAAGCAAGGCTGTAAAGGATACACCCACAGAGAGCACCAAAGATGTCAATGAGAACGAGAGTGAAAAAAAGGAACATGACTGCAGAAAAATAAAATCTAAAATAGGGACTGGAGGACGGTGCTCTCCACTGATTGAACAGGAACGCATTCTCAACTCTGAGAATGCATTCTCAACTCGGAGCACTGTGCTCAGAAGAAAGGCAAAACTTGAGCCAAGCAGGAAAACTCTGGCTTCCCAGCCCTGATGTGCACAGAGCTGTCACCCTGCAGCTCCAACTCTGTGCCAGACGTACCTGTTCCCTCTACCCAAAAGCAAGGCAGCAGGAACCAGATGAGCTCTCACCTGGTTCTCCACAGGAAACAGTTCTGCAAGCAACTCTCCATTGGAGACGTTCAGTCTGCTCATGTCGACTTTGTGTACGACCAAATATTTCTCATTTTTGTCTCCCTGAGATGCGGTAATATTATAAGAAAGAACTTTCTTGAAGAACTCAAAAGATCATTTGTAGAAGTTGCTTTTGACTCCTCAGCTCTCTCTCGCACTAAGGAAGCGACCCTACAACAGTTAAAGCTCAAGCTGCTGGCAAGCTGTGCTGCACACAGAGCAGCTGGGATGCTCTACACTTAATTACGCTACTATTCATTTCACAGTTACTATAATCTGGTGCAAGCATATAGAAAGAGACACAAATATTTAATCTTTTAAAAAAATAAATTAATTTTATATAATAAAATTATATACAACAAGACTTCTACCCTCCAGTAACAACCATCACTGATTTTGTACGTGCACCTTAAGTTCTAATTAGATCTTCTATGTATTATTCTTCTACAATCCTCTCCTCAGTTCCACAGCACACATTCAGCCTGGCTAAAAATCACATTATATACAAAACTAACTCAATCACATTATATAAAACAAAAGAGTCAGAAAACCTTACGAATCCCTGAAAACCCCAGCCACACTCCAGTATATTTTAAAGGAAGTCCTAAAAGTGGTCAAACGCAATATTAATAAAATGAGACTTGCAACACCTTTCAAGCCCAAACAATAGACCCTGTGGCACAGAGGAACAAGCAGCATATTTTTCTCCTTTAAACGACCAGAAAAAACAGCTTTCAGAGTCGAGAAATCCAGCTTTCACAGCTCCTCATCTCAAGCTCTGAAAACCCTGCAATGCCTGACTTGTCTAATGGGCAGAGCACTAGACCAGAACTCAGAAGACTGGCTTGTATCATTAATTCTATTGCTAACAGACTCAACAAGCTGAGGTACATTATTTTTCTAGGGAATACTCGGAAAACATTACCATTTCTTTTATAAAGCACTTTGAGATCTACTGACAAGAAGTATTTAAGGCAGTATAAGCACACAGAACAATCACACCAATAAAACAGACCATTACATGGACTGACAACAGATATCTGCACAAACCCTCCGCTGTGGCCGCAGTTACAGCATCTGCAACCAGCACATCATCCACCCAACCCGCTCTGGGGAGCCACTCTATTGTGTTGCATTTATTTGCAGCATGAGAACAATGGAACAATTTGCTTTTCCTAGTTTCAGAGGTGTCTCATATATGCAACAGTAGCTACACATCCTCAGGATCCTCCTTATGTCCTACACTGGCCAAAAGCTCAACCCTGCCTGGCTGGGCAGAGCCCAGGTAACACGCTTTCAGGTGGTTAGTGAGGTTCTTCTGCGTGCCAAAGCCCTTGCCACAGAGAAGACAGACAAAAGTACGCTCGCTCGAGTGCACAGACATAAGATGCCGGTTTAAGTCTGTCTTGTCTCGAAACAGCTTGGCACAGCTAGGACACTGCATCTTCTTACAGTTGAAGTGGACGGTCTTCTCGTGTCGATCCATGTTGGATTTCAGAGTGAAGCTGGCGGGGCATTTGGAGCACTGGAAGCGGGTGAGCTGGCCAGGAGTCAGGCTGTCAGCAAGGGCAGGCTGGGAGCAGCCGACCAAGTCAAAGGGGAGCAGCATGGAGAAGGCGTGCTCGTGGATGTGCTCCTTCAGCTCCTCGGCACGCTGGAAAACCCTCCTGCAGAAACCACAGGTCGCTCTCTTGCCGAGGGCTGCATCCAGGAACAGGCCATCAGCAGTTACGTCCATATCTTCGGGTCTGGAGAAGCTCGTATCTAACACAGAAATGCAGACACAGACACGTATGGATGAGTGTCTGCCCGTAAGAAATAATGGCAGCTTAAACAAGTGTTCTTCTCTCTGCTTACCTGAATCAGAGTTCTCAAACTGCCAAAGTGCTAAAAATCCATTGTGAGTGGCCTGAAAATAAAAAGCACACTAAAGTTAAGGTGAGTGTTTACAAGAACACGTCTTTGTAGTTGGTGCTCCATCTCCCATCCTGTCATTGCCTTCAGCCCTTCAAGGGAGGCTCCTTTGACCTGTAACCCTATTTGCCCTTACACAGCTTCCACTGCCAAAGCACCTATGGTAACTGACCCACATTTTGCCAGTTAGGTAGCAATCACTTTGCCTACTTAACTACTGAGTTACTACTCAGTTTTTGGTCTCACTAAGCAGCTGTAGCTCCCACTCAGGCCAAGGGGAAAGAAACACAGGCTAGAAAATGTCCAGCAGATACAACAGGACTGGAAAATCTCCCCCTAGCCCTGCACAGCTCCTTTTTCTTTCCGAACAGAGAAGCCCATAGGAAACACCCTCCTCCCGCATGGTTCCCTTTATGCAATGCTCTCTGGCACTGCCCATCCAAATCACACATAAAAGTTGATTTTTCCCCATAACCCATGTACGGGACACCAGTGCGTGGCAGATGGCAACGCCCTGAGGGAGAGGCACGATGCAGCCTGGGTAAGGCTGCCGGCAACCTGGCAGGTGGCAACTGTCACTCCAACCAGCTCACCTTCCTCTAGGGTGGCTGCAGAGGAGAATCTTTCGTTTCCATCCATTTAATGGAACTAAAGTATTCATTCAAAAATATTAAGAATAAGAAATGTCATGGGAAGCTATGGTGTGTATGTTGAACTCCTGACAGGAAGATGTGCCAGGAGAAGGTTAGGTTGGATATTAGGCAAAGGTTCTTCACCCAGAGGGTGGTGGAGCACTGGAACAGCTCCCCAGGGAAGCAGTCGTGGCACTGAGCCTGAAAATATTCCAGAAGCATTTTGCAAACACAGAGTGTGAATGCTGGGATTGTCCTGTGCAGGGACAGAAGCTGGACTCGATGATCCTTGTGGGTCCCTTTCAACTCAGGTCATTCTACAATTCGATTCCCTACAGAAATCTAGGCTGCTTTTGCCTGAATTCAGATGGTTACAAGAAACCCAGATGCCAAACAGCAGAAGTGGGCGATGGATAGCTGGTGTCTCAGCTATCTTTACACCATTATTATATTCTTGTATGCAATGCTTTGCAAGCAAAGGGATTCACAACTAAAAAGGACATGTAAACGTTAAAAAAAATACAGTTGTTTGAATGTAAGTTCTGTTTAGGGAAGGCAAGAAAGGATAAAATTAGGACAGCACCAGCTTTTACTTCAGACTTCTAGTTTTAGAATAACCCATATTTAAAAAAAAAAGAAGCTAAGAGATCAAAGTATAAGGCATTATGGTATTTCAAAGTACCTTCAACGGGATACCTTTGCATGTAAATGTCTTTGCATTCCCCCCACCTTACCTGGGCTGAGGGAGGCCCTTCTCCTTCGGCCACGGCTTCTGGTGACATTCCACCAGAAGAGCAGGTCCCAAGGGGGCTCTGAGTGGCAAAGGGTGGTGCAGGCTGCGGGGGAGAGTGCGCTTCCACTTTGCCATCATGTTCGGCCCTTGAGCGGCCGCAGTTGGTGCCAGGCCCTGGGGAACACAGGAAACGAATCTCACCCACGCGAACGAGCACCAGCTGGCGGTTTTATATAAGGCCTGGCCGAGGTTGTGCGCCGGCACTCGCAGCTCATCTTCTGCCAGAGGGAGGGGACACAGCAGGACAGTGATGCCAGTTTTTTTTTGTCTGTTTTTAACACCAGCCTCCCTACCCAAACTGTCTCCTCTATGCGGGATGTACGGAGCAGAGTGACACCACGTGGCACTGTCACTCTAGAGTCCGCTGGGAGAAAGCGGCACCAATATCCAGAGCCATCGCATTTCTGAGGGACACCTCCTGGAGAAGCCCCATGTCACACATGCACATCTCTGTCTGCAGGTGAACAGGGACACATGCTCTATTACTGACTTTATGGAAACTTATGTAAAGGCTCCCAGTCTCAGGCTCTGACTGTGGCGTTTATTTAACATGGTGCTGTCAGTCTGTGATCTCAAAGTGCTTTACAAAAGACAGGAAGAAGTACTCTTTTCATTCCATAACCAGCGAGCAGGGAAGTTCAAATATTTGTACAAACTATTCAATTACATCTGACAGTCATCACATTCTAAACATCCACCAAGGTTAAGGAAGATGCTTTGTCTGGCCAGAGCAGAACCATACCCTCCTGCCTATACTGTAGTGACAGCTGAACAGCAAACAGTATTCCAGAAACCACACTGATGATCAATAACAAATCCAAATACAAATAAAGAGTGGGCAATCGAGGTCAGTGTGCATTACAAGTTGGTAAACAGACTTTAACAAACACCTTGACCGAGTATTGCAATGACACATTGAGCGGACTGTTATTTGTGAAAAGCAAGCAGGCAAAATCAGAAGCAAATATGGCATAAAAGTAAACAAGTTCATGTTTAAAGCACTCTCTGACCCAAAGGCTGTTTTATTTCTAACACAAAAGAGTCTGACTGAAACCTTTATGGATGTAAAAACCACACTCTAACACAGCTACAAGTAACAAGTCAGTTTATTCTATGTCCAAATACAAGACACTGGGATCTGGGTCACAATGAAGCACTCTAGTGAGGCTACACAAAGGTTTCTACCTGCAAACAGTCCCAAACCTGACTCTTCATCACCTGTCAAAGGGAATTTTGCTCCCGTGCCACAAGCTGGGTGTTGATTTGCCTTTCTCCGCTTTGATCGCAGACTGAAATCTTCCACAACTCAGTCAACTCTATCCAGGTGTAATAATGGTGCTTTGAGTTTTCACTCCGCTGATGCTCATCTATTGCTGTTATCATCTGAAGGTGGGACAACAACAGGCTAAGCCCCCATGAATTCAAGATGGGAAAAAACAGGAGGGACAAGGTGAACTCCTGCCCAGCCATCCACATGTTCCTTTTTTTCCTGAGCATCCCAAACAGCTTCAAACTGCTCCGTTCACACTGAAGCTACACACTGTGGCCGCAGACAAATCTGAGGTGTCTCTGCGCTGCTCTTCCTTAGGCAATGGTATTTCAGCACACAACATAGCCCAGGGTCTGGCCTGATTAATTCTTTATTAGCACCTTTATGGAATTAAACAGGTTCCTAAGAAATTATGCACTTTTAGAGCAAAAATTAAGGCTGGAGAAATAAAGAGAGCAATAAACTCAGTCATCCAACATGAGCCATGATGTACAACACCACAAAGTACAAAGATGATTTTTAAAAACATATTAACATTTATTGGTTTCAACAACTGCAAGTAACACAGGAGAAACCCACATAAACGATCCATCTACACGAGGACGCAAACAGCACCTGAATTAACATTTTGTACCATTCTGACCAGTACTGTAAGAAGCCTTCTTCCCTCCTAAGTTTGTATTGAAATGAATTTTAATGACGAGCATTTTCACTTCTAAATCAGCACTCAGCTCTGCGTTCGGTGAATGATGTGCTGGTATAGCAACATTATCTGAATATAGCACTGACAGCCGGACAGCAAACCATTGTGCAAAAGTGAAAGGCAAAGGTTATTATTGTTGTTATGTTGTTTAAAACTGCATCCATCTCCCCTAGATCTTGGTTTAACATGTACCAAAATTCCATCCCAAACTGAATACCTTTAACTCCCTCTTGGGAAAGTTGACCACTGTGTCAAATGCACTCCTTTAGCATCCAGTGTGAGTATAAATTATTGGCTCCAATGAACTACTGACTAAAAATATCGTATTAGCTGGCATGGCCAAAAGAAAAGGGCTCTGTGCACCGTGTAATCACTTGGGCAGCGAGTGCCAGAGGAATTGCTTCTATAAACAGTCTCAGTTGCAACAGGGTAAACAGGAAAAGCCAAACTTAGATGTAGAAAAAAGTCTGCAATGCGCTCGTCTGAAAATACTGAAGAGGCACCCTTTAAGGCAGGCAGTCACCCCAAAACTGGAATAGTTTCTGACAACAAGGATGTAAACGGACCAACTCATTTTCTCATGAATACTGAATTCTTCATTATACTTGGCAAAACCAGCCAAAAACAATCAAGGAAAGCCTTTGAGACCTTTGTGGCTGTGGTGTAACCATGCAGAACAATTCTACTAAAGTTCAGTATCAGACAGGAAATAAGACAGATGTTACTGCACCAAGGAGCTTGGCAGAATAGCACCACCAAGGCTGGAAATCAGCACAGAACAATCTGCGCTTACAGGCAAACCACGACATGGACAAGGAAAACTGAACCTCTTGCAATTGTCTGATCTGAACAACATCCCCAACAACAAACCACACAGATTCAAAAACCAATGAAGATCAGCATTATCCGGGAATAACTCACACCTACTCTTTCTCTGCAGAACGTGGTCTGCAGGTTTCTGACAAGCAGTGAACAATGCCAATCTCCATCATACACCATGAAAGCCAAATCCTCAGGGCCCTTCAGCTGCAGCTTATCTGGCAATTGTGCTAACCAAGACATTTGATTTTTCCCTTCTGATCTTAAATTTGTTTGCACTGGTTCCCTTTAGAAATGCTGTGCTTGTGTCTGACTGCGTCACGGCGACACAACACCCCACACATCCCAGGCTCCGTGTGACATCAGCAGAACGTTAAGTAATGCCTCATATGATCATTATAACATACAATGAATTAAGAAAAAAGGATACAGGGTAAAATAAAAACCTTTGGGTAATCATAGTTAACTTTTACAACAGTAGGAACTATGTGGAAGAACACATGAAAACCTGTAACGTACGCAGTAACCTGGAGAGCAACAGCCCCTTTAGAGATGCCTCATCAGAGCTTTAAACATGTGTAATAACACTTTAGATCTGTTCCCCTCCATTAAGTCTTTACCTTCAGAAAATAAACATGAACGTGGCTCCTCAAGTCAGGCCATACAGCACTTCTGAGAGAACACCAAGACCAACCCAGCTGTAGCAGTGAAGATTAACATCAAACATTACAGTTTTTAAACTGGAGAGAAACTGATCACTCAAAATTCTTGAAATTAGTGTATTTCCTTCTCAAAACAAATGAAAATTGTGCTGGGTTTGTTTGGTTTTGGGTTTTTCTTTAAACCTTGTTCACTGTGCCCCTGCCTACTCCCCCCGCCTCTTTTTTTTTTAATAACCCAGGACTTAAAATGACTCAACATCCTCAAATTGTGTTTGAAGAAAAATGTGAGAAACACCTACAAAGCTTGCACCAGCCTAGACTACGCTTTTAGATCTCCAGAATCTTCTCACTGCTTCCTTTACTGTCATTCTATACACTGAAAATCCTCATTAAACTTGCTGTCCTATTGTATTCAATAATGACCACTTAAAAGCAAGTGAGTCTCCTATCAAAACATCTTTTTCAAGTGATTAAAATAAATCAATACCTGTGAATCTGAATAAGATGAAAGAAAACCACGTCCTTTAACTCTCTGTTGCTCCAAAAACACGCTTACCAGGCCACAGCCACATCCACATCCACATCCACCTACTGATACAAGAGCTACCTATCAAGCTGGCTGTCATCTTTTTGTCCTGTGTGTTTCACTTTGCTTCCACAAAGATGAGAGAATTGAAACTTAGCTGAGGGAAACTCAAGTAACAGCGAGAGGACTGACAAAAAAGACCTCAGACACAGGCTGGAAGGAGCCTCCTGAGCTATTGCACCCTTGATGAGCTACCACTGACTCCATTTTCTAAAGCCATCAAGCGTCATTTTAAATCCAGTCATTGTCCTGCTTATACCACACCTGTTCCCAAACTCGGCTTCTCAGCTCGTTACACAATCTCAGGTTTCTCGCCCAAATTTATGACTGTCTTACGCTCTTTTGTCCTTCCGCCAAGTGCTCCTTCAGCTCTGCAGTGAAAGCTGAAGTCCTCCACCCAAGAGCAGGATGGTGGATGGAGGGTAGCCCCGTCATTACTCCAGTTTCTCATGATGGCAGGTGAAACCACATAAGTCACGGGCCCAAACACGTGGTGCATCAATCCCCCTCGCAGCACCCATCCATCCTGGCTCCTGCCCATCCTGGTGCCAGCTGAGGGCACTATTCCCACTGCACGCCAGCCCGAGCACTCGGCTGCTGTGAAGGATCTTCGCTATTGCATTGCAAGGAAGGGATTTGCAACCCTGGAGCCCAGTGTGAACCATCTAAATCCGATTTAACTGAAGATCATCCAGTAAGCCTACTGCGGTGGCAGTAACCAGAGCATTGCATTAGCAGTTCTACCCAGACAGTAAAGCTGCAGAATGGGGTACAAATAAATACTTTTTCCCTCTAAATTTATAAAGATTTTAGATAAATAATTCTACTGTTCAGACATGAGAAGCAAAAGCAGATACTGAGGCCAGTGTAACATGAGTAGGTTTTCCCTTTTATGTACAACCCAAGTGACCATTCCAAGTTATCTGTTCTTTTTGCCATCAAGGAAACTAAAAATAAATCTCTTAAGTGAACTTTTCACTATTTAATTGGTCAGTTTTCTCAGTATAGATTAAAATAAACCTTTTCTGTTGGAAACTAACATGCAGTACTCAGAAAGTGACTGTTTGCTCTATCCCCATCTTCTGAGAGTGTTATCAAAACACAGCATCAATAATTTTTCTCTTTCTTTGTGCACTGGAGAATCAAACTCTTACTACTGCAATTAAGAAAATACAAAGTATGCTGGAAAATAAGCTGTCCACATGTAATGGTACACATCAGCTGCCTTCAACATGTCACCAGCAGAAAACATTCACTTCTGTGCATGAGTATCACAAAACAAACCATAGCTGCTCATTACTTAGCGAGAGGTCTAAAAGCAAACACCAAGAAGCGAAGATCACGCAAGCCACCAAATCACAACTGTTTCTACTGACACAGGAGCAACAGTCAAGCCTCCTTTCAACATCAGGCAGATTGGGATTTAAAACCTTTGCATCTACTTCTGTCACCACAAGGACTCAAACACTTTGTTTTCTGTTTGTAAATTCCATTTTTCCCACAAGTGAAAGAGAAGTTTGAGGACAAGTGCTACAGAGACATACACTAAATACTTCCTTCCATGCCTTCAGCAGTTGGAACAACAACAGACACAGGTTTCCAAATTTTATGAAAAGTGGGATTCAGCAGGACTTAAAACTGGATATAAGCACAGTAGTCATAAATGAGGCAGGGTCCTGTATTTTCTTCTCACTAAAGATTTCACTTAAGGTATCAATAAACAAAAAAGATAAGGACACAAACTTACGAGAGAGAGAATGGGTGCCTTTGGGCAAGTACTCAAACAGCAGAGAATTATCCTCTCCCAGCATGTCGGCTTTCAGAGACAGCAAACTGTTCTTACTCATGAGAGCCGCACGCAGGTTGGCGACAGTGGCAGCCTGGAGAGCATCCTCCTTCTCCGGAGTCAGGGGCTGCGAGATGTAGCTGGCCTCCCCGCCCAGGAGGGCTTCATCGACGTTCCCATAGGGGTCCGGCCGCTCCGCTCTGCCGTCAGAGCTGCTGGGCTCTGCTGTTGCCACATCAGTGCCTGCAGGATGAGAGATGCCATCAGAGACCCAAATTCCTGAGACGTGGCACACCGACCACATGTGCCTGTTTAACCACGAGTACAAATAACTGTGAACAGCACCTCTTTTGGCCTTCTGGTCCCCTTTCATGTGCCTCTATCCCGTTTTCGAGAAGCCCAGAGATGACCTTGGCCATTCAGAGACTCAACAGAAAGGATATCCAGCCCACAACTGGGGGTTTTTGTTCCTCCAGCCTGTGCCCATCTGCACAGGTTGTTACAGGACAGGAAGTGTTACAGCACTTCCACAAATCCACCTTGCACTTCTCAGGGCAAGGAATCCAGGTGATGTCCCTACACATCACCTCAATACACTTTTTCACACCAGCAGAGCTCAGGAAGCAGGAAGCAGTGTGGCACACCCACACTCAGCTCTAGCGATCCACATCTTCAAACCAGGGCAAGGCACCCACCTGCCCAACCTTGTTAAAAATGGTAATGAGGACAGGTACAGGGCCTGTGTCTGGTAATCTGGAAACGCTACAAGGGATATAATTAATTTGATCTCCATTTTACAGGTGGTGACTATGCAAGGATCCAGTCTGTGGAGCTGGGATCAGATAGCAGATTCCTTCACACGTCCGGATTCACTTTATGTCCTGTACTGCCAGGGTCTCTTGCTATTAATTTTTCCCCCTTCCTTTAAAAACCAAAAAGCCTTAAAGCAAACAATATAAGGAAAGCACAATCATTAGCAGAGTCCTCCTACACCCTGGAGAGGTAAGGGATACCCAGGCTACGGGCCACAAACACAGCAGCAGCAACCTGAACCATCAGGCTCTAACACAAAACATTTTCCCCCTTCATGTGTTTTGCTTGTATAATCTCACATTATCAGTTTTATTAAATCTTAGCCAAGCACAAAAATTCAATTTCCTTTGAATTTGCTCATTTTGTCACCCTTCTGTTACTGAGCGAGCACTTAACAGGAGTATGCGTCTTTCTAGATGATCACCGAATCACAGCATGGCTTGGGTTGAAAGGGACATCAAAGTTCATCCAATTCCACCCCCCTGCCGTGGGCAGTGACACCTCCCACTGGATCAGGGTGCTCAAAGCCCCATCCAACCTGGCCTTGAACATCTCCAGGGATGGGGCAGCCATGACTGCTTGTAGGCAACCTGTGCCAGGGCCTCCTCACCTTCACATGACATTTCTTCCTAATATCTCATCTAAATCTCCCCTCTTTCAGCAACATGAAAATGAAGTTTGATTTAAAACCAAACGCTTCTGCATAAAGGGATATTACAAGAGTTTAAAACCAGCCACTGTTACAAAAGGTGGTAGAGAAAATAAATTCCAGTCCCTGAAACCGGGAATGTAACAGCCAGTTTTACCAAATCAAAGCTGTGACAATGCTGCTGTTCCTTGGCTCCTCACCGCCCACCCAACAAATCACAGCAGATAACGTGGGCCAGAGAGGTGTCTGGCAGCAGAACGGGGCTGCCAAGTGAGTGGGCAGGCAGTAAATCACCTTGTGTTGCCTCTTTCCTGTTCTGCAGCCCCTTCAGACGCCGCCTGACAGTCACCAGAATCCACTGTTGCCTGCTGCACATAAACACTAATTGCTAAAACATACACAGATTAATTGTAACCACAACAGGACATTAAACGTTCCTCAAAAGCCAAGATTACAGACAGACAGTGAATCAGAGGCCTCAGAGCTTCCAGTATTTATAGCTGAAGTAACCTAATCAAACACACACAACACACACTAAGACAAAATAAATATCCACTTAGTCAGAAGACTGAAACGCTCTCCACACACCAAAACACAAAACTACACCGAGTTCCTCTTCATGGTGCCTCCAAAGCCACTTCCCACTTTTCTCTAGGACACAGCTTCTTTTAACAAGCTTTAGCCAAAGAATTATATGAATCAAAAGCACCCGTCACTGCCCAGCAATCTAAACTGTTTACTACACTGCTCCAGCAGCTTGGAACCCAAGCTTTAGGAAATGAGCTTCGAGGCTGCAGTTGCTCCAGGCGAGGGCTCATGCAGCAGCATTAATGTTCCACCCAGCTCCTCACATCTCTGTCCGGAGACAGCCTTGCGACCGTGCGGATTCCAGGCACCACTGGCTGGAAATCCCAGCCGGGGCAGCCAGCTCAACATGAGATTAATGCTGCTCTAGAAACCCGAGCTCATTAGTCTCTTTAGCAAATTATTATTTCACAGTTATTCTACTGCTCCAGCCTGCTTTCAGAATACAGAAGCTTTAGAAAAGCCTTAGTGGTTTGTCCATTTGGATGAATTGGATCTGCTGTTATTTTAATTTTCAAATAAAACACATGCAATATTTCCACAGTTTTGGCAGTCCCTGAAATTCCAAAAGCAACTTTTAACTGGTAAAGTTCTTATTGATCATGAAAGTCTACAGTGAAGGAATAAAAAATTAAAAAAATTAATATAATGAATGCAAGCCTAAAGCAAAAGGAATACATGAAGCCTGATGACAAGCACAGACATCATGCAGCCCAGGGGAGCACGGCACACCAAACACCCTCCGTTCCCCCTGCACTGCCCAGGCAGGCTTTAAGGACCCACGCACAGCACAAGTGGTCCCACACCCTGGGCGCAGGCAGGGCTGGCTGCTGCACAGACACCTGCATGAGGGCAGAACAAACCCAGACCATGTGCCTGCTCTGCAAGGGAACCACAGCTACAACAAACTTGCTTGCTTTGCTGCACTACGTGAAGCCCAAATCCAGATCAGAAATCCCATTTAATCAGCAGGGACAGCACTGCTACCATAAAAAAAAAAAATGACCTGGAAGTTACATCAGCTGAGCTCCGTCACAAACCCAGGTATGAGAACACCAGGCTGAACTAGTCAAATTCAAGGAGAAATTCTACAGCCATCTGCCAGCTTTTGGGAAGGATGAGGGCAGAAGTAACAGTGATGCAACTTAATAAAACTATCTGAATGAAACGTTAATGGGATAAATTTTTCTAGGAGAAAACTGTCAGTGAAAGGCATTAAACCTAGTCAAACAGCTGAAAAAACACACGTCATCACAGAGAGACCAGGGAAAAGCTTCTCCATTTTAAAGAATCCACTCGAGCACTTTAATTAATTACTTCAATACGCAAAACAAATATTTCTCTTGTATTCCTTCTCTCCACTTCAGATATTTTTCCTCTTTACAGTTTAAACTCAGCTGTTACCAAACTGCCTCCTCAGTGGCTGCTTCTCTCACACCACTTATTTCTTGTTTGCATTGTGTTTTTTACCTTCTCAGCAAACCGCCAGTGGTGTTTTCCACTGTATCCCAGACTCCCACTGCTATTATTCTCTTTCATAATTTGGCTTTTTAAATATTTTTTTTCCTCTTTCAGCTAGTATTCCTTCTCTCTCATGTACACAGTTAAACATCATCTAGAAATCTGTCGCTGGAGAACTGAACCCCTGAGAAGAGAAAGGCGTGAGTCTAAGCAGAAACAAGCTCTTCCCTGAGAACTAAAGGTAATGTTTTGTCAGGCTGCTGTTCCTCAGTATTGCTCTTTCATTACAGTCTAAACAGAAGAGGAGATCCAAGATTTTCCTGCCTAGAGGAAAGCTCGGGAGGGGCTCTTGATCAGGGAGTGCAGGGATAGGACGAGGAGGAACGGTTTGAAGCTGAAAGAGGGGAGATTGAGATGAGATCTTGGGAAGAACTGTTTTCCTGTGAGGGTGGGGAGGCCCTGGCACAGGTTGCCCAGAGAACTGGTGGCTGCCCCATCCCTGGAGGTGTTCAAGGCCAGGATGGATGGGGCTTTGAGCCCCCTGATCCAGTGGGAGGTGCCCCTGCCCATGGCAGGGATGGACTGGATGGGCTTTAAGGTAGCCCCTTCCAGTACTGGGAGGTTGCTCTAAGGTCTGCCCGCAGCCTTCTCTTCCCCAGGCTGAACAAGCCCAACCCTCTCAGCCTATCCTTGTACAGGAGATGTTCCAGATCATCATTTAAGGGATTATTTATCTTGTGTACAATTAGGAAGATTTGGCTTCATTTCCATATGTGCAAGAGACACATTTAATTTTTAAACTCAGAGGGGAAAAAAGAAAGTTTTCATTTCCTAGTGTTTCTTCCTTGGGAATAAAAAAATAGGAAAGGGAGCAACCAGGCTTGTAGAAAACTGACAATCTTTTACCAGCCGCTGAAAATATCTGTGAGGTTTGTATTGCAGACATTCTCTCTCTTAACAGAAATCCTTCAGAAGTGTTTCACAATCCACTATTTGTTAAGCAAACCCCCACGTTCTCCCATACTGTAATGTTTACATGGAGAAGCGACACCAAGAACTACACTGGTTTTGATTAGTGCTGCTTTACAAACATAACCGTATACACGTGGATGTAATTAATGTGAGCAGCATTCAAAATAAAACCCATGTCATAACTCTGGGAGCTGTCAGGTAAACAGACATTTAACCATAACACATGCAATCATTAAAAGTTGCTTTTATGTTAAAAAACATAAGGTACCTTAAGTGAATCCTTATAGAACCAAAACCTTGGCCTCCTCCAGAGTGCGCTTTCCCACCCCTCTTTCTCCCAGGTTTGAGTCCTGTTACTGCGATTCACAGCGGGGTGACCCAGGACACTGCTCTGTGCTGTCAGGATTCGAGTTGCTGAGAACACCACCCTGCACAGAACTGCCCATTTCCAAAGCTGTTGCTGTTTCCAAAGAGCTTGGAGAGTCCGTGCCAAGGGCAGCATTCGTTACACAGACTTGAGGAGAATGTTCATGCCTACAGCCACAGGATGCTCACCATACATGTACCACCAACAGCAACAAACCTCCCCAATACCGCACAAATAGTGTTTGTAAAACAAACCAGGTTTATTCCACACAAATACAACCTGGTTTTATAGCAACACTTCTTTCTGCAGCAGAATTCTAAAAGCACAAGCATATCCACATCTTTGTTTTCCTCTAATAGTAAACGGAGTACAAACACCAACTGCAAAACTCCCTCCACTCTGACACGAATCTGATGGGATGGTGGTGGTGTCAATTTTCATCTGTCACCTGTAATATTTGTTTTTCTAAAGCTGAATCAAATTCTGCAGGTATTTTCCTGTGGTCTGTGTCAGCAGAAGCTCCTGGTCCCAGACCCTGCTGTTTGTTGCCACTCTCCCACTGCCTGCTGGCAACCTCAGCTCTTCTGCACAGCAAACTGGTCAACTGACAGATCTTCCCCAACAAGAGACAAAAACCACCCAAATCCAAGGAAGAGGGAGACAGTTACCTGGATGAGTTCACTATTTTTGAATCTACTGTAAATCGGAATACTGAAGTGATCATTGTAGGAGCAGGAATGACTAAGCATAGAAACACCCTAACCCATACTGGTTTCTCCTCAAATACACACAGAGCTGCAGAGTAACTCCAAGCACACTGTCACTTTAAAAATACTAAGGCTGACTGTAAGCTTAACCTTCTTTTCTAAGTCTCACAACTCATGCAGTAACAGGACTGATATTATTCTCTGCTGCTCCTCTGTACAGAGTCTCTGGCTGTACATCTGCACATGAACAGACACAAACATGAAGGGACAGAAATGTAATGCTAAATACGAACATGAGTGCTCATGATATGGCAGGATGTTGTGTTACAACCTTTGAAAATCCTCAAGAACAAATAGTCACCTTTTGAAACAACTGTACGAAATGTAAGAAAATACAACAATAAATCTGGGATCAAGACAGCAACATTGGGTTTTGGGTTTGATCCCCAGACACTGTATCCAAAGAAAGAATTCCTACTGCGTTTTAATGAAAAGCAGCACTTCAGATGGGAAAGTGAAAGTCCTGAACAGCGATGGCTGCCAAGCAGGATAAGAATTTTATGCTAAATTCTAAAACCCTCCTGATTTCTCACTGATAATTTCAGTAAAGAAACAAAATAAGGGTAAAAATATTTGTTTTGAAAGCTGAGATCCCTGTAAGGATGAGCCTGGTGTAACCTTGGCAGAGGAACAAATGAAACAGTGAGAAGGGCACTCCAGAGGGGCAGCACCACCGCTGCTAGAGGGAAAGCGGATTAATGAAGTCAGGACTGTGTCCACAGGGAGGAGGAAAAGGAGGAGGAGGAGGGCGGCTTTGGAGCCTGGGGAAAATGGAATGCAGGGTGGGGAAAGGAAACAGAGACTGAGCTTTGCGCTAAGGCTGGTTTAGGGTGGAACCATTTTAAAGCTAGGGTGTAGCCAGGGAATAAAGTGTCCGGGTTTAAAGCAATGATTGTAGATTCCAAACTTGAAAATAACCTGCCCTAACCCTTTAATAATAGGAACTCCAAAGAGTTATTCCTGCAAAGACTGCACCCTAATACTTTGGTTAGCCCCTAGCTGTGGCAATAGGAAGAACTGGAATTACTCCCTGGGCCCTCTCTGCAATGTTTCTGTAAAGCCCAGTACATGGACACAGCGCTCGGGGTTATTTCTTCTTGGTTTTGTTGCAAGGAGCAGCCACCTCGGCGCAGTAAGCAGGATCCTCAGTGCACATGGAGAGAGCACTGCAAACAGTCAGGAAAGCCAGGTAGCTCCATAAGAGGAGGAGTGCAGAAAACAGCCTCAGCAGATTTCGGCACTAAGAAGGACTTCTTAGTTACAACTCTGTTACCTGGGCCGGCTGCGAAAGAAAGCCCGGCATCACCAACTGCCACTACATCAGGCCTCAAAATATCTCCCAATAAAAACATTACTAAACTCCCTCAATAGCAGCAAAGACAATTTTAATGCCTTGCAACGTAACTACAGCTTCAAGAAAAGCAGGTGAAAAAACACATTAATTAATTTTCCAAGTAGCAGGCAATTTGTGATTTACTGTTACCCACCCTCAAAAATCCTCAAAAAAACACCTATCCTCCTTCAAAAGTGCCCTTCCCAAAACGGGGCATAAAAGAATGACCCAAATCATGAACGAACAGCAGGAAATTATTGTAATTTGAGCCCAGGCTGTTTTAGGACACCAGATATTAACCTGACACATGAAGTTTTAACCAGCCTAGTTTTCATACCTGGCTGTAACCAATACTTAAGCACCTGCCTTGAGTTTTTACACTGCCACCAGAATTCGGAGCATGGCAGATGGACTGGAGACTCCAACTCTTCCAAGCAAAATCCATTTAAGGAGGAGTAAGTGACTGTATTCTGTCCCAGTGATTTTGTCGGCTGCCACAGTACACAAACCATTCCATGACTCTATGATATAGTGAAGCCCTGTCCATCCCTCCCATGCAGATCTCTGTTCGGGCCTTACCAAGTTCTGAAGTTGCTCTTAGATAACACAGCTACTTCACTACATGGAATAGAAGTAAAGCAGAAAGTTCCCAGACTGTGGAGTCTTTAAAAACAACTGCTCTGTTTTGAAAGTAACTGGCTTCATTTCACAGTCAATTGGCACACAAATTCACTTGCAGCTTTAGGGTGCAAACACTCAGAAGATGTGTGGGAGTATTGTCTTAGAAATAAATTCCTGAATCACAACTACTAATGCTTGAACTCACACGTTAATAAAACCACCAGTATAAAACCATCAGTAAATTCTTCAAGATGCCTTCCAAATGACGGAGTTTTCCCTTACATGAAGGGGCAAATCCAGCAACATTTTGCTAGCTTAATGGCTCCTCTGGTGAGGAAAACTCTCCTCTTTGGTGAGAGCCTTTTAAATATCACTCGATCCTGTAGCTCGTTCCTTGGGTCATGCAATCCTGTAAAAACTTCATCCAGCAACGTTAATGGAACAACAACCTAAGGAAAACGATGATGCTCAAGGCACAAGACTGCTTGTGAATTTCCTAAGCATCTCTGATATTAAGGCTAACAAATAACAAAATGTTCCTTTAGAAAACCTAGGAAATTCAAGAAAAGAGGTTCAAATAAAAGGCAGACCTATTATTTTGGCAAGCTTGTGAAGGAAATTCTGCCTGGCTCAGTTATGAACAAAGTCATTATTCACAAATGTCCATCCTTCAGTTTACTTTGGAGAATTGCAGGTCCAAGTTAATGCGGCTCAGGGAGGAAAACACAGATATGAATGCTTCATCCAAGGAATGACAGACTGACGTCCTGAACAACCCAAACAGGATGAGGAAGCGTAAACCTAACATGTTTTATGCTAAACAGAGAATCCAAATTAATGAATTGAAACTAGCATGAATGGTCCTCATCAAGCTGTGTGCTAGACTGACACCACTCTACAGACACTGAGCTTAATCACATTCTCAGTCTTCCATCTCGACTTAGTTTGGATTCTTTAGAAAATCCTATGTGACCTTTCTTTCATGGATGAAGACTACACTATTCATGGTGGATATTTAAGGATCCCTTCCTCCAGTTGCGGTTTCCACGACACTAGACTACCATTAACGAGATTAATCCGGACACTCCTCTTTAATTCGTAATCAAATTAAAGATTCCCAGCAGCACCTCCCAGCATCCAGAAAAGAATCAACTGATTTGGAAAGAATTCTTAGCCTTTCAATTAAAAAAAAACTGTGTCTTTTTGAGGCCACATTGATTCACATTTCAGCACAGTCTGCTTACATGTTTAGAACGCTTTAGTACAGCCTGTCCGTATTAAGAAGAACATGTTTGCCCAGAGAAGCTGTGGCTGCCCCATCCCTGGAGGTGTTCAAGGCCAGGTTGGATGGGGCACTGAGCATCCTGATCCAGTGGGAGGTGTCCCTGCCCAGGGCACGGGGGTTGGAACTGGATGGTCTTTAAGGCCCCTTCAAATCCAAACCATTCTGTATTTCTATAATTCTGTCTCCCCATTGAGAAAGGCACCACTACCAAGTGTAAATGAGCTGTTAGACGTTCCAAAAGCAAATTTTCAATGACTCAATATGCTCCTTTGTAACACAACATAAATTAAGCAATTGCATACAATACAGCAGCAGGAGAGTGATTTTACTAAGCACACTGCCTCAAATCATCACTTAATTAAAAGGCTGATGGAATGGTTCCTTGCAAGATCCACTTTCTAAAATGTTGCCTGCACATTGCCAAAACGCAACACTGATTGCAACCAAGCTCAAATGAACAGCTTGCACGATTTCAGGAGGAAGATGCTAACACTGAACCTCTAAACAGACTCTCCTAAACCAGCTTTTGCATGGCCAGGTCTGTGTCATTCCTCCAGCCAAGAAACATTTGCAGATGGTACCAAATGACCCAACAGGGAGGGCTTTCAGACTGAACAATCAGCATCTTCAAATAACTGAAGTGAGATCTGAATAACTAAACAGATCAGAAAAGTGAGTGAGTCTCAAAGAACTCTAGGTAACTTAGCTACTCTTAGCTACTTAGGAAATAACATTCAACACCCATTTCCTCAGCAAACGAGTGCCTTTTTGCCTTACCTATGAACAGTATGGATAGGGACACTTGTAAATAAACGAGTGAAAAAAAGAGCCCTGGACTATGAAGTCTGTTTTAAAGAATGACGCCAAATGCTACTAAATCAAAGCCAGCTTCAAGCTGAAATCTAAACAAATCCCAAATACTCACTGCACAGTGCAGACACTTGCCATTACCCATTTTCACACAAGAGAACTGATTTTTTCGCGTGCACAGGAGCCAAGTTTGCAACTCCTCTGGACTACTTCTGAATTCCAGCAGGGAGGTGAACGACTTGAAGTACCAATCACAAACCTAAAGAGAACTCTAGCTTGGCAACCAGGGAGACAGTTCACAAGAGGGTTGCTTCCACCTGCTGGAAATGGGAAATAATGTGAGACCAAAAGACCCTACTGCTTGTGGTGACCAAGACAGCTGTGGTCTGAGGTAGCAGGGATGCTTTCACCTCACACTGAAAGAGAAGCAACCAACTCAGATTTCATCCACAACACCCATCTCCACACAGATGCACGAGAGACATGCTGCTGGCAAGATGTCCAAGCGTGAACTGCAACGGAGCATGCACAGATCTCAAGTCCTCTGATTTTATACTCCAAAAGTCCCCCAAGAGTCAAGAAAATTCAACCTAAAACGCAGGCAGGGCTCCTCCTGTGTGCTCTTCCCCCATGAGTCAAGCTCCACAGCGCAGAGAAATCCCTTTCTAATGGGCAGAAAGATGAATTTTACCTCTGCTCACCTCTCCAGATGGCCAGCATGGGGAGACAAGGAGCAGGTCAGCCTCCAAACCTCCCCTTGCTCAGCATGGTCACTTTTCCTGGGCACACACTGCTCCCGGAGCAGCCAGACTGGCTGGCTGCTGCCAACACACACAGCCCCTGCGTCTGTTAGGCTCTGGTATTCCTCTCCTTTTGAACAGTAAGAAACACTGCTATTCAGTTTTTCCTTTTGCTTTACCAGCCCAGTGGAATACTGAAAATTCTCCCCCAACTGCCACCATCCAGCTTTCTTTTTCCCATCATTAGAAACACTTCTTTTATTGGAAACTGCATTTAGGACAAGATTTGGAACAAATAATTGGATTGTGCCTGCTGATGCACTCAGCACTGCACTGAGTCAACACCAGAAGCCATCTTCCTCTCATATGCAAACAGCTGGAAAGACAAAAGGCCACTTGTATTTAATTCTTCAACAATTAAGTAATCCAGACACCATTCATCTTCCAGTCAGTCTTTTAGACTTGGTACTGTTTGCAATCGTATCAAGACATTCAACCCATAACCAGTTTGCTGAGGTGATTAGAGTAGCAGTTCTGTTTCAGCAGCCACTCCAACACACGTGGTTCACTTCATATACCTGCCCAAACCCCACAGACAGGACCTGCGACTGAGCTGTGCTTATGGGATGTTGTGAAAGCAAGAAATAGCTGCATGTGAGCAGCACACCCAGCAATCCGTGCTGAATCTTCATTCAAAACAGTCCTAAAATACCCACGTTATAAAAACAAGATTCGTCATAAATCACTGTTATCTCACATTTTCCTTCCAACTGACATTGTTTAGATTTTATCATCAGCCAATCAGAATAATTACATGCAAGCTCGCTGCAGCAGATAACTGTAAAACATAATAAATTTAAAGACATCTGTAGAGAGTTAGCTGGTCAAAGAAAACCACATTTAAACAGCAGTATGTAAGCAACTTAAACAGCCTTTTTCAGCCCATAAAGACTCCTCAGAGTTTCAGTACTATTTATATTGCTTTTTTCATCTGAATTTGGCAACATAAGGGTATATAATCTCACACACCCTTCTGCTGGCTGACTGGGATTCTGGTATGCAGTGAAACACAGCCTAACTCACAGCATGGATCGAGTTCTTCAAATCAGCTTGAGAGAGTTTTAATAGCATGCTCCCTTAAAGCCCTCAGGAAAAAACAAACCCCTACAGCAGTAGCATTCCTGGATCTATTAATTGCCAGTGATTAATGAATCAAACAGGATTGTTATCTTGAGACAGAAAAATAACCGCTGAAGATTCAGAAGTGAAGCAAACAGTTTTCTGCCCGGCCCTACACTTTAAAAGCAGCCGCTCAGCACAGACAACATGTAATCACACATCAAAATACATTTTAAGCTTTAGTAGTACCTCAAAAACCCATATATTCTTAAGTGGTATCGAACACTTATCCAGCCATACCACCAATAAGCTCTTACACATGAGAAAGTGACATCTGAATATGGGAAAGTACTGAATTCAGTATCGTTAGGAGCAAATTATGCCCCTGTGTGATGTAATTATCTCATCAATATGCTCTGCAAGGAAAACTCTTCAACCTCGACATCATTTTGCCCACTTGCTAAAATAAATTCCAAGCTTTTCTCTCATTAATTCCAATGCTTAAAAGGATGTTTTGGGGGTGGCTTAGGTCACTGTACATTCATGACCAAAGTCAAACTACCAACTTCTTTCACAGGAGAATCAGCCTGTATTGCTGCGCACTTAGGACCAGCGCTTGAGTCTTTTGAATTGCTGGCAACACAGGTTTCTGCATTTTTCAGTTTCTGCCAAGCTAGTACATTTTGAAGACTGATAAGATCATACCACAAACAGATCCAATTAACATCTTTAATTTCAACAAAATTCAGAATGACTTACTTGGGTCTCTGCTGTATGGCCACCCTGAGGCAGGTAAAAAAGACGGCATTGGAGAACTTGCCCTGCTGTCATCCTCCACTTGTTGCGTGATATGCCGCACAGTCTCTTTGTTTTTGCGGTTCTTCCTGCGCCCGGTGGGTTGCCAGCCATCCCCTACTCCTTGTTCCGCAAACGTGTTCTGTATTGCACTATCCTTGGCAGAATGCAGTTCACCCCCTCCATAATGGGACGGTGAAACTTGTTCCTCTTTGATACGTAAAGACCCATAACCCATGTCACTTGACCAAAGAGACTGGGATGAAACGTCTTCGTGGCTGTCTGTTTTTGGTTCTTGATCCTCTTTTCCGTAAGTGCTCCCTCCTTCGTGGCAGCTGGCAATAGCGGAATCTCCAGAAGAGTTTGCTGGACTGGTTCGCCGAGCTAACCAGGGAGATATGCTCCTGCCAGCCACCACCGCAGAGATCAAAGCATCCGTGCTACTGCTGGAAGGGGCTCCGAGTTCATAATCAACAAGGTCATCTGAGGCATCGGACTTTATGCTTATGTCAAGAGCTGCTTTTATGAAGTTGTGGCAGGCCTGTACAATATCCGTCATCTGCAGGTAGCTGGCAGCAGACATCACCTCGATGACGTTCCTGCTGGTCAGCGCTAGGTGCGCGGAATACATGAAGTCAATGATTGCCTTGAAGCCCTGTGCAGTGACAATGTCTAAATGGGTGACCGTGGCCTGGTCCGAGGTTTTCTGGACCTGGCAGTACAGCGTTTTGAAGTAGCGGCTACTCCCAAGCAGGACATTTTTGTGAGCCTTAAATATCTTCCCCTCCACGATGATGCAAACATCACAGAGGATACCATGCTGCCTCTGCTCGTTGAGCTCCCGCAGCAGATGACGGTAGTGGGAAGCAATCTCCATATCTTCTTTTCGGTTATTCATTTGGAAATCTTTGTGCTTCCTCTTCCACAAGTCCTGGATAGAGACGGAAACAACAGCATTACAAAATCCAACACAACCTCACAGATGTGCTTTTCAAAGACTGAGAGGAATCCCAAGTTGTACCAAATTAAGTAAGGGTTTCCCCTTGAAAGAACGCCACAAAATACAACCACTGCCTGCAACCGATGCGCAGTCATTACACGATGCAGCAGACTTCACATAATTTAATTTAAAAAAGACCAGATTTGAACCTCAGTCCTCCAGTGTCTCATAACAAAACTGCTACAGGCTTGTAAGAAAACCTGCTGTGAGTGAAGTGGGTGAAGATGCTATCAGTTTTTACTGCTTGGTTTCAACGAAGTTTGGGTTCGAAAGTGGTACCGCACTTGGAACCATCTGATAGACACCAACTACTCAAGAGCACTCAGTAACAGGATTTCCTGAAGGGAACAGGCAGCGTGTGAAGAACTGAATTGCTGAACCCCTCAAGCAGCCAGAGCCAATTCAAATCAGCTATTTCCCTTGCTGTATTGCCGTGGAGGGGCTATAAATACTGCTTCCAAGTCAGAAGAGTAACTGCAAATCCAAGATTACAGATCACAAAAGTTGAAGTCCCCACCCAAACTGAACTGCCAATAGATCAGAAACACAAAATTAGTGTTATCTGAAGCTTAACTACTTAAAAGCACAAGATTTGTAACTTTGCAATAAAGCATGTTATTTCCTTGGCTTTACATCTCCACGTTTACCCAAACCACCCTAAGACATGGGGTAGGGAAAGTTTAATCATCACCTAAACATTCAGGTTTATAAATGATGCTTATGACCAAAATAACAAAGCATCCATCACGCTGAGAAGACTTCTGATCACTTTTCACAAAATTTATCAGTATTATCCACAAAAAGGCTCATCAGTGCCAGCAGTGTGACAGAGACCTATAACTTGAAAATTATGCTCCAAATTATCCTGCTCTTACCCCCCTAGAACAGAAATAAAGATCTTCAATGTGGATATGATATCAGTGGTGCTAATATTTTCAGATTGAACTTTATTCCACCTGCAACGTACAAATACGAAACAGTAACATACCAACACGGATGACTGCAAATCCCTTGGCATTAATTCCTGCCATTTTATCTAGCTTATACCATTTATTTGGAACTTACCATCAAAATTCATTCACCGTGTAACAGTGCTTTAATGGTCCAACTAATTAAGAGCCTGAGCTGCCATACAATGTGGAGGATATCTACTCTTTCCCTCAGAAACTTAAATTTGTTCCAGTATGAGAAGTTCCAGCTGTAATATCAATGCATGGGTCTACATATCAACAGGCAACTGTAAAATTGATATCTGCCGACAAGACCACATTCTGAATATAATGCTGAGCAGGTGCACACTTGAGGAGTCTGGATTTAGGCAGCTGAGGGTTGCTGATGAAACCAAAACCATTGCTCTTCTGAGGTGTTACGGTCTTGAAGTGTCAAATATGAGGAGACAGTAAGGATGCCTGACGCAAACCTGAAGAAACTCTCTAACATACATCGAGTTCCAACACAAATCCAGTCCCATCTGTCAGAACCAGCTCGTGGCAAAGGGCAGTCTTGGTACAGCCACAATTAGGAAAGTTTCCTGACATCTGCTAGTGGGTTTCCTGTGTTGTGGAACACTGAACTGTAAGCCCTCTGCCTCTTTGCCCTAGGTTGGGCTATCATTATCATCTACAGGAGCAAAACAGTTACGGTTTTAGCCCACCCTGTGGGTTAGAAAATAACCTCTCAGTCCCCTGAACATAGGCCACACAGGTCCTCTCTTCAGGAGAGTTGTCTGATGATTCAAAGGTTCAAGCCACACAGGACTGTGCCTGCAGGAGCTTCTCTAATTCTGCAGGAACAGCTCTGTCTCTACGGCAGCGTCAAAGATGCTAATTTGCAAGACTAGCTGGTCCCTGATCCTCAAGAACCATTTGTTTCCCTCAAGAGAAGAAGGTCCATCTTCCTGCAACACAAAACAGTCTGAGTGGTGTTCAGCTATTCCAAATCCATACGGCTGTGTGACACAATTAAGCACGGAACGCCCAAAGGAGCTCATCTTTTTTCATTTGAACTGGAAGAGGTCAATAACAGTGAAGCTCCACACTGTCTGAACACACTGCCTGCTCACCACTGACATCTGCCTGGAGATCTCAAATCAAATTTGCACACAGAAACCATCTCCAGCTCAAATAAACGATATAAATAATAATCAAACCAAGAACCACAGTGAGGAAGTAAAAAGAAAATAACAATTAATTTTGCAGGTGTTTGGCTGGAAAAGGCTGTAAAGGAACCAGTCAGTAGAGCAGCTCTCTAAGTTGGGCTCTGAAGGTGGCTGCTACCGTTTCTCAACCTCTTTATGTTGGGAAGAACCACCTCGTAAGGCAGACTGACAGCTCAGTCTTGTCTTTATTCCAGAAACCCCTACTGCGTCTACTTTTAGGAATTGAAGAGTCAGCTTAGTCCCCTCAGGAAATACAAACTGCCACAAACGATAAAGCGACTTGTCCATCACCAATCCTGTCCTCAACAGCTGCCACATCCACATGATTCAGACGAAGATGCTACAAAACCTCACAGCAAACAATTAGAGAGTGATTAGAAGGCTTCGGATATGGCATTTGTTTGCTGTTCCTTCCCAGGTATCAAAATCCATATTGCAAGACATAATCTCTTGGTTGATGGAATGGGGGTGGGGAAGGAGGGAGAGCAGGAATCTCCTGCAAGGATAACATTCCCTTCCTCAGTTAATACAGATCAGCAACAGCAGTATTTGTCAAGGACTTCATCTGCTTCTGTGAATTTATGAAACAACTGCTTTTCTTTTGGAATGTTTTTCACCTGGATATCACACCAGTTTCTTCAGATTTTATTCCTTTACTATTCCATACCTTTATTCAGCCTAGTTCAGTGGGCTGGGCTCCCCCTCATGGCTGATAACAGTCTGATTTAGACACATCTTGTCCTTTGCCTAAACTGCCTGTGGCAGAACCCAAATTAAAACATGGGTCTCATGCTACTTTGGACTGGTTTGCGGTTCAGGCTCTGACTAACTGGGTGCTCCTCATGGTTGAAGCACTTACTAGCCTGTTTAGGAAATGAAGTCAGAGAAAAGCTGTCAAGGGATTTTAACTGAACACACAGACACAATAAATCCATGTGAGGTTCCCCACTGGCCTCCCTCCCACCCACCAGGCTCTTGACAGAAGACACCCTCCAGGCAAGCCACAGACGAACAACAGTGTGTCATCACGGTGAGATCACATAGCCCTCCTATCTCTCTTGCCCACAATCCCAAGGACACTGGGGACAAGAGCAGAGGATGGGTGAGGCACCTTTTGCACAAGAAAGCAAACCCAGACATTCTAAAATATAAAGAATATACGAAAACGAGTAAAAATAACGAGAATACACATTCTTCTGTGCAAAGGGAAGAGAACTCGCCTGTGTTCCAGAGTACTTTAAGGAGACAGAGAGATGACAGGGGAAGCCGCCCACCAAGCAGCAGCGTCCTTTCCACTGAGAGGTGGGCACACCATGGCACCTCCAAGTACAGAAGCACTGATGTGGCTACTCCCACATTCAGCCCCATCAATAAAATCTAACATTTTCCAAACTAGCAATTGTTATTGCAGATGTCTTGATCTTTCCCTGTCTAAAGGTCTGCTACCTCACACATATCATTCCGCATCCAACATCTGTCACAGAGCTCTACCTTTCAAACAAGAGGTCTTTGGGGGAGAAAATTAAATACGCCTCAAATTCAGAGGAATTAATTAGTTTTCTGTCTACCCATGTCAAACCAGAACATCCGTTTACTGTCAAGGATCACTAGGGAATTAATCCAAGCTAAATTTAAGGCAATTTGCTAGTAGTTAAAAATTCAGGAAGCTTCAAAACCCTGTGTTCTTGTTTTCCAATTTTACTTGCTGGTTTGTGGCTTGTTGTTGGGGTTTTTTTCCCTCCCCTTTTCCTGGTAACGTATTTATCTCCGCTCAAAAGATATTGTGGAAAGATTTCTTCAGAACAGCAGGATCTTTCAAACTTGCAGAGGAAGAACAGTAAGCATGGAATAAACTGTGGGGATTTTTCAGAAGCAGACCTCAAAGATCAGCGACACATCTTTTATCTCAGTTTTCTTTAATCCACTGAAGGATTTCAAAGTTGAGCACCTACTGAAACCCTTCAGGCCTGGGCCTGCGATGACAGCACATGGCCACCACGCAGCTTTCCCAGAAGCCAATGAACCATGAAAGCTCATCTGTAGGGTATCCACAAAATAAATCATGGCAGATCAGGCTCCCTTCATGAGCCAATTTGCAGATAAAACAGTAATTCAAGTTTGCTACTCCTCCACAAATAACAAAAAAACTTGTCCCTAAACAAACAACACTTGTGTGTAACAGCAAAAAGAACAAAGCACGAGCAGATTAAATAATCACTTTCATGCCAACTTCTGTCAAGAAACAGGCCAGTTTTTTATTTTCCATGTTGTCAAAAACCTACCTGGAAAAGTAAACATTAATAATTCATATCATCTTTAACCCTAGCTCGAATGAGCCTGGTTCTACAAATACAGCATCTACGAAACCTGTTCATTCTGCACTATCAGTACTGTTATTTGAACATGAAAGTATCACGAGATGAAATAATGAGTGTAAACAATCTTCACCTAATATTGGGTTTGGAGACAGTAACCACTGATACTCACAAAGCCAACCTCTCAGCGTATGTATCCCTAAGAATTCTCCTGACCAAAACCTTAACACTGGTGAAATTAAGGGGTACAAATCCTAAAACTCGCTGCATGATGTGAATTTTGGCACAAAGCCATAGTGGAGTACAGAGATGAAAGCCCCTACAGCACACTCCCCTGGGAAAGAGCGGGGACGAAAATAAACCTCCCTTCCCTAAGAAGGAAAACAGGAAAAAAAAAAGCCCGAATGAGAGGGGGTTTGGTGTTTATGGTGTTGGTGGGGGTTTGTTTGTTTGTTTACTTTTTGTTTCATCAGAATAAGCAAACCAAAAATTTAATCTACCTGACATTTAGTCTGTTAGGATTTTCTGAACATGTTTCTACACTTCACACTAAAGACAAGAATTGTAAGTCCCAAACTCTCACTGCTGCACTCCTCACCAGCCACTCCATGCTCCCCAGAGAAAACAGGCCAATTGGAATTTAACCAAAAATGCGCTGTTTCCTCCCGCTCCCCCTCCCCTTCGCAGAACAGCACAAACAGATTAAGGAAGAACTCCAATTCACTCCGATGGTTTATTACACAAAACCCCAACGAACACACCCCACTTCTCCTTTTCCCCTGTGTCCTGTCCGCGTCTCCACTCCCAAGACATTCCAGCATTTTTTAAATTCTTCTGCCAAGGAGTTCTGTAAGGTGAGCTTGGGTTTGAAACGCCTCCCTGCACAACAAGGCAGTGTGTATACGAGTTTCACTTTTATCCAATTAAAGACGCCAGAAATGCACAGGGTTCCTCCTACCCATGTGCCTTGTGCTGAAAAGAATGGAGAACAAAACCCTTGGTGTAACCTTAGCAACTGGAGAGGAGGGTACCTATACTTACTCTCCTAAATGAGAGGAAAAGCAGAATTCATGGATAACACTCTGCCAAAGCATTGCTCACAGGCTTTAGAAGTACAAACATCCAGAAGTAAAGTGTTTTATCATACACGCATTTGAAGCAGAGCAAACAATTATAGAAGAGGCTTTAATTTATTGATACTAAACAACCCCAAACTATATTTGTATAGAATCAGAACAGTTTGGGTTGGAAGGAACCTTACAGATCACACAGTTCCAGTCCCCTCTGCCCCCCCTGTAAGCTCAGCTTTGCTCAAAGTAGATGCAAATACGAACAGCTGCCAAAAGAAACTCCTCTACCCTGTTCTGATTCGCGAAGCCGATGATTCCTGTTTAAGTTGGTCATTCCAACCACAACTCTGCATTCAGAGATAAACAGGCAGGCGTTTGTAAACAGATAACCCAGACCCTTGGGCCAAAGAGGTTAGTCTCAACTCACGGTTTCATGAAAACAAGTGTGCCACTTTTCCCTTATGACTGGGGATGCGAATGCTTAATTACAGCCCAGTGGTGCCTGTTCGTACTTACTGGTTAGGAATCGCAGGAAGGAAATAGAAGTTTCAGAACTCAGTTTGAGAAATACAACAGAATTACAGAAAAGGCAAGAATCTGGGAGGCAGATTATTTTCAGTGAACTTAAAGAAGCACACTAGTTATGTTTTTACTATCAGATTTGAGAGACCCACTCCATTCTCAATGACTGCAGGGCACAAAAACCCCAAGCCTCTACCAATATTTAATTTACATCTGCCTGACGAAGATCCAATTTCAAGCCAATGCTACCCCATCACTGCCAGCATTTAAACTGCATCTCTGTTCAGCATCTCTGTACTACCTAGAATCCAGAAAGCCCGTTAGTAAAGTTCAAACAGTAGCAGCAGAGCAAGTACTACACCTCCAGCAGCGTAACGCACTGGCAAAGGAATCACTCAAACTGCTACCTTCCAGAGCACGCAAAGAGGTTTCAGCTCCCCACTGGGCCAGGTTCAATTTAGGCATGAAATACAACACGTTCAAGGCCACATCATCAGTTTATAATTGCTTGTGCCACGAAAACACACAGATCCGAACGCAATTAGGAATTAAAAGGTAGCCAATTTCAGCAAAAAGAACGACACACAAAACACCACACGCTTCTAGTCATTCAAAGCATCAAAGCTTTGTTTCCACAACCCAAATGCAAAACACAAGCACCTAAGTCCATAACATAAAAGAATAGTGTGCTTTCATTAAACATTTCACTCTCAGCTTCAAACCACAGAGACTTGGCTTTGGCCTTTGACCTGTCAAACCATTGACCTGATATTACAGGGCCAGCAATAGCGTGCAGACACTGGACACTAAGGATGTGCAACCAAAAGACAGGATTTCTGAAGGACTCTTAGAAAAATCCGTTTATTAACCTTCATTGTTCTGACAGCACATGAAGAATTTAAAGAGACAATGAGGTCTGAAAATGTAAGCTAAGGGAAAACTGTTGGCCTCCAACTCTTGTAAGGAGGGCAATTAGAAATTACAATAAGAAATTTAGAAATTGTAAAGTTAAAAATAAGAAGAAAGGAAAAACACAAGAGAAGCAGGTTTTGCTACAGTGTTCTTAACGTAATAAGCAGCAAACCGATTTGTAGTGATTTTGTTAGTGAAAACATGCAAAACAATATTCAACAACAAAATAAACCCCAAGACAATAATTTCTTTCTTACCAGTAACAAACTGGGTTCCAGGTCTGGTGTTTCTCCTGCGGCAGCTGAGTACATCAACAGCCCCAGGGCAGCACTGGTAGTGCACTGCTCTGCAACCTGACAGCACCACTGCAACTCTTGTAGGAGACAGAGCTATGACAAAAAACAAACCAGAAGAAGCTGTCAGGTTACACTACAGGATTACTGAACATTAAGTCCCTTCCCTTCAAACTCACAGTTACAAACCCCCTATTTATGACCTAACAACCCCCCAAAAATGTTCACTCAGAGCTACCAACACATGGCAGGTAATTAAAGCCTGGTTACCTCCCTGCAATAACATAAGCAAGAGTTATTTCTTAAAGCATGGGAAGAAAAAGTCTAATTTTAGACACTAAAACTTCAAACAGGTCCTTGAAACAACAGCGTTTCCTGTTTGGGAGCTTTTCAAAACATTCTCGCTTTAATGACTTTTTAAAGAGACATTTGTAGCCTGCAGGGCGCTAATTCACCTTACCTGACCTATAAAGACTGAGGTTAAAATGCTACCAGTGCAACTCCTGAGAAAAGAAACCTCAGGTTTGCAATGGAATATTGAAGAGCATTTCCTCTTTTAATGGTGCTTAACAGCTGGTTTCTACGGGCTGGTGTCATTCCAGTGTGAGAGACCTCAGGATTTTGAAAAATCTGTGTAAAACAGATATTTGGGACAGCAAGGCACCTTCACAGACAGAATTCTCAGTAAAACATTAACGTTAATGATCACAACACATAAATAATAAGACTATTCACCTACATTAAGGTTTTTTGTCTGTGAGGATGCATCCACTACAACTCTCATCTCATTTTCTTACACAAAACAGACTTTATTATCTTCAGAATAGCATATTCACTACACTTGCAACTAAAACTTCTGACTACACTTTATTCAAAGGTTGACATTGTTTCTACACTGTTAGTGATTCCAAAGCATTTGCCATCTACTTCTAATCTCCCTATTTCAGACATCGTCAATAGACAGGTTGGTATCCTTAAGGACAATTAAGTTGTCGCTCAGTGCTGCTGGTGTCAGGACTGACCCTCTGCAATAACAGACTGTGAAGGAAAACATCAGAAGGTAAAAATTAAGAAAGCTTTTCCAACACAAGCTAATGTCATTATAAACTGTAAATCTAATAAACAAACAAAGTCATAAGGAAAATCCAAGTATCCTTATGGCAACAATCAGAACTGTGAAAATCTTGAAAACAAATATGACCCAATTGAAGCAAATACCACTGACTTTGTTCTCAACTCCTGTTTCAGACTGCCAAGTCTCGCCTTTCTCTGATTCCGAGCGCTTCTCCATAGCGATTGTTTTGGCTGGCTCTTTTTAGTCTTGTTATTTAGACAGTTAAAAAAATAAAATGGGGAAGAGAGGGAGCCAGACCAATACAGACACATGGGAACCGACTCTGTAAGCAATGTGTAGGAGTTATACATATTTCCACCTAGACTTGGGGTTGTCAAGACTCTCATTTCCACCTCTGCCCCAGGGTCACAAAGTGGGCCAGAACAGCCTGCTAAGAACAGAGAAGCCAAGACCTTTACTATTTTGCACTGTTCTGCATTTTTTCTTCTTGCTTTGAGCTCTGCACCCATTCTCCTCTTCTAAAGAAATAGAAGAGAATCGAGTGACTGTGACCTGATCCAGTGGAAGGCATCCCCAACCAGGGAAGGGAGATTGGAACTAGATGACTTTCAAGGTCGCTTTCAACCCACAAAAAAATCTATGATAAATGGAGGCACTTCTACCATGGAGCCGCTGGGCGTGGTTTCTAAACAAGCCTCTGTTATCAACATTAAGTCAAATTTTCATGAAGCCCTCGTGACAATGTGATCTCCAGCTCCTCTTTCTCCTTCCCTGACATCACAAAAATACCTTGAAATAACAAGAACTCACCAATCTTTGAAAATGTTTCCCGTTAGCAAGAACAAACGTCGCAATGTTTCACAGCTGGATAGGGCATGTTTTATTGAAGGCAGGAGAATGGTCTCTGGCAGCAAGCTCCAAAAGGTTCATCACATGCTCTGTATTTGGGAACAGAAAGAACAGGAGGCAAAAATTAAAACCCCAACATTAACTACTTACAAAAACCTTCAGTGTCACAACATTACAAGCAACAGTTAAAGTAACTGCACGCTTACAACACTGTTTGCCACTTCAAACAAGAAATATTCCGATATATTTCTGTAATTACGCATACAGGAAAAAATTTATTTAGCCCCTAAGTTAAAGGAAGAGTTTAACAAAAATTCCATGACTGTTAACAACTTCTAACTATGCTTCAGACAGAAGCCAGTATAAAAAATAGTGCTTTAAATGAGGATTTCAGGCAACTTTAACACTATCGTTCATTCTAGTTAACATTACAAAGCTTCAGCTAATGTCTGCTGACCATCGACACACTTCAGATGGGGTTCGAATTCGCCTCACAGTTACCATGATTCCCCTCCAAACCAACATATTTGCCTAAGGTTACAGGAAAAATTTGCGCCCATATTATACAAAAGTAAGATATGAAAGTTCTGTTCCCCTCCAACTCAAATGAATCGCAGCCTTCGAAAGCTAGCATCACCCTCAAGTTAAAGAGCAGCCTGTACAGCAGCCCTATGTAAAGCTGCTTGTTCCTCTGACAAATTTAACAATTTTGAATAAAGAAACCCCATGAAGATGCAGGAGAATAGAGAAATATCTACCAGGAAGTAAAAGTTCTATTTTCCATGCCTGTAAAAGCTACGCAGCCTGACATACAATATTCCAGCTGGCAACACTGCTAATCCAACAGGATGCACCTTTTCAGCAGGGCACTAGGTGCACGCTCCAGTTCAAAACACTCACTTGCAGTGGTATTTCCACTGCACTCTGCATTTCCCTTATTCTCTTCTCCATAATCTCCAGCTCTGTGCTTGTCTCTCCATCCTCTCTCTCCACTGTGGCACAGAAACAGTGGCTCGTATCATTCTCCTGCTTTTCATTTCTGTTCTCTCTCAGCTGGTTGCTCCAAGAGAAGACAGATCCAACACCACCCATGCCATGGACGTCACAGAACATGGAAGAGCACATCAGAAGCAAATATCTTACAGGGCATCAGGCTTGAGAAGTCTGGTGATACCAAAAAATGTACAAATTTAACTATATTTGCTACTCTAGCAGTGAAGATTAACAAACAGCCTGAAACAGTCCAAATGCCCATGGGTAGTATGACAGTTACCTGGCCAAGCATCATTAAGTCCTACAAGAGCTTAAGCTTCCACTTAAAATTGAGTCACAAAAGTGATCCACGGAAAAAGACTGCACTCTCGCGCATCTACTAGACAAAAAAAGAACATAAAAAGGACCTTAAAAAAGAAGAGGATTCAAGAACTGGAAGCACATCATACTGGGAATTGCCCTGAAGAATGGTTCCCTCAAAACTTTTTCATTATTTTTTGACTTTTTAACAAGGGGATCTTTGCTAAAGTTCCCAAACTCGGTACATAAAAAGGGAGGGAGGCAAATGAGGAGGAAGAACTGTGAGGTAATTTTATAAGAGAAGTACAGTGGTGGGAGAAACTGAGGGAAAGAGCACCTAAAAGACAGAAAAGACATATAAGGAGTTGGGAATAATCCAAGTGTAAAATCAACCGGTCCAAAATAAAGATAAGATACAAAGTGCTCTGTGAACAGTCCAATTTTGTTCATATAATTCACAGCACAAGCACTCCCTGCCTTGGGTAAGTGTCCCTTTTTACTTCTTAGCATAAATCTCATAATCCAGATTTAATCAACTATTATAAAAAAGAAGTGGATTGAAGCCAAGAAGGATACAGTGGCAATAAGGAGGAAGTCAATCAGCTCATTTTATATATAGCCACCGCCTTGTTCTCCAGTGCTACAGTGGCAGGGGTTTTAGGAGCACTGCATCCTGACTACTTCGTTTATCAGTACTTAAATTAGTTGGTGTCAGGTTTGGGTATTTTAAGCATCTAATGGCTAATACAGCCCAGTGATTCTTCTGTTTCAGAGCATGATTTGAGCTCTGGTCACAAAAGTATTTCCTCTGATGGTGTATTAGAGCAAAGGGTGTGAATTTTGGTTAACCCTGTCCTCAAAAAGTGTGGGCTAACTGCCCGGAACACCAACTCCTTCTGTAGTGTTCCTCATTGGAAGGCAAGAAACACTAGTAAGCAAACTCGCTTGGATGGAATAAGCAGTGTGTTTTACACATGAGGAGGAAATAATTAGGAAATATAACTGAGTATTTAACCATACCCAGATATAAACATACTCTTCACTACTCACTTTTCTAAGCAACTACATTTCTGGCACAGACTCTGATACTCTTTTTACTAAGTTTATTTTATTCCACATACAAGCTGGTAGCTGTGTTTGCAGAATATTCCTGACGCCTTGTTCTACTACAGAAGACCCCAACTCAGTTTTGCCATAAAGCAAACACCAGGCAACTCCAACATCTGCAGAACGCTTTTCTTCCTGAGCACACACACAAGACCAGTAACGGGACAGAAGGGCTCAGCACTGGATGGGCTGGAATAAAAGCAAGCCACATCCCCAAAAAGGGGAGTTTCGGCTCTAACTCTGCATCTACCTGTTACCTTTCAGCACTGTCACTGCACGCTGGCTCCGATGCACGTGTACACCTGTACCCAGGCGCAACAGAACACCGCAAAGTGGAACACATTTCCATCTGATTAGAATTACCGTCAAAGGATCTCAACCTGCCTGCAAAGCACTCAGAAGCTATTCCAAACCCTCATTCCAAGAGCAGTCTGATGTTTCTTAAATCTATAGGCATGAAGGAAAGGTAAAGTAATTTTTCATACAACAATGGCACCACAGTAGCGTGGTAAGGGACAAGCACAGCCCACCGACCTCAGAACACCACCGCATCTCCTAGGAAATCCAGTGAGGGCTTCACTCCAGTTTACACTAAGGAAGAAGTGTTTTTAGCACAACTATGATTTTTAATCAGCATAACAGAAAATGTTTTGGAAGAGCTGAGTACAGCCCAGCACCCCTGTTCCATCGAAGGGGAAACAGAGAAACAGCAGTTACAGCACCAACACACTCAGTCAACAGCTGTAGGACGGGAACTGAATCCCAAGCAGCCGTCCCTTCAAAGCAGACATCCTTCTGCATCCAAATACACCAAGGCAGTGAACCAGAAAACTACTGAATTGTTTGGGGAAGTTGAGATTCTTTCTTCTTGCATCTCATGAGAAAGAAGTCCTGCAACAAGCAATCCATGCTTTTATTTCTCATCCTGCGTAAAGGACTAAAGATCTAGAACGAATGGAGAGAACCAACTACCGAAGGTTGTATTCAAGGAGGCTGTAACACAAACATGTCACCCTGTGAAACAAAAAGCCCTCAAGAGAGAATAAAGTGAAGTTTGGAAGCAACTGGAGTCCTGACTGTCATTGTACTTGACCAAAATATCCCAGAACCACTCACAGGGATCCTTAGGTGCAGAGCTGGATAGCAGTGCTGCCCACAGACTGAACGCCTCCCTCTGTCCCTCAGCTGCGCCAGGTCCTTGTCCTCTCACCCAGTGTGACCCTTGCTATCAGCCCCACTGCTCGCTTTCACTGCCAGGACATTTTGAGTTTCAAATATCACAGACATAAAACACAGGTAAGTGACACACTTGGAAATATTTAAGCCAGTTGTAAGCCAGAAGCAAAATATGAACACAGCATGAACCCTTTTGTGTTGGAATTTTCTAGGGCAATGCTCGCAGCCAGGAATGGACACAAACTGCTCCTGGGAATTATAACAGACATGTGGGATAACCATTACAACTGCAGGTAGCTCTTCAAAGACTAAAACTAAACCCTCCCTTTGCCCTTTTGTTTGCCCATTAAACTACGCACACAGGAGCAAGGAAAGCCCCTGTGAATACTTTTTACCAATTTAGGGGGAGCCTTGGGAGTTTTACTGAGTGGTCAGGAGCTGCCGGTAAAACTGGCAAGAAAGGGAAAAACGTCCTGGGAAAGGCTGAGCTGTTTCTGAAATGATTCTGCCCTGAAAGCAAGCAGCAAAAGCTTGGGCTGGGTGTCAGCCTGGCGCTGCTGGGAGGGCAGGAAACTTTGCTTAGAAACTTCAAAAACACATATCTTAAAAAAAAACAAAAAACAATCCACACAAGTGGAAAGCAAAGACGAAAAGAATCTGCTCAACCTCCCAGCACCACAGCACGGTGCCAGCAGAAAAGCAGACGTACCAACAGCAAATAAGAGATCCGTCAAACAGGAGGCTTTTTTCCTTTGGAGGCAGGATGGCTGGAAGGGGGTGGAGGGGGGCTGCTAAACTGGTTTTCCTCCAAGCACTTCCAGTTAAAAAGATCCTCTCGTGAAGAACATATCCACTGTTGTACAACTGTCCCAGAAAACAAAGACCACGGGGAGAAAGTGGCCCATTTTCTTCAGTCCCCAAGAACCCCGTGTACAGGTCATGTTTTCAAAGGCTCAATCCTACGCACCCTACAACGAAGCAGCATTTAAAACACAGGAACAAACCCCTAGCACTAGGATTATCAGAATATCCCTTTTTTCAGTACCATGCTCAAATTGACTCAATTACAGCAAAGTTAACGCACAGAACAATCGTGAGAGAAGTTTAGCTGTGAGCAAGTTTCCCCCTCCTGGACAGGCTGCATCAAATACAAAAGACTAGTTTTCCGTTTCAGTTATCCAACTGCTGTACCAAAACAAGTGATATTTTTCAGAAACACCTGTTTGGAAGCTCCCCTGAACAGGGCTGCATCGCTCCCTTTACCCACTCCTTGTCAGTTCCCAAAAAACACCTTAAAGCGGTAATTCCTCACCACATGTTGAAAATACTGTGACTAATAATACACTCCACCCATTTTTTTTCCATCACTAAGGATTTCAGAACATAAATTTGACAAACGGGGAGAGAAGCCAGTCGGAATTTACAGGGAGAAAGTAAAATTTTATTCCCAATTAAAAGATGCTATAAAAACATAAAATGTTCAAGCAAGGTACTGATAGAAGTGGAATAGCTACCCTGTCACAGTGAGCTCCTTCCTCAAAACTAGATTTTTCTCACTTTTCTTGGCTAGAGAGGCTTTTCTTTTTAATCCCCACGGGGAAAAAAATAGAAAGAAAAATACTCCCTCTCCTTTTGGAGAAAATACATGGAATGCATCAATAACCGGGCTGTTCTCTGTACACAGGGAATACACACCTGCCATAAATTCTCGATCGAGTTCAAGAACTGAGCCCTAGATCTACGTTACTGCATCTAAATGCTAAAAATCATTGCAGTAATGCCATTAAAATGCACAGAACAACTTTGGTACAGGTGTCTACAATACCACTGTTTGCTAAACAAAACTCCTAATTAGCAGGGCTTTAAACAATGCTGATAATAATCCAGTTCTGTAAGGCTTGCCAAATGAATCGAGATTGCAAAATAAAAAGCATGAGGAATTCATTAAAGAGCTGTTAAACTCTCCTTTGTTTATTTTCCCCTGTCAGGTGTAAAAAATAAATAAATAGCGGTTTCTACCTCCAGATTCCAGCCGAACACTCAGCTTCACAATAACGCACCCCAAGAAACCTCCTCAGGATGCACCAGCATATTTTTTCCCCTCTTTTATTTCAAAAGCAAAATCCTCCCACTATTACAGCCCTTCGAAATTGCTCCATTCTCTGTTTGTCACCCGGGATTGAGTTATCAGGCACTACTTGTATGACTTTGGGAACTGACATGTCTATTTGCAGCGACACAAAGGCAATGCAGCCGCACCAGCCCCTTTGCCTCTACCCGCACCTCCCAGGGCTCCTCTCCTTTTCTCCCCTCTGCCAAATTTCACACAACACACTTTCTCCTGGAGAAAGCTGAGGGTGGAGGGGGGAGAAAAGAGGACACCTCAGTGCTTTCCCAGCATGACAGAAAACATTTCCAGCCACTTTTGCACTTGTTTCAGCCTGATGAAAAATCACCTGCATCCCCTAAAGGAGCAGCAGTATTTTTTAAATTTGTATTTGTTGGGGTTTTGGTTGTTTCTTGTTTTTTTTTTTTTTTTTAAAAAAAAAAGAGGGTCACTTCCCCCATTTCAGCCTGCAATTAAAATGGAGGCAAGGCCAGGCGATCTGTGTCTGGCTTTAGGGGGAGACAATAACCCAAAACAGGCCTGGCTTTTTAAAGAAAAAAAAAAAGAGGAGAGAGGAGAGGGAGAAAAAGAGAGAGAGACAGGCAGAGAGAGAGAAATACAACATGCCTCACCAGTATTATTACCTCATCCCTTTTTCCAAGCAGTTTTGAACCACACTCCTGACAAAACTCTTGGTCCAAGTTGCACGGATGCTGTTTTTTAGGGGGTTTGAAGGCTGGAGTCGGGGGTTGAGGCTGGCTATTCGCAAGTGGAGCTGGCTGCTAAAATGCCCCCCTTGTCTCTCTTCTCTCTCCCTCTCCCTTGAGCTGGGTGTTGACGCAGCAGAAATTACCAGCTGGAAAATTCCCCTTTTGGAGGTTACGGGGGGGGGGGGGGGGGGGGGGGGGGGAGGAGGTGGAGGAGGAGGGAAGGAGGGGAGGGCCGGGGGGGAGAGGGGGGGGTTAAACCCTGCCACTTAACCAAGTTAAGCCACCCACCCACACCAAAATAAGGCATCGCGTCCCAAAGAAGGCACCGTGCCTCCCCCTCAATGCCCCCTCCCACTCTGTGGGGCACGGAGAGATCGGGATAGGGGGGAAGGGGGATAAATGGGGGGGTAATAAATAAGAGGGGGAATAAATGGGGGAAGGGCGGGATAAATGAGGGGGGTGCCGTGACCCAGCCTCGCTTGGTCTCAAGGTGAGGAGGGAAGGAGGGATGGGGGCGTCCCACCATGGTGCTACCCACTCCTCACCTCAGGGGGTCTGGGGGATTCGGGGGGGGGGGGCGCTTACCTGTGCCCCATGGAGGAGAGCGGGGTCTGGGAGCGGCCGGAGCTCGGTCACTCCGTGCCTGGGGAAGGGAAGGGGGAAAGGAGGGGGAGGAAGAGGGCGGGGGGGGGGGAAGAAGCAAGGGGGGGCTGTGGGGGGGGGGGGTGCCCGGGCGCGCTCCCGCCGCTCCCTCGGGCGCGCGGGGCGCGAGCCCGCGGCGGGCGGGGGGGGGGGGGGGACGGCGAGGGGGCGGTGCCGTGCGGCGCGTGCCGCTCTGGACACGCCCACTCCCCCTCGCCGACGCCCCGTGATTGGACAGTGCTCGGCACAGGCCTCCCTAGGCCACGCCCCCTTCCCCGTCGCCGGCCGATGATTGGAAAGAGGTGGGCACGGGCCTCCGTAAGCCACGCCCCCCATTTACCACGCCCCCTTCTCCCCCATCACCACCATCCCCATCCTTGCGCCGGGGGAGTGGGGGCGCCGGCGGCGGCACTGCCCCTGCCGGACACCGGAAGTGGGGGGGGCGGGGGCGCGCGCGCGGGCCTGCTCGCGCGGGTCATGACGGGACGGGAGGGGGGGCGCAGGGGGGAGCCGTAGCTTCCCCCTTCCTCGTAGTGCGGGTGTCTTCGGTCCTTTGCCGTGGGGAGGGGGTGGGCTGTATGCCCGGGCTTCCCCCTCCTCGGGAGCCACGCTCGGGCCAGGGATGAGGGGCAGGGAATGCTCATAGAATGATAGCACGGTTTGGGTGAGAAGGGACCTGAAAACCCACCCGGTTCCACCCCCCCTGTCAACACCAGAAAGCCGTGACTTTTCGCTTTTCCAGTCAAAACGAGCAGGGGATGAATGCAGGGAAAGAGCATCCAGCTGCTTACAAATACATGCTTCTGTTATATCAGATCTCCAGTCGTATTCGACATAGAGCCATGGAACAGTTTGGGTTGGAAGGGACCTCAAAGCCCCTCCAGTTCCACTCCCTTGCCATGGGCAGGGACACCTCCCACTGGATCAGGGGGCTCAAAGCCCCATCCAACCTGGCCTTGAACACCTCCAGGGATGGGGCAGCCATAACTTCTTTGGGCAACCTATGCTAGTGCCTCCCCAGCCTTACAGGAAAATGCATCTTCATCTCAGTCTTCCCTCTTGCAGCTGAAAACTGTCCCCCTTTGTCCTGTCCCTGCATTCCCTGATCAAGAGCCTCAGCTTTCCTGGAGCCCCTTTCAGTACTGGGAGGCTGCTCTAAGGTCTTCCTGGAGCCTTCTCTTCTCCAGGCTGAACAAGCCCAACTCTCTCAGTCTGTCCTCGTACGGGAGGTGCTCCAGCCCTCGGATCATCTCCATGGCCTTCCCTGGACTTGCTCCAACAACTCCATGTTCTTAGCATGGATCCCAAGGGAGGAGGGATCAGGGAAAACTGCGGTAAACAAGGAGTTTCCGTGCTGCCAGGGAGTGGGTGCTCAGGACAGAGAGAGTGGGATGCTCTGCCCAGTGGTGCTCTGGTTTGAACAGGGGGCCAACGGGAGATGAGTGTAAGCAGGGCCTGGATGAAACACTGACTATTGCAACAAAGGGCCAGATTCCACCCTTTTGGCTCTCACGCTGAAGGATCTGACAGAAAGTGCCCCATATTTCAGAGGATGGTGCTTGACAGGATGGGTCTGGAGTGGTAGGAAGTGGCCATCAGTTGTGCGATAGGTGTGGTGAGCGAGGGAGTCATTCTTGAGATCTGTGTGGTTGCTGGGTTGTGAAAGCAGGAGCTGGGGCAGCAGATAAAATGTTTTCAAACTGTTGATCGACATTTTCATGCTGTGATTGTGCCCAAAATTGCGGAAATTCATGTATGAGTAGCTCGGGTTGGACATGTACTTGCATGGTTAACTGACTTAGGTGTGCAATCACAGTTATTGCCCAGCTAATTGCGTGTTTAAGGTTTAGAAATTGCCTCCGTGGTTTCCTTTCCCTCATCCTGTACACTTTCTTCATCTCTGGCTTTCAAGTAGGCAGACCTACTGTTGAGACCTTGAAGCTGACTTTTATGCCTACTCATTATTCAAATCCATTACTACAAGGTGCTTTTAATCTTAAGGACATCCCCTCTCAAAAAGTGTATTTTCCACTTTTTAATCTGTAATTTAAATAAACAGATGTTCCATCACGTGTTTCCCTTCCCCCACCCCATTCCCTCCTATTACCCTAAATACCTTTGATTTTGAAAAGGCTATGAATAAACCTGATCAGTGAAAATTAAATATCTTTTAACTCCAGCATGTTTTTAATTATCTCTTTATTTTATATTGCGATGGAGTCCAAGCAGCACCTTCCTAGAAAGAGTTTCATTAAAATGCAAACGAAGACTTTGCAGAAGTTGTCAGTTAACGCAACAAGGGACACAATTTCTTAGACTTAAGCAACACAAAATCCTCACCAGGCGGGTTTTCCCACTGCCACCTGCTTATTCTCCACATACAATCCTGTGTGTTTGCCTCACTGTACACAGATTTTCCGGTCTCTCTGTGAGTAAAGAGCACTGGAACTCAACAGCCAAAATCCCTTTTTCATCCTATATGCTCAAGCCAGTTTTCACGAGAAGCTGACCCTCTGCGCCTGCAAGTGTTAAACCTTCCTGTGCTTTATGTCCTTTCTTTGAGGCTCCATGCTGAGATGTAGAGGTTGGAAGGGCTGATTAAAGGTTGGAGGGGCTGACTGAAAATGGAGCTATATATTTATGCAAATATATCTATTTTGCATAAAATCTATGTTATACCTGGTCACAGCTACAAGCACTCCTGCCTTTCCTACTCCTCTGTGTTTGAGACCGAGCTCCCCCTGTTATCCCTGAGCTCCTCTCATTCCCTTCCTCTCCTCCTCCCCAGGTTTTTTTCTTTCTTAGGTCTATGTTGGAAGAAAGTATTTATTTATGTGGTATTTATTTGTGTCAGGCTGGGCTGACTCCCCCAGAGCAGCAGCAGCTGCAGCCTGGGCACTGCCCTGGGGAACGCTCTCCAAGAGGGGGAGGGTGGCGGAAGGCCGAGTTTCCCAAAGCTATTCCGCACAAAGGATTTCAGCAGACTTGAAAAGGTTTAATATTCTTTTTCCAGTCACCTCCCCCCTCCTTTAATTAGAAGTTTGCGTTGTATTTTAGGTAAATATTGCAGTTTCTCAGCCTGTCCTTAGAAGAAAGGTGGTTTCTCCTCATAAAGAAGAAAGACCGTGCATGGAAAAAAAAGAAAATAATAGAAAAAAAAGATGAACTGGAGGAAAAATCAGGGTAGTTTGTCTGATTTTTGGTGGGAAAAGCACGGTAAGATGCTCAAGTAGAGGTTAAGAGCATAACGATGCACCTCTTTGGAGAAATGCCAGGGATTACAGTGAACGTGTTTCCAGCCCGAGCCGATGTCCTTTGCATGCCACCATATCACAGATTTCATCAAGGCAGAGACCACTGGAGGTGAGGACTCCAATTGCATCGCTGGTGGGTTTTAGCCACTGGGGAAACAGGTAGAAGTCACATTTCTGTAGCAGGAGAGTGCTTGGCATCGCCCCGTTGCCCTTTGCTTTCTTTAGGAAGAGCACGTGAGCAGGCCCCCTGCCACTGGTGCAGCCAGGCCATGACCACGTGCCAACACTTGGTGGCCGATCATCGCCACTTGGCTGCCCAAATGGACTTGGGTGCACATTGTTGAATTCTGCTGCCTGCTCTGCATCCCTGCGCCTCTCTGATTGCTCACCAGGCAATCCCAGAGACCTTGACGGTGCTAACAGCCAGCCCTCCTGTGCACCATCCTCCTGCTGTCCGCTGTGCTCTGGTAAGGTGGGGCCAACCTGGGGAACAGCAGTAGAGGAAAGCTGCCTGGGTTGCTGCATTCGTACCACATCCCATTTCTAAAATCATCACAAATGCTGAAGTGTTCTCATTCCAGGTCCTCTCCTCAGCTCTACTCTACCTTGTACTTATCTCAGTTGTAGGAGATTTTGCATTTGACAAATTAAAATGATTTCCTGTGTATCCTTGTGATGTGGTCAGTTTGGAAGCACGTTAAGAAAACCCAAGTGACCTAATTACTTTCTTTTTCCCCTACAAAAGTTTTGTGCTCTGAAGTAGCAGTGCAAAACCAATCCAGAGTGATCTCTGGTCTGTAAGCTCAGCTCACAGCGATCCCCCTTCATTTTCCATGTTCTGCACATGGTAGACACAGCTCTCCAGGACTAAAGCCTGTCCTTCCCCAACTACAGCAGGAAGAAAGCTGTGTCACAGGGCTCTGCTCCTACTGCTTGCAGCAGCTTTGGATCCCTGGAAAGCCTGCAACCATTGACTTTGTCAGCAAAGTTAGAGCAGCTTGCTGGTGCCTGAGGAAGGGTTAAAGGAGCAACATTCCTGCCCCTATGGCTCTGACCAAAGGTCAGACGGTTCTTTAGGTGAAGGAAGGGAGGGAGGTGGTGTGCAGCTCTGACCAGGTCATCAGAGGAGTAAACCACATCTGAGGCAAGCTAATGAAGCGGTATTTGTCTCTCTCACAGCACATACTCCCGGTCTGTGCTGGGCAAGTTAGAATTCCTTCTCTAGTGGGAGTGAAGATGTCGATTGTATTTTTTCCATGATGTGTATTGAGGCATTTGCTAGGTTGTGGGAGTAAACACTTGGGGGAATTCTCCATGAGCTAGCAAGGGCAAGTCACAAACCTACTAAATATGGTGAATGAGGATTACAGATCCACCCTGGAGAATAAAACTCCCTCTTTGCACCCCATCTCTCCACCACCACCACCACCTCCGCATATTTTTTCTCCTGCATTGCTGTTCTGCTGCTTGCTGGGGGAATCCATTGCCATTTTTGTGGCTAAACACATTGCACTGCTTTAGTTTTTGTTTTGGAAGGGCAGAACTGGGGTGGTCTTTCACATCTTCAGCACTGACCGAGATGCACCATCCAGCTAGAGAAAGCAGAGACACCAAATGTTCAACTGGGGGGGGGGGGTGAACGGCAGGAAATGCTCTCAGGTCTGTAAATACTTGAGGGGGTGAGAGATGATGTTCACGTACAAAATATTTGACCAGCCGCATCCCACTGACCTCCTTCAGTGCTGCTCTTGAAAGGGATTGGCCTGAATCAGAAACAGTTGATCTTTAATGCTCCAAAAATACATTCCCTTTCAAAGCCTCTCAAGTGGAGAAGTATCCAAGCTGCCAAATTCAGTCCCTACTTCCAGTTCCTTGTGGCCTGGGTGAGCTAAGCTCAGGGGGTTGTGTTTAGGTTCACCCAAGGCTGTAGATGATGGTAGGGATGAAAGGTGATGGTAGGGATGAAAAGTGATGTTGCTGTGGCACTGGGGGGTGCAGGAGTGTCCCCAGACCTTCCCCAGCTCTGCCTTGTCCCTCACCTACTTTCCTCCCTGGGGTGGCCCCGCGGCAGCCAAATGCTTGTTCTGCAGACCCACTTGGGTGCCTAGAGCCAACCTGGAGCCCCTTTGGTTTCCACCCAGAACCAGTCCAGGCTTAAGCAGATTGCTTTGTGACATGCTGACACCACTCTCTTCGTGCAATAAAGGATCTTCGCTTTCCCTCTTCTGGGCTTGGGCTCTTTGCAGGGTTGCTCTCTGCTGTATTTTACACTGTAGTGCTCTGGCACTTCATCCCTCTGGCAGGTTTCCTCCTTTCCCAGGTGAGGATGCAGAACAGCTCACTGCTCTGCACCTTGGATTCAGCTTTTTAACCAGATCTCCTCCTTTTGCAGCTCTTTGCTGGCATTGGCCTCTGTGCATCTGGGAGGTACCAGTGCCTGGGTTAGGCTTTCTCCTGAGACCAACACTGTGCTGACACCGTTGGAATAAACTCTGATCTTTCCTCCCCCAGCATTGCTGTCCTTCACACCTGTACCCTTTCTCTGTTGTCCCCCAGGGTCTCACACCAGCCTAGAAATGGGCAAACCCATTTCTCTTTCCAGTAGCTACAAATAGGGACAATCCCATAGTGCTGCCAAGGCTGATTTGACTCTCAGTTAACCCTGAGCCTCTTTGCTACTGCACCTCAAACTACTCAGTGTTGAAGAGAGATTTAGTTGAAATATATCCTGTTTGCAGAGAGTTTGTTTTCTCCAGAACCCACAGAAATTGCAGGGCTGCCTGTGAGCCCTTTGTTTCACACAATCCGGATGAACAGCGCATTTAACGGAGCTGCGCTCGGGAATGGCAGGAGCAAGAGTTAAAATACACAGAACTGCTGCAGCCTGGGCAGTGTGGTTTGGGGTTTAGGCAGGCAATTGGTAGCTCGCCTAACGATTCAGGCCACGCTGAGGTTTAGCTAGGTTAAATACGGTAAGGCAAGTTTTGTTCTTGGTTGTGCAGAGCTGGGGCTGACACCACAGTGGGCACAGCACGGCCCTTTCTGGGTGAATTAACCCCTGCTCCGTTCCCTCTCAGCTCAGGAGGGATGGAGAGCTCACCTTTTGCTCCTGCACTGATGCTTCCTTTCAGTTTTACCTCCAGTGTCCTGAATTTGCCCAGTGAACCCCAGTTTTAGGGTCTTGGGCGGGGCAGTGCCTGGAGCTGAGCTGGTGGGATAGCTGTAGAACTCTTTTGAGCTGAAAGAGGAGAGATTTAGATGTGATCTTAGGAAGAAATGGTTTCCTGGGAGGGTGGGGAGTCCCTGTCTCAGGTTGCTCAGAGAAGTGGTGGCTGCCTCATCCGTGGAGGTGTTCAAGGCCAGGTTGAATGGGGCTTTGAGCCCCCTGATCCATGGTAGGGGGATGGAACTGGATAGGCTTTGAGGTTCCTTTGAACACAAACCATTCCATGATTCTGTGATCTCAGTGGTTGCTTCCCATTGTAAAATGATAACAAGAAAAATTCGAAGGTCCCTGGCAAACCCATTCACAAAATGCTCTCAAGTAAACCAGAAACATTTTGAATGATATATGAATTTATATTAAATTGCTTGTCATGAACAGTGATGAGACTGTCAATAAATTAGTTTGTATTTGAAGTTATTCAAAGGCAGTTAAGAGTGTTTGGCATCACTGGGGTGTTCTGCAAGCCACTGTGCTGATGATGCCTGGTTCCTAGGGGCCTGGGAGCAGTTTGGGTCACGCTGGTGGCTGCGCATCGTGATGGGCAGCACCTTCCTGCTGTGATGCCCGTGGCTGCCCTCTACTCCCACGCTTCCTAATGGGAAGGTGGCTCATTTAAGTGCAATGAACCTCTTGTTGGTGTTGGCATACGTGTGGGTGATGGATGTCCACTGTGGGCATGTCATGATTGTCCCCATACCCTCCCACTGCATTCTCCATGCTTGCTCTGGCTTTCCCTCTCTTCCCAGAGCAGCCTGGCTGGATGATGCGACCTGTAGCCAAAATCGTAGTGCTGCCTGGCGTGGGGGAGAGCTTGTCTACTGTTCCCAGCCCTCAACTCCCACAGGATTTCCTATCTGGGCAGAGCTGGGGTCACAGGGAGGGGTCCCCAGGGGCTCCCACAGCCCCAGCCCTCTCCAATCAGGAAGCAGTGCCGGGTGCGCAGGGTGGGGTGAGGAAACAGGGGAGAGGAGGAAAATGGGGAGTCATGGGGGGAGACCCATGGGTAAGGCGGGGTGGAAAGGCCAGGTGGATGCAGCTCAGGGATGGGACTAGGCTACACCCTAGTCATTTCCCACAAGCTGCCCTGCTGGAGCCCTTACCGGAGCCCAGGAATGGAATTACAGCCAGGGAGAAGCAGCACCTGAGCTGGCTCCAGCAGCATGTGGCAAACAGGTGGAGGAAAATCTCTCCAAGAGCCAGCCATCCTTGGGAGGGTGGTTCCTCTTCCCCAGACAGGGCCCAAGCAGAGTCCAGCATCACCCTGGGCTGGAGGGACATCACTAAAAGTAGGACATTGAGGGGCTGGAGCATGTCCAGAGCAGCTGAGGGACCTGGGGTTGTTCAGCCTGGAGAAGAGGAGGCTGAGGGGAGACATCATCACTGCCTACAACTGCTTGAAAGGAGGTTGTAGCAGAGTGGGTGTTCGTCTCTTCTCCCAAGTGACATGCAGAAGGACCAGAAGAAATGGCCTCAAGTTGCACCACAGAGGTTCAGATTGGATATCAGGAAAAATTTCTTCACCAAAAAGGTTCTCTGCACTGGAACAGCTGCCCAGGGAAGTGGTTGAGTCACTGTTCCTGGAGGCATTTAAAAGATGGGTAGATGAGGTGCTCAGGAATCTGTTTTAGTAGTGGACAGGTACGGTTGGACTCAATGATCTCAAAGGTCTTTTCCAACCAAGCGATTATATGATTCTATACCAGTCTGGAGGGGTGTGAGGGTCCGTGGCCCCCAGGGCCTGGCTGTTTTTCCAAGGCACCATCTGGGATGATCCCAGCCTCCCTTCTTGTTTGCCTTCGCCCCTCGCGTGTGCCTAGTCCCGCACTGGAGCCCTCTTGCCCAGCCATCGCATCTGACCCCGTTTCAGCCATCGGATGTGTACACCATCACCATCACCACCACCACCATCAGCACCATCTGAAGCCCATCCTGACTGGAGCTGTGCTGATGGGGCCAGCACCTGTGGACAGGTTTGGGAATGCTGCCAGGCAGAGGCAGGAACACCGTTGTCCGCAAAGCCTGGGGAGCCCCTGCTCTCTGGGGAGTGGCAAGGGATGTGGGTGAAGATGATGGATGCCTTCTTTATTTTCTTTCCTGGATTTAATTGTTCCAAACCCTTCCAAAAATTTCCCCACTCTCTTCTCAGCTTTCCTAAACCCACCCACTCACTTTTATGACTCCTCCAGGAGTCTGTTACCTGGGATGCGTTATCTGCTGCACCAACCCCCAGCTCCAATTTCTGCCCTCGAATGCTGGACGCAGCATCAGTTCCAGTGCCTCCCTTCTCCATACTTTGGTCAGATCCCACTCCATCCTTGCTTTTCCTGGAGAAGGCAGTGCCAAACCTGCCGAGCTGGCAGTGTAACCTTCCCAATGTCTTCAGCTGCATCCTGGCACTGTGCTACATCATCTGCAGCCTCCTTTCTGGGGTGAGGGAAGAGGAGCTGCCCTGGCAGATGTGGACTCAGGATCTCTGCAGTGGGAACACTCTAGCCTGGATCCCCTGGGCATCTCACAGGGATGAGAAACCTGGAAGGAGCTGGGGAGTTCCTGCAGGACCAGGACCCTTGGGGTGCAAGCAACTTCCAAACCCACTCTGTTTTTCCTACCTGGGCTTGGGTGAGCGGGCAGCAGACGCAATGTGGGTTTGGTTTGATCTGCAGGGGAATCTTCACACCTTCCTTGCTCTTTTCCTCACCAGCCCCTCCGCCTGCCTGCACATCACCTTGGCAGGGGCAGCTGCCCAGTTGGTGGCAGTTGTGGGTTTTTAAAAAATGTTTCCCTCCCTCCCTCTTCTTCCTCCACCCATGCAGACCCCTCTGCTCCTCCTCTGTTCACCCTTGGGGGCACCTTTACTGCCTCTGCGTTTATTGCTGCTGCAGCAGAAACACGGCTCAGTGGCACAAGGGAGAATGGAGAGACGCTGTGCTGGTGCTGGTGCCAGCTGGGATTTGACTCTCCCAACCTCCAGCAAGGGCAGCTACACCAAGAGAGCCTTGCACATGTGTGAGCAAACCCTGTTTCTGCTCCCAGGGCTAGAGGTGTCTCTTCAGGACAGGGTTAAGGCAGCAAACACATTGCCTCCTCTTTCTGAGAGGGGTTAGAGGGGGTATAGCCTGCATCCGTGCAGATGTGAGCTTGTTTATTCGTACCAGATAGTTTGATGGCTTTATCTGATCTCAGGTTTTCCTGAGGAAGGAAGGGTGAGTCTGAGTCACTTGAAAATGAGGGCCCTTCAGATCTGGGTATGACTGTGGGGCCAGGGATATTCGCAGAGCCCCAGGGTGAGACGCGCTCCTCCCGCTGATGGTTCTCCAGCTTTCGCTCCACCGTGCTGGGTGGGCATTGCCAGGGGTGTTAATGGATGCAAATGCAATGGGATGCGGGCGGGGGGATGCTGTGGTGAGGGTGGCAGAGGAAATGCTGAGGACCCCATGCCATGCAGGGAAGAGCAAGATCATTCACTATGTCTGCGCTGTGTGAGGAGAGGAGCTGCTGACACGATGCCCCCGGTGCAGAAAACGCCATCGCAAGTGAGCTGAAAGCGAGAGATAAAATCCAGCAGCAATTAATAAATTCAAGAGAGAGACAGGTTCATGCCCTCCTAGAAGAAAACCCAGATAATTAAACTCCCTTGTTCTACTAATGCCTTTGGTGGGGGGCTGGAGGAACCAATGGATGGGAGCTCAGCTGGAGCTCATCTACTTCTGGAGTGCTGGGGGATGCCAGGAGGGCACCGGAATCCAACTCACTGGCATATGGGGAAGGACAGGAGATGGGAACAGTTCTGGATCCTTGAAACACAGGAGCAGGGCTGGGATGGGGAAGGGCAGGGGATGGGAACAGCTCTGGATCCTTGAAACACAAGAGCAAGGCTGCGGGCTGCAGCACATCAGGACTGTCCTCTGCTCTCAGCCTGCACACCAGCATCCTTCCCAGCTGGCTCTGTGTCTCAGGAAACAAATGAATTTTTCACAAGATGCCCTCAAAGCACTCACACTCGGCATTTCATAGAAACCGAAGGCTTTCAAACCTTTCTGAGCCCAGTCGAGTTCCAGAGAGGGGAGCAGAGCAGGCGATGCTGAGCTGCTGAATGCAGGCAGAGCCGGGCCCCTGGGGTCCAGAATTAATAGGACAGAGCAGGGGCTGTTCCCTGCATGTTTTATTTATGGGAATCAGGCCAGTGAAGTTCCCTCAGCTCACTGAAATAGTCACATCGCCTCTGCTTGGCGCTGCCCGCAGCCATGACCTTGATAAATGGGTCAGTGCCCGCCCCCCCGGTGCACCCAGGAGGATGCTCACCCCACGGGGGCTGGCTGGGCTCCTCGCTGACACCCCCAAAACTCAGCCTTGCCTTACCCAAGCGCTGGTGCTCTGGCCACGGGCAGCCTGCCTCTGCTGCCTGCCTCCACCAGCTCTGCCCCCAGCGGGAGGGACCCGTGAGAAAGGACCCGTGGGAACTCCACTGTAAATCCCCCAAACACCGAGCGAGTGCTGGGCTCCCCCGAACTCCCCCCACTTCCGAGAACCGTGCTCCCTGTGCCGTATCCCCAGCGCTGAGGTGACGTTTGCCTCTCACACCAACCCAAACCCCTGGGGCACCGTCTGGAGACCCCAAAACAGGAACCAAAAGTAGAGTTCTGCTTGATTTCTTTCTTTCTTTTTTTTAAAACTGCGTTTTTTTAGCCATTTCCTGATGCCAGATCACAGGCACGGCTTCGCCACGCTCAGCACTGCAATGACATTTCTGCTGATCCCACTCGTCACACCCAGGGCCACAAAAGCATCCGCGTGGTGATACCCGAAGGGGAGGGATGCTAAACTGAGGGTCAGATCCTGCCAGGAAATATCCAAGGGTTCTACCCTGGTTTGTTTAGAGGAACAGCAGAAAGGATGAAACTGGGTGATCTTCAAGGTTTTTCCAACATGAACCATTCCATGATTTTATGAATGGGGGGTTTGCATTCTGGGAAACTGATCCCTGCTGCAGGCAGTTCAGCACCCTGCCCATGCCTGGGGGCCTCATCCAGATCCCCTGTCTCCACCAGTCACCTCCTGATCTCAGTCTCACCGGGAAATGACAGAGTAAAGCTCAGTGAAAATGGATTTGCAGCACCACCACTCAGGTCAGGATAGGGCTCGCTGGGTGTCTCCCATTAGCAGGAGCAGGGGAGGGCCTGGCTGACATTCAGAGCAGCAGTAGCAGCCACCTTGTCTCCTCCATACAGGAGAATCAATAATGGCTTTAAACTGGAATGGGCAAGATTTAGATTAGACATTAAGAAGAAATTCTTCACAATGAGGGTGGAGAGGACCTAGCCCAGGTTGCCCAGGGATGCTTTGGCTACCCCATCCCTGAAGGTGTTCAGGGTCAGGCTGCGTGAGGTCTTGAGCAACCTGGTCTAGTGGGAGGTGTCCCTGTCCATGGCAGGGGGATTGGAACTGGATGGGCTTAAGGTCACTTCCAACCCAAACCATTCTATGATAATAAGGTAGAAAAGCGTATAAAACACCTGATGCAGGACGGGTTTCACACTGTGTGTGCAGTACCTCTCTACTCCCACATCGTCCCAGGTGTAATCAGGAGAAATCTAAGGCTTGGCACAAGTGTGGCGATTGCTCTGGTCAATCCATGCAATTGCTGAAAGCGCATTATCACTGCCTGGTCTATTTTAACTATGGAGTGAGGTGGCTTTCCCAGGGCTGCCAGTGAGTCAGTGGGGCCGGGACCAGCACGGTTCCTCTCCCCACCCTCTGGCCCCAGCACAGCATCTCCCTCCCCGCTTCCTTCCCTTGCCGATAATTGCCCAGGGTTGCTTCTCCCCCAGCTTTTGGCTTTGTGATTCCCAGCGCTTTCTCCTGGTGCAGCATTTCCCTGATCAAGTGCAGGGAGGGAGAAGTGAGACCCGCACCCATGGCAGCTTCCAATGTGGGAAATGACCCCGGGTGGCCCTGGGAGTGGGGAACTAAGCAGGCGTTTCCCGAAAATCCCATGGCTGGGAGTGGTCCGGGCCAAGGGGTAGTGGTGCTCTTTGCCAGTGCAGGAAATCCTCCCTGGGGCTCCCAAAGCCTGAGCTCCATGGAGCATCTCAGCAGCTCCAGGCTCTGCCCTCTCCGGTTCATTAGCCCAGGGCAGCGATGGTGGGGCAGGCAGGGGTCCCGTGCCGTCAGCCCACCCAACGTTGTTTGCTTGAAACAAGGGCAGCTCCCAGCTCGGCCGCTCCCCAGGGAGGATGCGTGGGGACGAGGCCATGTGGAGCCCGCCAAGGACCTTCGCACGGCTGCCGCCAGCCGAGGCCGACAAAAGGCTCCGGCCGCCCTTCCTGTGGCTCCCAGTGAGGGGCAGCTTCCAAACCCATGGCGGCACCCTGACCCCGATCTCCACTGCTCAGGGTCCTTCATGGCTCAGGGTCCTGTGCAGCACCAGGAGCCCCAGGGCTCAGCTGAGCGTGGGTGGGGTGGTTGGATGCCATCACACCACTCTGAGCTCCCAGGTGCCGGTGGGGTGTGCTCTGCCCCATGCTCTCCCGCAGCCTGGGTCCTCATCCAGCCTCATCCTTCTGTGTGCATGGTGCTCCGGGACACACAGAGCCCCTCAGCATCCCATCCCACCCAGCAGACACATGGACATGACCTTGGCCCTGTAATGTCTCTGAAGATCCCTCCCTGCATCCCAGTGCCCTTGGTGGGATAAGGATGCCAAAGTCCTGCTGCAACCTTCTCCATCCCCTCCAGAGCTCAGTCACCTCTGTCCTTAAAACCTCTCCAGGGCCAGGTGATGCTGCCGCCTGCAACTCTGCTGGGCTTGGGGATGTGCAGAGGGTTTGTCTCCATCCCTGTTAATTCCATCACTTCCATGCTGCCAGATTTCCTTGAAAGACAACCAGCAAAGTGCCCTGTAAAACAGAGTAGTGAGAAAGCTCCCAGCTACTAGCAGGGAGGGGGGTGAACAACAGGACAGAGCATTTCTGTTCTCAGTCCCTGCACCTGCCGGTGAGGAGCGACCAGGGCAGAGCTCAGCACCAGCTGGGAACAGGGGTGGTTCCATCTCATCCCTCCGCAGCTTCGCTCCCTCCAGCTCCCTTTGGGTCCCACCTCAGTTTCACTGCACAGGTGGAATATCCCCTACTAGCATCACCTCCCACAAATGCCCGGCATGTGGTACACGGCACAAGGCTGTTTACCCTTTCCTAAGGAAAAGAAGCATCTGAAGTCTTAAAGAGAGGTTCAGAAGAAATTAATCCAGTCAATAAAATGATCCCTGTTAGAGTACGGAAATTATTTACTGAAAGGGGGAATTTGCAAAGTCTAATAAACCTGGAGCAATTTTCTCTCATCTTCACTTTGTGACAGTGTAATTACCCGTTCATTATTTCGTTTGTTATTCTGCCCGGGGAAGCTGTGGCTGCCCCATCCCTGGAGGTGTTCAAGGCCAGGTTGGATGGGGCTTTGAGCCCCCTGATCCAGTGGGAGGTGTCCCTGCCAATGGCAGGTGGTTGGAACTGGATGGGCTTTGAGGTCCCTTCCAACCCAAACCATTCTGTCATTCTATGATTTCCAGTGATGACATTTGTGTTTGTTAGTAGCCGGGCGAGACTTGGATCATTTCCCCACCCTTGAGATGGAGTTTTGCCACAGAACAGCTTCTTCATCAGGAGGAGAGGTTTGCCATCCTGCAAGCTGCGTGTGGGGGCTTTGATCTGGGAGCACTGTGGAGCCATGTGTCTACACAGGAGGGATTTCTCCTTCTCTGCTCCAAGCCAAGTTACATCCTTCCCTGCTGCCAAGCACTCGAGAGGCTTTACCCGGAGGTACGTGTCCTCCAGCAGTGTCTCAGGGGCTGGGCAGTGAAATCAATAACAAAGATGATGCTCAGCTCCTTTACAGAGCTTTATATCTTTAAAGCCCTTTACTGGCACAAACTCATTAACGGCGAGGAATTGAATTCCTAGTCACACAGGTCCCAGGGATGCAGATCTTGGGGGCGATGGACTGGAACGTATTGTAATAAGAAATAGCTGCTGTCGGTGGCCTCGCACACACAGGAGGGCCCTAAGGAGAGAGCAGATGGAGAAGGGAAGGCTGTGATGGAAACAGTGCCTGGGGGTGAGCTGGCAGCATCCTGGCAGCAGAGTCGCTTCCCCTCGCTGTGGCAGCCGGTGGGTCGGGGTCAGGAGCCGGGCTCCTGCGCTCCCCATGTCCCCATCTGCATCTCCCAACACTGCAGAGAAGCGTCCAGCATCATCCCCTCTGCAGCTCCATAGAATCATAGAATCACAGAATGGTTTGGGTTGGAAGGGACCATAAAGCCCATCCAGTTCCCATCCCCTCCTGGATCAGGTTGCTCAAAGCCCCATCTTTGCTTGTCCAGGTCCCTCTGGGTGACATCTCGTCCTTCTGGTGTGACCACTGCCCCACTTGGTGTCATCCACAAACTTGCTGAGGGTGTACTTGATCCCGCTGTCAATATCATTACTCAAAATATTAAACAGCACTGGTTCCAGTACGGACCCCTGAAGGGACACCACGTGTCACAGATCTCCATCCATTGACCACTGCTCTCTGAATGTGACCATCCAACCAATTCCTTATCCACCAAACAGTCCACCCATCAAATCCATATCCCTTCAGTTTAGTTGTGGGGGACTGTGTTAAAGGCTTTAACAGAAGTCCAGATACATGACATCCATTGCTTTTCCTCTGTCCACTGATGCAGTCACATCTTCACATAAAGTCACTAGGTTGGTCAGACAGAACTTGCCCTTGGAGAAGCCATGTCGACTGTCTCAAATCACCTCCCTGTCCTCCATGTGCTCCAGTTCCCTTTGGGAGCATCCTGTCCCTGTCAAGCTCTACGACTCCATTGGAGCATTCCCAATTGCTCCGACCCCAGCTGCCCACCCTGGAAGATTGGTTTAACATAAGCCAGAGCCTCCTACAATGTCTCTCACCTTATACCCCACCTCCCCAGGATGGGACACCCCCCCGCCCCCCAAATCCCCCTGCACCCCTAGCACTGCCCACTCAGGCCATTCTGCCTGGACAAGGGATGCTCAGGATGGATTGCAGCCAGGATGTCCCCCTGGGACTTGGGGCACGCTCCCATCCGTGGCCCTGGCCTCTTGCCCATGGTTGGGTGGGGAACTACAGCTCCTATTTCTGGTTTGCTCCCTGGGAGGTGCTCCAGCAGGGAGGACAGGAACACCCTGACCTGGTCCCCGAGGTCCTTGAGGTCCCGTCTCCAGGATGAGTCAAACACACCCGTGCCCAGGGGAAGGCTCTGCTGGGAACAGGGATGGGAGGGATGTCCTGCACCTCTCCCCCATCCTTCCTCCCTGCGGTTGGTTCCCTCCCTGACCCCTATCTCTGTCCCCGTCTCTGTCCCTGTCCCTAGCTGGAGATGCTGCTACCCCCACCAAGCCCAGAGAGGCCCTGGGAGACTCCTCAGCGTGCAGGGGCATGGAGGGATGCAGGGGCACGGAGGCATGTGGAGGCCATGCTCCTCCAGGGTTTCCTTGGAAACAGCGCCCGAGCCACACATCCCTGTCACCACCGAGGGACCGAGACATGGCGAGGCCAAACCCTGCTTGCTGTGTCAGGGTGACAACAGGGCTGCCAGGGAGCATCTGCCCGCATCCCACTTGGTGGCAGGGGGCAAGTGGCTGCAAAGGGGGCTGTGTCCTCCCCCCAGGCAAGAGGGCATCGCCCAGCCCTGGAGGGAGGGGGGAAACTCTGCGAGGGCAGCTGGTGGCTCAACCTGGCAGCCGGATCCCTCCCAGCAGGACAGATGCATCCTGCAAAGATGCTACTTTAAATAAATAACGAGCTGCTGGCATCTCCCCGCTCTGCTGGCAGCACCGTGCTGGGAGCCCTCCCCAGCGGCCCCTGCGCTTTGGAACACGCTGGGAATAGGGATGGCGGCTGCTGGGAGCTGTGGCCGGGGGGGAGGGGGGTGGGGAGCAGGGTCAGTGCTGGCTGACAGAGTCTGCCAATCATCTCATCAAGCCTCCAGTGGTGGAACATCACAGCCTTGCATGGAATACATCGGATGTAAGCACTGGGGGAGAAGCCCTCTGTGCCTTCCCGAGGGCACTGGGATGGATGCTGGGATGCAGTCAGAGTGTGGGGATGTGGGAATGCTTGCAGGGTGTGGGGATGCTCGCGGGGCACAGAGATGTAACCCAGCCATTTTCCCTGCTGGAAAATGCTTCATTGCAAACGGATTTGCACGCTGGAGCGCTCCAGAAGCCAACACAGGCAGCCAGAGCCTGCAGGCAGGGTTCAGGCAGAGGCCAGGCAATGCAAGCGAGCAGCTCAGGCACAGAGGAGATGGTTTCCGCGAGCCAGGGAGCTGGGAAAGGCAGCCACAGGCTTCAATTAGCCAAGGAGTGATTGCAGGATCCTGCCTTAAATAGAGCCTCTGTGCCCAGCCAGCGGGCAGGCAGGGAACCGTGCCCGTGGGCAGCATCACCTGGCACTCCACGGCTCCCTGTGTCCAGCACCTGCATCACTCACCCGGCCACAGTCAGGGTGATGAGGGGATGGAGGGGATGGAGGAGCTGAGGGATGCGGGTGGGCAGGGGGCTGGTGTGAACAGAGGGGCAGTGAAGCCAGATTCTGCTCTGAAAGCAGCTGAGAGGAAGGAAGAAGCAGCTAAAATAAGCAGGTGGGTGGACAAGGAGGAAATAATAGCAAGGCTGATAACGAATAGACTGGCGAAGGGGGGAACCAAAATGTCCCCAGGAAATGGGAACCAGCCCCCAGGAAGCCGGGGGAGGTGGCAGAGGCATCGCCTGGTACAGAGAGGGCATGGAATCATAGAGTCATGGAATGGTTTGGGTTGGAAGCAACATTAAAGCCCACCTAGTTCCAAACCCCTGCCATGGGCAGGTACACCTCCCACTGGATCAGGGTGCTCAAAGGCCCATCCAGCCTGGGGCAGCCACAACCTCCTTGGGCAACCTGTGCCAGGGCCTCCCCACCCTCACAGCAAAATATTTATTTCCAAGATCTCATCTCAATCTCCCTCTTTCATCTTAAAACCATTCCCCCATCCTATCCCTGCACTCCCTGATCAAGAATACCTCCCCAGCATTCCTGGAGCCCCTTTCAGTACTGGGAGGCTGCTCTAAGGTCTTTCTGGAGCCTTTGCTTCTCCAGGCTGGACAACTCCAACTCTCTCAGCCTATCCTTGTGTCAGAGGTGCTCCAGCCCTTGAATCATCTCCATCATGGACTTTCTCCAACAGATCTATGCCCTCAGCATCCTTAGGGAGGAAGGATAGGGGAGAACCAGGGGGGAACTGGGGGAACCAAAGGGGTCCTGTGCTGCCAGAAGGTGGGCGTGCAGGGCAGGAGAAGTGTGGGATGCTCTGCCCAGTGGCATGGAAAATGCTGGCTGGGAGGAGGGTTAGCCCTTCTCTGCACTCCCCTGCCTGCTAGCATCCTGGGTTCTCCAGCATTCTGCGTTCTGCAGCATCCTGGGAGGCTCCCACAGCATCTGGAAGTTTTCTGTGGCATTCTAGGGTCTTCTACACCATTCTAAGAGTCTCCCACATGATCCTAAGGGTCTTCCACATCATCCTGAGTTTTCCTGCAGCATCCCAGGGTCTCCCACTGTATCCCAGGGGTCTTCTGCAGCATCCTGAGTCCCCTCTGTATAACAAAGTTGGGATATGGGGGATGGATGGATGTTGGACATGGAGCTGGGTGTCATGTCAAACCCCGGTTGCTCATGAAGAGGGGTCAGGGTGCTGGGGAGGGGTCTGGAGGGCTGAGGCCTGTGTGGGGAGCAGAAGGAGGCAGCTTGGCCGGAGCGCAGGATGCGCAGGGCCGGCTGTCGCTGCTGCCCTGGGAGTTTCCACATTAACCGCACACTGTTTGCATCTGAGCATTTTCCCCTCGCCAGGGCCACGCTGCCGGGGGTTATTTCCTGCCCTTTGCGCTCTCCCCCACAGCCCCGTCCTGCCCAAGCTCGGCTGCTTCCTCTCGTCCGCCCCAGGGGCTTTCCATGCTGCCAGAAAATAAATCTCATGCTATTTTTATCAGAAGGGAAAACGCCAAGGTCTCCTCCAGCCTGGGCTGCAGCAGCGCTGAGCGCGGCTGGGCACCCCCGGAGAGATGAAGGAGAGAGAGGAATGTGCAGGGAAGGATGTGGGCAGGCATGGCAGTGTGAGCCCCGCTTTCATCTCCCATCTCCCAGGTTTTTGGGAAGAGGAGGCTGCTAGGAGGGGGCACTGCTGGCTGTGTGCTGGGGGATGCCCTTGTCTCTGCCACAGACAGCAGCCCCCACCACAGCCCCCCAGCCCAGCATCCTTTCACCCATCACTCCCCCCATCTCTGCCCATCCCATCCGGGAGAGGATGGGGGGAACCAGGGACAACATCATGACCCTCCTGGAATGGCAGGGGACCCCTAGCAGTCCCCACCACAGCCCTCCAGCCCAGCATCCTTCATTAACATCACCTACCATCTCCCCAGCACCCCCTGCCCCAGCTGGGAGGGGATGGGGGGACCAGGAGACAACAACCATGACCCTCCTGGAATGGAGGGACCCATGCAGGGACCCCCGGGGCAGCACCAGCACCCCGAGGGAACTGGGGATGGGGTTGGAGGGTCCCCTGCGGTCAGGGCTGGGACAGTTGCTGTTTTTAACCCCCATAAGTGCCTTAGAGAGCGGGATCAGCTTATGCCCAGTGGGGGCAGAGCGGGTCTGGGAACGCATGGAGATGATGACAACACCCCCATCTCATTGCTCCCTGAGGTCAGTTGTCCCCACTTGAGACTGGGATTTAGACTTGGCATTAGGAAGAAATTCTTCACAATGAGTGGGGAGGCCCTGGCCCAGATTGCCCAGGCAAGTCGTGGCTGCCCCATCCCTGGAGGTGTTCAAGGCCAGGCTGGATGGGGCTTTGAGCCCCCTGATCCAGTGGGAGGTGTCCCTGCCCATGGCAGGGGGGTGGGACTGGATGGGCTTTGAGGTCCTTTCCAACCCAAACCATTCCGTGATTCTGTGATCCCTGTCTTTCTGGCTGCAGCAATGTGAGTCGAGTGACTCGCACTTTCCCCTGACTCCGGGAGCTGAGATTTATTCTTTGCGAGGTTTCTGCTCAAATCTCTTCACTCGCAGGACCCTTGCCTGTCCCCGCACCCCCCTCTCAGAGCAGGAGGAGGTTCCTGCTCCCTGCTCCCACTGGGAGATGTTGCGCAAAGCCCAGGCCAGCGGAAATGTGGGAAGCAAAGCTGGGAGAGCAAGAGGAGCTGTTTCCAAGCGCCAGGAGGGAGGAGAGCAAAAAACAGGAGGTGGAGGTGAAAATGTCAAACCCAGCTCCTGCTCCCTGGGCTGGCTGTGCTGGGAACATGGCACTCGCCGGTGGCTTTTGGTCCTGGTCCTTCTGCATCAAGACCACCATTGCCTGGGGTCCCCGATGTGGTGGGGATGCCAGCAGCCATCTGCCTGCCTGCTCCGGTGGCTTTGGCTCAGCACACGCCATGGCATGGCCATCGCTGCCGGATCCCACGGCTCACCCCATGCCGGAGCTTTCTGGGAAAACCTGAGCTCCACGTTCCTGGCGTGGGTGCCTCTGGATGCCTTTGATGTCACTTTTCTGTGGATCATTTGATGTCCATCAGTGCTGTAATCCCTTCCTCAGCCCCTACCACGGCCCCACAGCCCAGCACCCTTTCACCCATCAGCTCCCCATCACTTCCTGCCCCAGCTGGGAGAGGATGGGGGGTGTCACATCCCACCAGCATCCCCTGATCCTGTGCACATCACCAGGGTGGTTGGAAGATGTCTGGGGTTCAAAGCCCCTCGCACCTCCTGGATGGAGGATGCCCAGGGTCTCCTTCCCAAGCAGGGAGAAGGGGGAATTGTTTTGCTCGAGCTCAGCCTGAGCTCTTGGGGCCAAGCAGCCTTGCCTGAGCTCCTGGGAGAGGGATGCAGGCTGTGACGCAGAGCAGAAACCCCCAGGGTAGGCCAGGATGGGGCGGCCTGGCCGTGTCCCAGCATCACCCCAGGCTGGGGGCTTCCCCCTCCTGGTGTCATGGGACATCTGCAAAGCTCCAGGCTGGGCTTCACCTGCATCTGTCCCAGCCAGACCTGATCCTGCCCATGGGGAAAACCCTGCTCTGTGCCTGGGACAGCCCAGAGCATCCCTGGGGATGGGAGATAACAAGGGTTTGAGGACAATCCCCATGGTGGGACTCACTGGCATCACCAGGAGGGAGCCTGATCTGCATCAGGGGGCTGATCCTGCCACAGGGACGGCTCCAAGGAGCTCTGCCCGTGGCCAGATGGCTCTGAGGAGCCCTAAGCTCCCCATAATGCCCCTAATTGTCCCACAGTGCGGGAGCAGGCAGCCCATCCCAGCTGGTGCCTGCATCCCCCTGCAGCAGTGGCTTTGGGACCTCTGGCTATTTTTAATTCCAGGAAGCTATTTTGGAGGAGAGAGGCTATTTTCCCTGCCCGCGGCTAATCCTGTCTTACTTTTCAACCTCACCCAGCTATTTGCGGGGGCTGGGTGATGGGCAGCTCGCAGCTCAGGGCATTCTGCATCCAGGAGGATTCGGGGCAGGAGGAGTCGGGTGAGAAGGGCTGGCTGGGATGGGGTGATCCTGCACTCTCTGCTGGGTCGCCACATGGGTATGGGGCTGTTGAGCTACCGGCCTGGCATGGGGCAGTGGCCAAATGGTGGTGCCGTGGAGGAGAACACATTTAGGGACACATAGAATCATAGAACTGTTTGGTTGGAAAAGACCTTTGAGATCACTGAGTCCAACAGTACTTGTCCACTACTAAACCATCCCTGAGCACTTCATCTACCCATCTTTTAAACATCTCCAGGGACGGTGACTCAGCCACCTCCCTGGGCAGCTGCCTCAGTGCCTGAGAACCCTTTTGGTGAAGACGTTTTTCCTGATGTCTAATCTGAACCTCCTCTGGTAACTTGTGGCCGTTTCCTCTGGTCCCATCACTTGTTACTTGGGAGAAGAGACCAACACCCACCTCACCACAACCTTCTTTCAGGCAGTTGGAGACAGTGATGAGGTCTCCCCTCAGCCTCCTCTTCTCCAGCCTAAACAGCCCCAGGTCCCTCAGTCGCTCCCAGAATCTCCGTTCTCCAGCCCCTTCCTCAGCTCTGTTCCCTTCTCTGGACGCAGTCCAGCTCCTCAGTGTCTATCTTGTTGAGAGGGGCCCAAAATTGAACCCAGGATTCGAGGTGTAGCCTGACCAGGGGCACAACAACACAGCTTGCCCCGTGGGAGCCAGGAAGGCCATCAAAGGATGGGGACACCAGAGGTGACGGGGCCGCATGTCCCCTGGGCACTGCGGGGACAGCGGGGTCCTGGGAGCGCCAGTGAACTGGGACTGAACTGGAAGCAGGTGTTGGGCACATCCCGGAGGAAAGGGGGTGGTGGGGGAGGAAGGGTGGGGGTTCATGGCTGGGGGTCGCGGAGGGAGCGGGGAGCACATCTGGCAGCGGAGGGGTGGCAGGAAGCAGCATGCTGGCTCAGCCCCCCCCATGCTCAGCCGCCTCGGGGTCCCGAGGGGCCTCGCTGCTGCCAGATGTTTTGCAGCTGTCTCCAGCGCTTCCTCTCCCCCCGCGCCCTGCATCCTCCGGGAAGCTCTCCCCTGCGCTTCCCTGCCAGAGAAAGCAGGGGGAGTTCCCCCCAGCCCCCAACTCCTCTGGTCCCGGCTTTCTGACCCCCAGGCCTGTCCACTCCCGTGTTGGGCTCTTTCACCACCACCTCATCCCCGCCATCTTCATTTCTCACCTCTCCCCGGTCCCTCATTCTCTTTATTCTCCTGCCAGCTCCCCCCCAGCTCCCGGTCCAGGGAATTCCTGCGCCTCTGCTGCCTCCTGGGCCACATCGTGCTCTCTATCCCTCTGCCATAGAATGATAAAATCACAGAATCATCTGGTTGGAAAAGACCTTTGAGATGATCGAGTCCAACCGTACCTGTCCAATTGCTAAACCATATCCCTGAGAAACTCATCTACCTGTCTTTTAAACACCTCCGGGGATGGTGACTCAGCCACCACGGTGCAGAGCTCGCCCTGCTCCCTGCGGCAGAGAGAAGGGCAGGGAGGCGGAAGCATCGGACGTAATTTATTCCTTTTCTTCCCTCTTCTCTCCAAGCATTTTGCATTTTCCTGCACTGCGGGGGCTGGGCTGGGCTGGCCAGATCCTGCCCAGCACCCTCAGCACCCAACCATGGGCAGGGAAAAGGTGGGAGGGTGGCAGTGAGCGTGGCCGTGGGACCGTGAGCCGTGGGAGCCGGGGGAGATGCTTGTTGCTGGCGGCTCACGCCGACTGCAGGATGCAGATAGGATTCAGGGATTAGAGCAGCTTAGAGAGCAGGGTTTTTCCAAGCGGCAGATGGTGCTGGATGGATCCCAGGGCGAGGTTAGCAGGGTGGGAAGCAGGTCCCTGAGCAGCCCTGGGCAGGGCAGGGGAAAATCAGGCAGAAGCAGGGAGGAGAAGGATTTTCACCCAGCCTGTTTCCGGACAGGAGCACAAGGGAGGGCTGGAGGGCCGGATCCTTCCCCAAGCATGCCGGGTGCCAGCGAGAATGTCCCATACTGACACCCAGAGCCAGTCACAGTTACAGTGTTAGCAGCATAGCCCTTGCTCCCCGTGCCCCCTGGAAACATCCCTGTGTCCCAGCTGGGCTGAGCTTAAGGTCCCAGGAACGGGACATAGCCCCGTCACCCAGTTAGTCCTTTGGCTGCACACGTCCCTTGTCCCCATGAGCACACATGTCCCCATTTGTGTGCACGCTCCTGGACGTGCCCATCATTCTGTGAGCAAATCATAGAAGTACAGAATGGTTTGGGTTGGAAGGGACCTCAAAGCCCATCCAGTCTCACCTCCCCTGCCATGGGCAGGGACGCCTCCCACTGGATCAGGGTGCTCAAAGCCCCATCCAACCTGGCCTTGAACACCTCCAGGGATGGGGCAGCAACCACTTCCCTGGGCAACTTGTGCCAGGGCCTCTCCACCCTCATTGTGAAGAACTGCTTCCTAATGTCCAATCTAAATCTTCTCCTTTCCAGTTTAAAGCCATTCCCCCTCATCATATCAAATAGGGACCAGAGGTTTCCTCCCATGTTCCCCCATGTTACTCTGGGGGAGCCTGGCCATAAGGATGGGGCTCGTGGGCAGCTGGGGGCAACTGTGGGGCTGGAGCGGGACAATCCCTGCTGCCTCACGCGGAGCAACATCACCCAAAAAGCCGCTGGGGGAATTTCCTGTGACAAGGGTAGAAATGAGCTGGTTCAAGAGGTGATGAGGTGGAGATCGGAGGGAAACCAGCCCTGGCTCAGGTAGCCCTGGGAGCTGTTTTGATGCTGAGAGCAGTCAAATGAACCAGGATAAGGAAGCAGAAATTAAGGGATCCATTTGAAACAATGGACTTTGAAACCGGCCCCAAAGGAAGCGGCAAGAGGCCAGTGGGCAGAGAGGAGTCCAAGCTGCCCCAACCAGGATCAGTCCCATGGCTCCCAAGGGCCTTTGGGAGGAGCAGGGGGAACTCAGGCTCCAGTGGGGAAGCCCAGCCATGGTATGGAAGCCACCAACACTTTCTGGGAAGAGCAGGAGCCAGGGGGAAACCCTCAGGCAGCCCATGGGGCTTGCTGCTCAGAACAGGGAGGTGGGAGTGGGGACATCAGGGGATGCCGGGACCCCAGCCCACCCTGAGCTGCTCCATGGAATGGAACCATGTGGTCTGTGTGTCTGGACCAAGCTATCTGCTTGGGGATGGCAATGGATGGATGGATGGATGGACCAATGGACAGGTGGATGGATAACATGTTGGGTTGCTCCAGGCAAGAAGCAGGCATTCTGCAAAGGATTCACTGGATCCAACCCGTGGGCCCCACTCCTGGCGTCTGTTCTCCAGCCCCACAGCTGTGCTCATGTTTCTTCGGTTCAGCTCCTCTCTGGAGTCCCTGTCCCTTCCCCGGTGGCACCGGCAGCAGCTTGGAAAGAGGAAGCGTGGCCCCGGCAGCCCCCCCCTCTGTGGCCCAGGGGCTATTCTAGGTTTGGACAAAAGCGGAAGGCAGCACCAGGCAGGCGATGCCCTGCAGCACGCAGGAGACAGGCGGTGGACAGGGAAAGAGGAACACCAACACCCGGCCCCCCTCCTGCCTGGGGACTGGGAAAGAGGATCTGTCTCACCTGAAACATAAAAGGGGTTTTTGGGGCACACAAGGGGAAATCAGGCAGCCCCTGGGTGAAGCCTGGTGAGTGACACTTGCAGAGCACCCCCAGATGCTCCCCGCTCCCAACTGTTGCCTTCATATCCTGAGGCCACAGAAGCCGGGTCTGGCTCTGCCAGGGAGCCATGGACAGATGGGTGAACAGGCAGAGAGACACAGGGAAGGGATGGATGGATGGATGGATGGATGGATGGATGGATGGATGGATGGATCGATGGATCGATGGATCGAAGGATCAATGGACAGACACAGGGACAGACAGATACACACATGGACAGACACTTGGATGCACAAACAGACAGATGGATAAACAGACACATGGATGCACAGAGAGACAGACAGATGGACAGGCAGAAGTATGGATGAAATGATGGACAGACAGACAGACAGCGAGGCCATGTTGCACCCATACATCAGTGGAGCCCATCCAGCTGTGCTCCCTTCATGCTGCACCCCCAGGTGATGCTGTGTCCCCCAAGTCAGCCCGGGCACTGGAACCATGCTGGGGCCGAAGGGTGGGACACGCCAGGGGCTCAGTGAGGACACGCAGGTCTGGGGGCCACCACTGCTGCGTCTGGGCACCTGTCTGCGGATCAGAGATGGCCTCACTGGCCACCCTTCCTACATGGTGGATGCTCCAGCAGTGCCTCAGACCTGGGAATTGCGCTCGGCTGGACAAAACACGATAGGCCTTTATAAGGCAGCACAGGCGCATTCCCAACAGGGCTAATAGCCACGGGCTTCAGGAGCAGGAGCTGGGATCGCTCTGCTGGGCCTTTTCCAGCCGGAGGGAGGAGCTACAGGGAGAGCAGAACCCAGCCGGCTCTGCAGCGGGCAGGGAAATCTAGGTCAAGACTTGCTTTAAAAGGGGGCATGGAGCCCAGATCGTGTTGGCTTCCAAGTGAAGCCACAGGGCGGCTGTGCCTGCCTGAGCCCGGCATGGACACAGGAAACCAGCAGCTGGGAAATGTCCGTGCTCACCCAGAGCATCCCTGCCCTGGGAGCCGCAGCAGCCGAGGACACCCACAGTGCCTCTTCTCATTAGCATGGCTGTTCACGCAATTCCCGTTCACCGCACTTCCTCACTTTTGCTGGGAAACAGGCGTGATTTGTAGCCCTGGAAAATGAGGTGCTTCCAGGAGACTTGTGCTTTCTGGAGACACAGAGGGATGCCCGTGCACAGGGAGATGCCACTCGCCTCCCAAAGAGCCATTCCCCATCTGTCAAAGCTGGCCCCTTCCCTCCGCCTCCGCATGGCTGGAAGGGGATCAGCAAAAGGGAACCAGCCCCAGGCCCTGACATTTCAGCGCTCGCCAACAAATGGACATAAAAAAGCCCCAACCGAGCAAAAAATCCCAGTGGCAAGGCGAAAGGGGAACTCAGGGAATGTGGAGGGTGCGAAGCTGTGGCTGCCAGGTCTGTGGGACAGTGCACACATTTCACCCCCAAACTCCTGCCCAGCCCCTGCAGAGCAGAAGCGGCTTTGAACAGAAACAGAGATCCCACAGAAAGAGGGGTTTGTATTTTCCCTCTCCACACATAGGATTGCTCCTCGCTCCCCAGCATCCTTCAAGGGCTTGGGATGCAGAATAATTAAGTTGGCAGTGTGGTGCATTTAATTAAAAGCCAGCGCTCGAAGGTAGAGTGGAATCAGGGGCTGGGGTGGTGGATCCTTGGACGGCAATGTTTCACATCTCCTGATCCCGTTTGGAGAGGCCAGACCCAATAGCAGGGTTTCACGGTTGGCAGAACTGGCAGAGGCCAACACAGCTCCCTGCGAGCCACAGCCCTCCCAGCTCCTCCTGCTGCAGCCACTTCTCATGGCCAGATTTTCAGGAATCCAGGCTGTGGTGATCCTGGAAAAATCCTGGTTTTCATGTAGGTTCAGCACTCAGCCACTCCCTGAGCGCAGCTTCAAAGTGAGACCCATGCTGAGGCCTCAAACACCACAATAACTCCCCAAAACCAAAAAGTGGAGCCATTAAAACGCTTCTATCCTTCCCAAGCCAAGCGGATGTGCTGGGTGGATGACGATGATGTCCCGGCCCTACAAAGGCTTTTCCAGGAGTGCCAGTGAGCACCCACTGCAAAAAAAGCCAGCGTGCAGCTGGAAAGGGCTCTGAACAATCCATGCCCCTTTCCCCATTTGTATTCACTTCCCTTTTCACGCTCATCCCGGGCAACCCAAGAGATGGCACGTGAAAGGCTCTGAAAATGGCAGGAGCTGGGATTTCCAGCTGAGAGGGATTTCCAGCAAAGGAGGTGAGAGGGCTGATGGAACCGGAGTAGCCCAGGCCCTCCTTGATGCACTGCTCAAAGCCAGGCAAGGAACTTTGGCCCCTGCTTTGCTTCCAGTGCCTCCAAAGGGTGGGCAGGCACATGGCGGGGCCTCAGGGAACAGTGAAACCTTCCTCTCCCCCTGACCATGCTGCTGCCGCCAGCTGCAGGTGGGTAGCCCCAGAACACCTATGCACCCCTGAACATCTGGGCACCTTTGCAACATCTGGCACACCACAGATATTTTGGCATCCCAGGAACATCTGGAATTTTGGGCACCTCTGGGCCCAGGGAATATGCCGGTGCTGGTGGCTGGGCCTGGATGGGCTGGGGGTGTGACAAGACAGAGCCGCTCATTAGTGCAGGCTGCATCCACAGCTGCCTGGCCAGCAGGGTGAGGGAGGGGATTATGCTTCTCCCCAGGGAAGCAGTCATTGTGCCAAGCTGGACAGTATTCCAGAAGCATTTGGACAAGGCCCTCAGAAACAGGGTGTGAGTGTTGGGGTTGTCCTGTGCAGGGACAGGAATTGAACTCGATGATCCTTGGGGATCCAACTCGGGTCATTCCACGATTCTCCCTGTACTCATCTCTTGTGAGACCCCACCTACAGTGCTGTGTCCAGTTCTGGAATCCCCAACCTAAGAAGGGTATGGAACTGTTGGAAAGGATCCAGAGGAGGCCACGAAGATGATCAAAGGGCTGGAGCACCTCTGCTATGAGGACAGGCCCAGAGTTGCAGTTGTTCAGCCTGGAGAAGAGAAGGCTCTGGGGAGACCTTAGAGCAGCCTCCCAGTACTGAAAGGGGCTCCAGGAAAGCTGGGGAGGGGCTCTTGATCAGGGAGTGCAGGGACAGGCCAAGGGGGAATGGTTTTCCTGTGAGGGTGGGGAGCCCCTGTCACAGGTTGCCCAGAGAAGTGGTGGCTGCCTGGAGGTGTTCACAGCCAGGTTGAATGGGGCTTTGATCCCCCTGATCCAGTGGGAGGTGTCCCTGCCCATGGCAGGGGTGTTGGAAGTGGATGGGCTTTCTGGTCCCTTCCAACCCAACTGTCCATGGTTCTATGTTGAACAGAACTGGAGGCACATATTCATAAGCAGCCGGATGCTCTTCCCTGCATTTGTTCCCTGCTCGTTTTGACTGCAAATGCCGGGAGGGTGGAGTTGGGTGGGCTTTGATATCCCTCCCAGCCCATCCCGCTCCTTGTTCTGTGATGCCCAGGGTCAATGCTCGCACCCCGGCCCCCTGCTGCCCCCTGCCCTCCGCTCGCGCTCACGGCACCACTGTCCCACCCGCCCCGTGACGTCACGCCCTCCCTTCCGCCGTTTCCGGTGTCGGAGGGAGGGGAGCGAACGTGGCGCCGTCGCCGTGGCGACGCTGTGGGTGACGTCATCCACCAGCGACGCTGCCCGGAAGCAGGGGGGAGCGCGCGGCACTGGTTGCGTCATCGGGGGGGGCCGAGGCACCGCCATGGAGAGCGCGGGGCAGGGTACGGGGAGAAGGTGGCTCCCTGAGCAGGGAGAGGGGCAGGTTTGAGGGGGGAGGGCACGAGGGCAGGAGTGCGGTTGTAGGGGAAGGGCTGTGAGAGGGAAGAGATGGGAGGGGGGGCTGTGAGGGGAGAGAGGGGCGGGGTAGGGGGGCTGTGAGGGGAGGTGGGGGTAGGATAAAGGAGGGCTGTGGGGAGGAGAGGGGCTGGGTAAGGTAGGCCTGGCGAGGGGGACTCAGAGCGAGGAGTTGGGGCTGTGAGGGGGGAGAGAGCCACAGAAGCTGCAATTCTGGGATGCGTGGAGGCTGCTAACAGCTCATGTCCTGTACCCCCCACCACGCTGGAGCTCATCCTCCTTCCCCCCCTCCCTGCCCCATTTCCAGGGCTAGTTCTCCTCCCCCATGCTCTGCCTCATGTGTATTTAGCAGCCAGTGCTGGGCGGAGGAGCTATTTTGGACAAGCAGAGCTTGGAGCCTCTGTCGTGCCTGGCAGATGCTGAGGGAGGAAACTCCACGGGCGGTTTCTCTTCCTCTCTCTGGGCAGCCCCTCTCTGCACCTTTCCCGCTGGGCAGCCCTGCTTTGCATACCACGCCTCACTTGCTGGCTGCTTATCCCCTCTGCCTCTGCTCCTCTCTGCGACAGATATCAACCTTAACTCTCCCAACAAAGGGCTGCTGGCGGGTGCCATGACAGATGTCCCTGTGGATAACGCAGCTGCGGCCAGGACCTCCGCGCCCGAGGGGCTGACACTTGCTGAAGAGGAGGAGTTGAGATCCGAGCTCGCCAAGGTATCGGGATGCTTGCCTTTCTCCGTGGGGTCCTATGTGGCTGCTGCTGGGTTGTGCTGGGGTGGAACAGACGAGAGCAGTTTAATTCGGTTTAATTTTGCAGCAGTGGTGCCTTTGGATCTCTTAGCTGATTGTTAAAAATGTACAAAGCTGGAGACACTTCACATGCTCTGGGATGCTGCCTGCGCTTTCCCAGAATGATTTCATTTAGAGCTATAAGGAAGTAAGTGGGTTTTGATGCTGTGAGCTTATTGTAGGCTTTTAGCTCTGTTTGAAGCAAGAAAACACTTTAGGCAAGTGGGACATAAACTCATTTTTCCTTAGGAAACTGAAGCAATGGAGCGCTTCATGTGTTTTCTGTTTCTGGCTTTTACTCTTAAATACTTATTACTATTACAGGCAACTATTTTTGGTGCCTTTAGGCTTTTGAGAAGCTGAGAGCTTATAAGGTAACATCCAGTAGATGCCCAAAATTTAGGTTTCTGAGAGTCAGCTTATACCTTCCATTTGCAATGTAGCTGGAGAGCATTGCGGCTGCTCTCCTGTTGTCCTTCCATTTGAGAACCTTGTGCTGATACTTTGACCTGCAGGATTTAGGAAGGGAGGCTTTGCTTCTTTGGGTGTTCACAAAGATCTTGGTGAGCTGCAGCTGAGGTCAAACTGAACCCTCCCTGCCTGGAAACAACTGAGTGCTTTGAAAATGTAGCAAGAGAGATGTCTGAGGAAAAGCTCTTTGCTTTAACGACATCAGAGGAAAAGAATCATAAAGTAGAACATTTAGGTAATAAGGTTTGGCAGTTGACTTTTATCTGCTGTTAAATTCTAGCACTAGGAATGAATTCTGTCTTGGTGCCCCAAAGTTGCCAGTGCAGTGACTTGTGTAGATATTTTCCCAGTTGAGGTCTGATCTGTAAACTTCCCGTTCCAGCACCATTCCTATTCGGCTGGATTGTTCCGTGTGAACCTGACATCCCTACCAATGTTTTAAGTTCATGTTAACAAAATCTTGCTAGTTTTGAGGGAGGAAGAAAAGTAGCTAAGTTTTCAGACTTGCTGAGCTGTGTTTTATGACAAACCCTGCCTCTCTTTAAGGTGGAAGAAGAGATTGGCACTCTTAGGCAAGTCCTGGCTGCTAAGGAGAGGCACTGTGGAGAGCTGAAGAGAAAGCTGGGTTTGACTCCCTTGGATGGGCTAAAGCAGAACCTGTCTAAAAGCTGGCATGACGTCCAAGTCTCCAATGCGTAAGTGTTGCTTGTGATGCACGTTTATTTAAATGTGACTCCATAGGGATTACTTCCCAGCAGTGTATTCCAGGGCTCTTCCAGGTGGAGGGAGGCATTTGCTGTGATGGGTATATGGAATAAAAGGTGCTTAAAAAAAAAAATTCTTTAATGTCACTAGTGGTCTTTGTGTCATTGGGACAGGACTTTCTTGTCTGTGATCTGGATAAACTGTTGCTGGATGCTCTCTCCCATGATGTCAGAGGTCTGGATTGCCACTAAGTGGTCCAGTTTACCCATTTCTGCCCATTCTTTGAGACACAGGCAGCTTCTGCCTTGTTCAGGCTCAAAGACAGGTGCAAGAAGTTTCAACGCTCTGCTGTGTAGAGCTAACACAAAGGCTGTTTTCAGGTCCTGTAGTTTGAATTAAAAAGCCTGCACCTGTAATGTCAGTGTGCATTGCACAGTCACCTCTGCGTAAAGGAGGTCTGAAATGAGACTGGGCATTAAGGGTATGGTCACTGTGGTGCCTGGCAGTGCCAGAAGAGGAGTCAAGGAGGTAAGTTGGACCCTGCAGTTGTGCCTGGGTGTGAAGAGCTGTTGTTACAGTTCAGTCTCAAAAGTCTCCCAGAACTTAACTGGAATTTAGCGCTGAAAGCACTGCTGCAGACCAGATCGTTGAGTGATTCATCTCACTGTTTATTCTTTCTCTTTTTCCTCATCTTCCCTCCTCCATCTCTGCCTGATTTCTGTTATTCCTTTGTAACTGAAATCTGTGTCTTTGAATAATGAATATTGAAGTTATATTCATTAACACTTTCTGTTTCTAGTTATGTGAAAACATCTGAGAAACTTGGAGAGTGGAATGACAAAGTGACACAGTCTGACTTGTGAGTGCCCGGGGCTCCCCAGCTGCTCCTCCTTGCTCCTTGCTGTGCTCCATAATTTGTGCTGCTTCTTGTTCTCACAGATATCAGGGGTTGTCCAGGAGCTGGAGGGATGGTGAAGCAGGACTCTGATTAGCAGCATGCCTGGCTTCCAGCCATAAGCATCCCTCAGCTGTGGAGGAGATGTGTAAACATTACCGCTATAATCTCTCTCATGGTCTTGCTATTGCAGAAGAAACATTCCAATCAGTTACCAGACCACACTGTGTAAACAAAAATTACTAGGAGTTAACCACAGTTTCCCTTTCACTGGTAGGTTAGTTTGTTGTAATCAGGTGTCTCTCTTTGCTGTGAAACTGTGTCTCTTCTCATCATCAGATGTGGTAGGAATTGGTTTGATTATTGCCCTTCTGTATGGCCACAGGAGAGAGAAAGCACCTGAAGGCTTTTACCTGTGGCTGGAATTAGGGGTTGTGCAAATGTGTGTGAGCTTTTGAAAGCTGCCGTGCAGAGGCTCTTCTGTGTTGATGTATGTGAACCTTTTTGATGATGTCAACACCAGAAAGCCATGAATTTTCATCTTTGCAGTAAATAAGAGCAGAGAAAGAGCATCTGGCTACTTCTGTCTCTAGAATATATTATATAGAATATAGTCTTACAGAATTCTATATTAGACCTCTGTAAACTTACAATCACGGAATGGTTTGGGTTGGAAGGGACCTTAAAGCCCATCCAGTTCCAACCCTCTGCCATGGGCAGGGACACCTTCCACTGGCTCAGGGTGCTCAAAGCCCCATCCAACCTGGCCTTGAACACCTCCAGGGATGGGGCAGCCACGACTTCTCTGGGCAACCTGTGCCACGGCCTCCCCACCGTCACAGGAAAACATTTCTTCCTAAGATCTCATCTAAATCTCCCCACAAATCATTTTGATTCCTGCTGCATAGCTGAACATAAGGGAGACCTTGACTATTGGCTGCACTGAAGAGTCTCTCCTTTCTGTGTCTTGTGTTGAAGGAGATGATTATTTAGCTAGGAGGAAAATGTGAATTGGGAGCTCCCATCATTAGGCAAGGTGGCTCCGATCTAACCGGAGAGCGTTACGCTTCTGGGTGACAGAGCTGCCTGTGACATGTTCCCTCCTCTGAATACCTCTGCCTCTTGTATGAGATGGTGGCAGACACCTTCTGTAGTACTTGTGTTTGTTCTGTACCTCCAGTGTTAATTCTCACAACCCCTGAGGTGCTGTTTTGTATCTGAGCAAACACAATTTGTAAAGATTAGAGAATGGAACTGAGTTTAACAGTTGTCCAGGTCATGCTATATTGGTAACGCACAGTCTTGGCTGTGGCATTCAGTGTTTTTTTGGTCTTGAGATCAGTTCACTGCTCTGTGCTTTTAGCATGTAGGAAGGGAGCAGAAGAGACAAAGCCTTTCAATTGCTGACACCTTCTAAACTGCAGGCTTTGTTTCCATGTGCTCGATGTCTGAACGTGCTCAAATAAGAATGAACCCGTGGCTTAGGTGTCTTCCTGCCTGTCGAACAACAACCCTTTTCCTTCTGGCTGTAATAGAGAAGGGGAGAAGCTGTTGTCAGGGAAGGAAAACCTGTGATACTGTTAGTGTAAAGAGACGCTAATAATGTGGAAAGTGTCAGAAGAAGCCTCTGTGGTGAACCTTGGCACCGTGTCTAACCTCCATTGTGTTTGTAGATATCTTTCAGCCAGCAGCACACTGGAGGACTGGAATGAAAAATTAACTCAATCAGAAGCGTGAGTGTCTTAACCATCAGCATTAACAAATGCTTTCATGACAGTCTGCTGGCACTAACTTTCTGTGTCCCTGCTCAGAGTCCTCTGCTTTGACTCAATCTACTTAACTCTCTTTTCTGACTTTTGCTTTTTTAACCTGATAAATGCCTCTGCTGGGAGAGGGCTTTTCCTCAGGTCACTATTTGATTGAATTCATTGTGGTCCGAGTGATGCTCTTCAAGCGCCTCACTGCTTTCAGAGGAGAACTGGCCGAAGCCAGTGGCTGAGACCTGTGCACCACACATTCTCACATCAGCTGTCAAGCTGTGGCATAGCCAGCCTGACCTCCTCTGGTCACCCTCACCATGCTCTGCAGGGAGCAGGAGCTCTGCTTTTAGCTGTGGTCCCTGATGAGAACAAATAGAGCTGTGGTGTCCAAGGCAGCTGTTTTGCCATGTTGGGGCCCCAAAAGGACTTGAACAGTTTAAACCCCACAGCTGTTACACTTCAGATGTTGGCTGTGAGGGTCTCTTAGCTGTATTTTCATTAAATGTGTGAAATTAAATTCTCATCTGGACTATATTATGGAAGCATATTGTGGCAGCTGGCCTTTGTCCTTCTCCATCTTTCCCACAGCGTATAGGGGAATCCATTGCAGTGGTGCGGTGGGAGCATATAGGCAGTGTCATTGTGTTCTGAGCTGATTTGAACTGTGGCAAAGGGAGGTGTTGGGTAAGCCAGCTTTTCCTGTTCTCTGGAGCAGGTATGAAATTCAGTCCTTTGAGCTGGCTTGGCTTTGGCAGTGTTTGAATAGAAAGTTTTCTTCTTAAGACGGCTGAAACATGAGTAGTGATAAAGTAGGAGTATCAGAAAAAAATGTAGAGTATGCAGATTTGATGTTCCGTGTGCGTTTTCTAGATGAAGAAAATATAAATTGTCACTTTTTCATTTGCTAAATAAAGTGACCTTGGTTTTCATGCTTGCTGACAGTGCAGGTGGCTCCGGCGGTGTTTAATCAGTGTTCCTCCCTGGGTGTGCCTGCTAGAATAGAAAACTTCTCGTTATATCTGTTTCCTTGTACTTAACAAGTGCCAGAAATGTGGCGGAAGCGAGCTTTTATAGAGCACTTAAGGCCTGAATAGCTGTGGCATGCTCGTTTTCCTGCTTGCTTTGGCACTAAGCAGGGTGACAGTTCACGCCAGCAAGGCAGACACTGATGGAAATGGAGAGGTGAGCGGGCTCAGAAGGTAAGATCTCAACAACGTTACAGAGAACAAACAGGATTTCTACTTCCTTCCTCTAAAGCTTAGTAAAAGTGAGGAGTTGAGTTCAAGAAATCCAAGGATGAGATTTTACTCATATGTTTTGGTGGTTTTATGCAAATGCATTCTCTTTCCTGTCATTTGAGCCTCTCTGCATTATAACTAACAAGCATCCTGACTGAGCTGGGAATGTGCTGAGCTCCTTGGGGCTTTTGTGCACTACCAGTTGCTGTTCCTGGCCACACACTTGCCCTCTGCAAGCAGTACACAGAAAGGGCAGAAATCAGCCCCATCTGCCCCTCGTTCCCATTTCACTGTAACCAGAATGAATGGTTTGTGTGCTTAGCCAGACAGCACAAATGGTGATTGCTGAATAGGAGCAAGTGAGAGGAAGCTGGTATTAATGGATAAAGGAGGGTTTGAGAGTGCAAGTCTGGCTCCTCACTGTCAAGGTTTATAGGAGAGGGCTGCAGTGAAATATTGGAACACAACAGGGCAGAGCTCATTTCTGCAGCTTCTGCTGCAGCCAATTGCCTGCTAGTAGAGCAAGGTATTAATCAGAGCTGATATTTATTACTCCCAGATTTGGATTAGTCTATTGTGCTTTGTGCTGCTGCTAAGGAAAGAAAGTGAGTGTGAATTTAAAGCCTTCGCAAACCTGGCTGTGTCTCTTGCAGGAGAGCAGTTGCAACTTCTAGGTCAGGGCTGGGCATAGTTAAATTGCATTAAAGGCTTGTATAACCTGATCCCTGGTTGTCACAAATGCAGTTCCACATGTGTGTCTGCTGGCAGTTCTAGGTTAGAGAGCTGCTTGTCGCAGCTGCGCTTTCCTGGCTCTGCCTCCTGCATCACTGCAACGGAGGCATGTCCGTGTGTGTGGGAGTTGTGCCTGCAGGTCTAGACTGGCAACTTGATCTGGCTGCTGCTGTTTTTTCGTTCTTCCAAGTTTATATTTCAGCTGGATTTCGGTCTAGGTCCCTGTGTCAACACAAGCAGTTGTGCTGGCATCATGGAGGATCACCCTGAGGCAGAAGGAGCAGCACTTTAGCACCAGATCTTTGGTTATCTTAAGAATACTTCGTGCTGTCAAGTGTGGGAAATATAATGGGGAACTTCTACCTTTATCTGCCGAAGCTGGACGTAATTCCTGGGAGTCTGCAGTGTGTGCATAGTGAGATGGCTCCTTTGAGGCTGTAAACCATTCCTCTCATCACTGCTCTGGTGCCCAATGCTGATCTCTGAGAGCTGAGTGCCAAGCAGGCATAGAGTCAGGGCAACATACTCCAGCCAGCACCAGGTCTGTGCTGTTTCTTTTGGGCAGTTGTAAAGCAAATCCCATGGTAGGACTCAGTCAGCCTGGCCGTCGAAGGCAGGGATCGAAATCTTCCCCTTCCAAAGCAGCTTTGGCCCCAGGGTTCAAACATAGTTACTGTGACAGGAAGGCACACGTAAGAGCAACAAACCAACAAACCAACATGTTGTGATAGGTATTGCTTGAACCCAGCTCTGGTGCTGTGGTGCTGTCTCCTGCACTTCTGCCTGGAGAGAATGAGCTGTGAATCAGTCAGCTGTCAGCACGGTGCTCCGAGCCTTGGGCGTGAGAGAGAATGCTAGGCTGTAGTGCCCTTCTCCTGAACATCCTGGTCAGGCACAAAAGGAATCTCAAACTCAAATATTTGGAATAAGAAAACGTGGCTTAGATTGTTGAACTTGTTTTCCAGCCCGAGTCTTTTGTAATTTGAGGAATGCCATAAATCTGGATGTTAATCACCAACTGTGGAATAGCTTAGAGAGGATGAGTTAATGAAAGTGGCTCAAAGAACTGTTGTTCCTGAGATTAGTCTCATCTGAAGGAAACAAAGCTCTCAAGTGTCTGTCTTCTCCAGCTCTGGTATAAACCTAAATGCCATCACCTGACATGTATCAGCTATCAGACCTCTTGTGAATCGTGGTTAATGGTAACTGATGGGAAACTTCTCTACCAATTTATTTCTGAGCTGCAGAGGTAATGCTGATTCCTGCATGTCTGTTCTGTGCAGTGATGTTAGTCTTGCTTCTGTCCTCCATCACCTAACGCTACAACAAGCGCTGTAACTTCTTCAAGGCTGCAAACATAGAAGTAGATTCTTAGACTTATTTTCTCATGCAGACCAAAAAGCAGTTGTAGAGCAAATAGGTTGTGATGCTGTGGTGTTTGAGTTTCCACGGGGAAAATCAGGGTGGGCTTTTTGCCAAATAGTCTGATTTAAGAACGTATGGTCAAAGTGGTAAAGTGAATGTAGGGAAAAGTTAGTCCTACACTTGCTGCTTTTTTAAAACTTCAAATATCTGAATATATGCAAGACTGGAAAGGGGCTTTTTCAGTGGAATCAGTGCAGCTCACTAACCTAGATTCTTTCCTTGAGTATGGGTTCCTTTCTCAAAAGGGGAGGGTGTTTCTTGCTTTCGGATCCTACCTGTTACTTCAATTTATGATGTGTTTTTCTATTTAGTTACAAGAAGACCCAGGAAACCCTTTCCCAGGCAGGACAGAAGACTTCAGCAGCCCTTTCCAATGTTGGTTCTGTTATCAGCAGGAAACTTGGTGACATGAGGTAAGGTTTCTGTGCTCCGGTGCTTTGATCGTGGTTTCAAACAGTAACAAGGCTTTACACAATAACTAGGCTGTTTTTCCATTTTCTGCCTTGGCAGCACGCTGCTGTTGATGGACTGCCGCCTTCTGTGCATCGTAGTTTGGAACAAATTAAACACTTGTTGATGGGATAAAACCAGTTCTAAGGCATTTAAGTTTGATTTAGCTTAGTAGAACTGACAGAATGTTTTTATCAGCCTTCTCCCTTTTACCGTCATATATTTTTGCTGCAGCTTTTACATCAAATGTAAGAAACTAATCTTCAGCTTTACCTTTTCCGTACTGGATTATGGAGGTGTGTTTTCTTAGTGTTGCAATTTAGGATTAGAAAGGCACCATCACTCCTGTGCTCTGTTACGCTTTAAAAAGGGACTGAGTCTGGATGCTGCATAGGGTGCAGCTCCAAGCCCTGTGTGTCAGCTTTCCCTGGAGAAGGACAGTGCATCTTCCAGGCACAGATACAGCACATTGATCGGAAGATATTGAATCGATTCAGAAGATGATGACAACATTATAAACTTCTCCTTGTGGCTGGTGGTTACCTAGATTCCTGAAGCAGATGACCGCTGAAGTAATTGCAAATTTAAACCTCTCACAATTGGAAAAGGGAGGGCTGATGCCCTTGGTTGCTAGTTGAGGTTCTTGCTCTGGGAACATCTCAGCTGTCCAAAGCTGCCGGCTGGAACTGGTAATTTCCCTGATCTTAGCAAATTTAAGCTGAAGATTGCTTCCCCACTAATGGCCATGTCCAAGTTGTTAATGCAAAATACCTTGACCACATTTTTCTTGGAACTGAGAGCTAATTCTGAACATACAACTCATCTAGGTTGCTAAGAAAGTATTCCTTGAGCTTGCATTTAATGTGATATATCAGACCTTGGATTGAATGGGTAGATGTCATTCTTTGTAGGGAATTTCCTATTCCTCTGTGGCTGGGAGTATCCAAGTGGTAAGAACACGTTGGCTTCTGATCACTTAGCACTGCTTTGTTCTAGTTCTGTCCTCAGTGAGTTATTTACTGTGTTCCTGAAGGGTGATTTGTGGTGTTTGCAGTAGCTGACTTCTCTGAATTTGGCAGAGGACTGCCTGGCTTCCTACTCTTCCCAGTATTCAAGTTTAAATTTGTCTTTCTTGGGAATTACCTAGTCTGTAGGAAGAAGAGGTTTACTTGCAGTCACAGGAGATGGATACTGGCACAAGATGTGGTGGTAATAGATGTTGCTAAAGTGATGGTAGTGAATTAAATCCAGTGCTCGACTTCTATGGACTGGGCAGGCAGTTGTGGCAGAACGATGGGAGCTGTGCTTTTGGGACCAAATGGGGAGCTCCTGAACCACTGTTGCCAACAGATGAAAACATTTTGACAGGCTTGGTCCTGCCTGTTGTCTTCTGGTTGGGAGAATGCAATTCACTGTGCAGCTGTAGAAATGTTTGTGCCATCACAGGAACAGAAGGTGGAGGGAGGGGTGCTGCACGGCCGAGTGAGGAGAGCACCCGTTACTGCTGGTGACGGCTGGTCTGACACAGCTGTAGTGAAAACTGCCTGTGCAGTCAGCCTACAAACATGTCAGACCTTTGCAGGAGTGGTATTGCTCAGCATTAATCACCAATTTCAACATCTGCATTGCTTTTTCTAGCTAATACCTTGGGTGATGTGTTGTGAAATAGAGGCAGCTTCTGTCTTATAGTTTGGGAATCCCTGCCAAAGTTCTTTCAGGAGAATTTGCTTTGTATTTGTGGCCCTGTGGGGGAACACAGTAAAGATTTTTTAAAGACTTTCAGTTTCCCTGTGTGTATATAAACAGACCTCTGTCTCCTACACTGCATTAAAGTCTTGATATATCTCATTCTGAACGAGGCTGACTCTGAGCATGAGTTTCTGCAGGAACTGTCCTACTTTGCATCTTGCCAGGTGAAATCTAAATGGTGTTTGATATGTGGTCAGAGCAGACAAGGAGTGAAGTCTGTTGTGTTGTGATCACTTCTTTGAAGGAGTGATCTCTGCTCCCAGAGAATCCCCGTTACAGGCCTCAGCCTATGCTGCAGCCTCCCTTACTGTACTTTCCTTTTCCCTCTTACACTACGAATTCGCTTGTAAATCAGGTTTATTTTCCATCACTGGAAGTGTTGAGATAACAGAAGGGATTTCCTTGTTTAGTCAGCCTTCACCGGTTGATAAATGCAAGGAAGGCGTGATGAATGGGAAAAACACCTCTGATACATGGAGGGCGTAGTCATAATTACATGAAAAATGCTTGGACCAAACTTCTGTCAAATGCAACTGCTGTGTCCTGGGGTTAAATCGTTATGGTTGCTGTATTCTGGGCAGAGGAACTTTCAGTGTTGTAGGTGTGGGTTGTACAGAGACGCTGAAGTTAGCACAGTAACCACGTGCTGACTGTATTAATGCGGTTTCTCTGTGCCTTATCTTAAGGGGAGAAAATGGACCTAAGTTACTAGGTGGGTTTTTTTTCAAATCTTGGCCAGTTCAGCCTTTTCTGTTATCTCTACTTGCAGTTGAAAAGTAAATTGACTTTCCAATGTTGTGTTTCTGCATTTTACTGACCCCAGTAAAGTGCAGAACTGCGAGTGTTTCCTCTCTGTTGATAACAGCTCGCTTCACGGCTTTGTGTCCCCAATACGCTTTGTGTTGTCTGAAGTTTGCTCTACATAATACTACAAGCAAATTCATTGTGAAATGTTAGACTGAGCCCTAAAGGTGCCTACAAATTCCTGGATTTACATAAACTTAAAATCCTTATTGAGGAGGAGGTGATTTGCTGCCAGGTCAGGCACAGACACTGAACAAAAGGAGCAGTGCTTGTGGTATTGCATACAGGGCAGCATGGTGCATGGACGTGTTATCTGCGTTCTCCCTTAAGCAAAAGGAAGTAGAAAGTTGATTTATTTTGTGTGCAAAGACAGCATTTCAAGGAGCCTGCCCTGCCAGAGAGCTGACTTGGATGCGTGGGGAAATGAAACCATAAAGCGTAACAGCTTTGCTCTGGCTGGAAGAAAAGCCCTTGTATTCCTTGCCAAGTACTTCAGATCCAGCTTGCTGTGAGTGAGTCCTCCTGCAGAGACAAAAATCATATTTAAGTGGAATAAAACACTTCTTCTGCTTCTTTCTAGAGCATCCTGGTGACCTTCCTAGCAGAAGTAGGAAACTGGACTGTTATTTCAGACAACTGAGGTGGTCCTGCACTGCAGAATCACATGTGTGAATCTGGTGACCTGAGGGAGGGTAGTTTGCCTTGAGACCTAAAAATGGGCAACCAGGTTGTGTGGTAAACATGATATCTTTTATCAAGATACTTTTATCTTTATTGTGCTGAGATGTGTTTGTTCTCTGAGCTGTAACTCCGAGATCTTCAGGCTTGGTGAGATAATGTGCAGGTATCCATTGCGGGTTCCTGTTACGGAGGTTCTCTGCCAGGAGTCCTCGCAGTGCTGTCTTTGAATGTGATCTTGTGGTGGGAAATGGGGCAAGGAGGAGGCTTTGCCTAATTAGCTAACACTCGGTGAAAACCTCAATTTAGGAAAACCTACTCTAAAATTAAAACATCCCTTTGAAGGCAGTGGACAGGGCTAGGTAAAATAGTTTGGGTTGCTGTTGCACACCCACTTCTTTCCCTCCCAGCACCCTGGATCTGAGTTACTGTGGATGCTGTTGTTGTCCTCTGAAAAACTTCTTAGCTTGGCTTATTTGAGTTAATGAAAAGTAATTGGGTTTTGCTTGCTTCTGTAACTTATTTTGAGAGGATTGTGTAGTTGACTTTGCTGTCCCATGATCCTGTGACTGTGCTCCTGCTCCACTGCCCTGCATTTAGTGTTTAGATCAGTACAAGTGTCTGACTGCTGCTTCTTTTTTCTCTCTGCTGCCTGTGCTTCTCCCAGGGCTCACCCCTTCTCGCATTCCTTTAGGTAAGATACCCTTCAAGGCTGGTAAATCCGCATTTGTGTCTATGCTGGCCCCTCGCAGGCGTTAAAGGGGAAGCCGATTATTTAAGCCTTGCTTACTTTTGACACAGATTGAGAAACCTACCCCAAACCAATGCCCTGCAATTGCCTTTTGTGTCACCATAGCAGTTCACAGTTAACTACTCATGCTTTCTGTTCTGTGTCTGGAAAATTAAGTTCTGGGCTGCAGGTCTTAAATGAGGGAAGAGAGGACTGGCTCTTAGCATTTCGTTAGCAGCCTGTTTGTGGGCAGTAGGGGCTCAAGAGCCAGGGGGCCGCTGCTTTTGCATGGTATCTATTAGTCTAAAACTTTTAACCTTTTCCTCCCTGTTCTGAATGCTTCCGAGTAGCAGTTACTCCATCCGCCACTCGATAAGTATGCCAGCGATGAGGTAACGTACCAGATACCCCCATGTCTCCTGAGAGGGGTTGGTGGGAGAATACACTGACTCTGTTGTTACTGGGGTTTGGGTTCTGATTTGTACAACTGGCTCCCTCTTAAGCAGACCTTGTTCTTTATATGGAGTAACCACGTCCTGTGGTTTGAGTGATTTGGGGTGTTTTTTTTATTCAATCTCTTTTTATGGTTGTTCTCGGACTAAGCACAGTGTCATGACCATACCAAAGTCTAACTGAAGTTGGCAGCTTTCAGAGATCGCAGAAGGGCAGGGATTACATCCTCCTCTCACCAAGATGAATCCTAATTTGAAACCTCTGTCTCCAGCCTGGAAGCTCCATACCCTTCTCACGTGCCCTTGTGGTGCATTAAGTGATCTCCTTGCAGGAGAAGCTGGATGAGGCGTGCAGAAGCTCTGTCTCTGTTCATCGTTGTCCCAGATTGACAGAGGTTATTTTATAGGCACAAATATAAATGATTCTTCAGAACAAAAATAACCAAGAGGAGGGTAGTCATCTCCCAGTGCTCCGCAGCCTTGCCTGGGGAGAGCAGCTCCTTATGAGTAATCGCCCAGTCTGAATCGTCAGCACAGAGCTCTCCTCTGGAATAGTTCAGAAGCAAAGCAGCTTGTCAGGTTACCAAACAATTGACCTGGTTTTCTTTGCTAGGAACATGGAATCCTCCAATTAATTTCTTACGCCATGTTTTTTTATGAGCGTTTCCTGCTGCAGATGATCACTCCTGTAGTAATAAAACTGCCCATAGGTACAGGCACATGGCCCTTCCCCTTCCTGCCCGTGGGATGTAACATGGGAAACTTCATGAAGTCTTTGTTTTAAACCCTTTTCAGCCTTTCCTTTCCATTATTTAAGATAGCATGCTTTCAGCTGGAGACCTTGTAAAACTAGGAGCTAGTGTCTTCTCTACTTACCCTATTGATTCACTAGTGAACCAGGACTTGTTTCCCTCACTGTGTTAGTTTGAGGAGATTGTACGTGGTATAAATGGTTTCCTTCTAAGTTTGCATGTGTTGTTCCTGTCTTGTGGGCCTGAGAGGGTTGTGCAAAAGGCTGTGGGGAGCTGGAAGTGTTCTGCGTGCTGCTGTCACTGCGTGGGAATGGCTGGAGTACTCAGCCACCCTCCATGTTTTAATTTAATGAAGAACTAATTCTCTTGGGTTTTTTTTTCTCTCCTTTCTGAAAGGAATTCTGCAACCTTCAAGTCGTTTGAAGATAGAGTTGGGACCATAAAGGTAACAGCCTGCTTTGCCATCTAAACATGTAGTGTGAAGCCTTCTGCAGAAACTTGAATTTCTGCAATGTTTTTCTTGTATTTGGGCAAACAGCCTGTCAGGAGTGTGAGGTCTGTGCTGCAGTAGGTGACCTTGACAAGAGGGAATTGTGTTCCCAGCGCTGGTTTCTTGTTATCCTAAGTCTCTTCTCTCCTTTCAGTCTAGAGTGGTGGGCAGCAGGGAAAATAGCACCGACTGCCTCCACTCCCCCTCAGGAGTGGGAGACCAGCCTCCACACAACAACGCTCCTTTTTAGACCTGCTTTGTGGCTTTGCACGGCTGTGCACGACCGTAAGAGTGAGCCCCCTCCCTCCCAAATCTTCACAACAGCAACAACATGCAAATTCAAGAAGGGGCTGAGCACCAGTCTGGAGAGATCCATCTTTCATTCATAGACACTGCTGCTGGATCCAAGTCAAGTAAAGAGAACGCAAAGTTTTGTACACAAATAATATTTTACACTAAAGTTTGTAGATTAAATGTATCACTGCTGTCCTTTTGGGAGAGCATGTAAGATGGAGTTTCCTTAATGTAGCTCAGAAATGCCATTGTTAGAGATAAAAACAGTTTACCCTTGTCTGACCTAACTTGGAATGGATACATCGCCCTGAGCACCATGAGGAGGGCAGTTCTTGGAGAAGCCAAGTGCATGGGCATTGTAGCTTTAGCTTCTGGCTGTGTTCTGTGTTCAGGGCGTGCTGTGCAGCTACTCTGTCAGCTCCCAGGCTTCTCCCGTTACTGGTTTCTCTGGCTCTCACTGGTAAAGGGGGCGAATGCTAGGGTTGTTTTCTGGGCTCCCACAAGGGAAACTTCACTCAGCAGCTGCCTCGTTGTTACACTAATGCTCTAGCTTTAACGAAACTAAAATCTTTATTTTTAAATGCAATGAACTTTAAAGAAATAAAGCTTACAAAAACCACAAAAAAACAGAAGCTTTGGCATCATATTAGAGCGATGCTCCCTTGGACTCCGAGACTGAATTGCAAGCCTTACATCACCGACGCTTTACTTGTTTCTGGTTTTGTTCTATAGAGACAACTGCAAGGGTTCTACAGCTGGATGTTGAGCGCTGGAGTTTTGCATCATACAGTCATAGCAGCATGCTTGTAAGCCAGTTCTTGTGTTAAATTCAGTGGCACACTCTGCCTCCTGAGTGTATGAAACTTGCTTCTCCCTTCTGAGTTTATGGTTTTGTTCTTGGAGGAGGAATTTCTGAAGGCTGCTAGCAACAGGGCTAGATTTAACAGGCCACAGCTGTCCCTGTCTGTGCAGCCGCTGTGCTGGAGGGGCTCTGCCCCGCTCCTCTCGTGGGCCCCTCTGTCTGGTACCTCTGACTGTGACTGGATGGGTTTGTTTTTTTTCAGTTGAAAGCCCCAGCCCTAATTTTGGTTTACAAAACTGGCACAGTCACGGAGCTGAACCAGTCCCCCTAGGGGCTGGGTGTTTTGCTCTTTTGATGCCCAACTTCATTGCTCAGGAGCTGAACAATTCCAAGTTTTCTTCTAAAGGCCTGATCTTACGCTAGGCAAGGTGCCTCCATGTAGAAGTACCTAGGGTGAGCAACTCTGTGCCTTAGAGGCCAAGTGGGACTTACTCAGGTCTTCCTGTGTACATATCTGGGTAGTTGTAGTGGTTTATTACCTGGGGGCACGAAACCGCCTCTGACCCTTCTTTAGAGAAGCAAACTTTCACACTTTTCACACTTAATCCCCGTTTAATTGCTCCCCTCCCTCTGCAGACCTGGGGACAGGATGAGATGTTAGAAGGCAGATGTACTAGGCAGTGGGGGAGTGTAGAGTGTGGTTTACTGGCGCTCCGTGTTTAAAACTGGCCTCCCGGTGTGGAGCAGTGCTAGTGAAACGGGGGTTGCTGAGGCTGGGGTATCAAACTGTTTATACTGATAAATAGGAATCTTACCAATAAACTGTTCCTTTGGGAGAAAATGGGCTGAATGTTTTGGTCTTGTTCTGTCTAACAATGCTGAAGTCTGCTTGCAGGTGCATGGTACAAACTTGTCAGGCAAATACCAACTGCCTGCAGCAGCATGAGGTGAGAAGCAACTGAAATATTTTATCTCCCTCTGGCTTGTTTGTCCGTCGCCTCTCCAGATGCTTTCTCGTGAAGGGATGCGCTAAATAACATTTACAGTCTGATGTTTCCTTTTCAAGATGCCGAATACCAGCTGGATCATTTGTCCTTGCCAGCTCTGTAGTGTGAAGCATGGGGCCTGGTGATGCAGACGCCTGTTCCCAATGTGATTCCAAGCTGAGTGCTCATGCAGCCGTGTCTCCGCACAGCTGAGTCCTGCTGCTGGCCTAGGTAGGTTGGAGGGAGAATTTAGGTCCGTAACTGGGTGAGCACCCAGCAAACAGGAGGGAGCAGCAGGAGCTCCCAAGGAAGCCCAAAGCCACATTTTGTGACACATAGGAGTGTCATCATCAAAGCATCATCAACATCCCCCACCAGCAAGTGCTCAGGGACAGGCTTACCCTCTTGGCTTGAAATGAAAACTTCCCAGGGGATTTGGCATGTTTGTCTCCTGCCTGTGAGGAAGAGAATGGGTGCCCTTATCTCAGCAAAGCACAAATCCTTTGCTCCTGCATCACTGGGAGTTTCCAAAACCCCAGAGCACAAGGTGACATGTGGTGGCTGCGCAGCTCAACGTCTGGTGTCCTTGCTCTCAGTTTGTGCACCATAATTCCCTGGTTTGGAAAGTCCAGTGCAGGTCAAAGGGAAACCTGCATTGCTTGAAAGTAGAGAGGGAACACAATACACAGGAATATTAAATTCAGAAATTAGAGAGCAACATGGGCAAACTTAAAACAGTTTCAAATCACATGAATATTCACCTAAAACCACATTTTCCCCTCATTCCCTGTAACTGGGATCTTGGAGTAGTTTTCCTTGGAGCACTATGGCATCGTTCTGGCACACAGCAGCACAGACTCATTTACCCTTCACGCACCACCCACAGCCCCAGCTGAAAGGAAAGTGGTCTTGCTCAGACTCAAGCCTTGTTAAGCAAGGAACTAGATGACCAAGTTTATCCTGGATGATATATTTCCAAGCAGTGCGGAACACAGATAACGGTATTACCTCTAATCCTCATTTTCTCCTGTATTTCATCTCTGATGCAGGAACCTGTGGAGGGACTCTGGGTGCATCACACACTCTTGGGTACAGGGGTATGAGGTGCAGTGGCTTTATTGGGAGTGTCGAAGCAGGGAGCTGGATCACTGCATTTCACAAAGTGGGAACAAGCAAGTAAACCATTGCAAAAGCTAGAAGGAGCCACTTTTCCCTGCTGGTACCGTGTCCCAACCCTCAACTGAAAGTATTACAAGGGGTTTTTAATGGAATTTGTCATTTATGCTCATAAAAGGGGTTACACAACTGCTTCAGGAGCCTGTGCTCATCTGGAGCCAAGTGCTCACCCATGTTCGCAGCCTGGGTGCCAGCAGCCCAGGCCAGCCCTGCGTGGGTGCTGGGGGTTTCGGTATCTCTTCTTGGGTGCAAGCTCCATGCAAGGGCCAAGGTCAGGGTTGGGGGGCCCTGTGTGTCACTGGTGTTTTTGGGGGTGAGAGGTACTGAGTGGCCTCTGGAGCTGGAGCTAGGGACAGAGACTCTGAAGGAGCCACCAAAAGAAGAGGGCTGAAGAGAGGAGAGGGTGTGGGATTAATGGTGATGACTCCATTGGCAAGTGGGATTCATCATCGTTCATTCCTTCAAAACATGAGTCAGAGGCAGCAGACAGGAAAGGCTGTTGGAGCGAGTCCTACGGGAATGTCAAACACCTCTGGGGGTCACTGAGGTACCTGGGCAATGTTCCAGCACCAGCACTGGGATCACTCGCTTCAGGACATGCTGGATGGGGGGAGTGTTGGGCTTTCACCCAGGCAGCAGCGTTCCCCAGGGACTTGCCAGGAGGACCAGGAAACTTGAGCAACTGGGAAAAAGTCAGACTTTTGAGCTTAAAAAAAGTTTTAACTCTGATTGTCAGAGGGCGTTTGTCCATTGAAAGGACTGGCTTGGTGCTGTGCTGTGGGGTACCCATGGCACCCCATGGCAGCCTGCGCAGGGAGTGTGGGTGCAGGCTGGGCGCAGCGCCTGAGAAAAAGCGCAGGTGATGATGATCATAAAATCGTTAAGGTTGAAAAGGTGCCACACAAATCTGACTTAAACTCGAGGGTCAATGGGCACCAGCGCAAGGGCTGCGCTCTCCTGGAAAAGCAGCAAACTGCCAAAGCCTGCAGCTGAAAGGTGATGAGCTGGGCCTGTCCCCTGCCCCACTGCAGCACTCAGCATCCAACCCCACCGCTCCCCGAGCCCTGCTGCTCCCTGTGCTGCAGCTCCCAGCCCCACCTGCAGCTCCCCCAGTCTCTGCAGTTCCCACCACATTGCTCCCTCTGCCCCATTATATTTGTTTCCCCGCTCTCTTCTCCGCATCGCAGAAAGAGCGGCGGCCGCACGTGTCTCCTGTAGCTCCCTGGTGGTCTAGTGGTTAGGATTCGGCGCTCTCACCGCCGCGGCCCGGGTTCGATTCCCGGTCAGGGAAACTCCTTTTACATTTTTTCCTCTCTCCACGTTCTCCTCTTCTTTTCGCCGTCCCCGCACTGCGCGCTCCCGCGCACACGCACCCCTCCACTCCGCGGACGCGCGCCCCCACGACTGCCCCCAACCCCGCGCGGGCGGGGCGGGGCGGGATGAGGCGCGCAGGCCGCCGCGTGCGGGCGCAGGCGCGGAGCGGCCGCCCCTCCCCTCCCCTCCCCGCTTTCCCCCCCCTTCCCCGCCGGTTCCGCTCGCTCCCCGCGCCGCCACCGGGGCCGTTCCGCGCCCGCAGCCGCCCCCGGGGCCGCCCTGGGGCTGCCCGCGACCTCCCCCCCGCGTCTCCCCTGCGGGGCGAGGTGAGAGCGGGGCCGGGGGGCGGGGGGATGGAGTGGAGGTGCCCTGGGGACTGTGCAGGGCGGCGGGATCCCCCATTATCCCCCCCTCTGGAATCCCCTCCCTTTTTGCATCTCCTTCCCCCGGATTTCCCCCTCTGGAATCCCCCTTGAATCTTCACCCGGGATCTCCTCTGGAATCCCCCCCCTTTGAGATCCCTTCCCCCCAGATCTTCCCCGCAGGATTCCCACTCTCTGGGATCCCCCCTTTCTGGGTTCCCCACACACCCCAGATCTCCTTCCTCCTGGGATCCCTC